>LPNX010888973.1:222290-345384 GCA_001517045.1 Pseudotsuga menziesii | reverse complement strand
ACGACGACGATTCTGATGATCATGTTCATGATGTTGATGGTGATGATGATGATCATGGTGATGATGATGATGATGATGAAGGTGATGATGATGACGATGATGACGATGATGAAGATGAAGATGATGATGATGATGATGTTGATGATGAACATGATGAAGATGATGATGATGAACATGGAAATGTTGATGATGATGATGATGAAGATGATGATGATGAACATGGAAATGTTGATGATGATGATCGATGATCAATGATCATGGTGATGATGATGATGATGATGAAGATGATGATGATGACGATGATGATGATGACGATGGTGATGACGATGTTTATGATGTTGATGTTGAGGATGATGATGATGATGAAGATGATGTTGATGATGATGATAATGATGATGATGAGGAAGAGGATGAGGATGATGATGATGAGGATGATGAAGATGCCGATGGTGATGGTGATGATGATGATCATGGTGATGATGATGCTGATGATGAAGATGATGATGATGACGATGATGACGATGATGAAGATGAAGATGATGATGATGATGATGATGAAGACGACGATGGTGATGATGATGTTCATGATGTTGATGGTGATGATGATGATCATGTTGATGATGATGTTCATGATGTTGATGGTGATGATGATGATGAGGATGATGAAGATGCCGATGGTGATGGTGATGATGATGATGAGGATGAAGAAGATGACGATGGTGATGGTGATGATGATGATGATGATGGTGATGAGGATAATGATGATGACGATGATGATCATGATGATGAAGATGAACATGATGATCATGATGATGAATATGAACATGATGATCATGATGATGAAGATGAAGATGATGATGAAGATGAGCATTATGATGATAATGATGAACGCTATTTTGCTTTTACAGGGAATTTTCTAGAGAAAGGGAAGACCACAACATAGGATATTGGTTTTTTGATTTAGAGTTTTTATTAACTTTTTTTCGTTATGTTTGCCCATCTACTACCATTTTAGTTTTGTCATTTGAACTTTAGACTATATTTCAAATCTATGTGTTGATAGATATTATATAGTTATTCTAGACATGAGCAATTTAATCTTTGATTAATTACATAGCATACTTTTGCACATGATAAATGGCTATCATAATTTTGCTTTTACAAAACGCGCACGCGATTTGTTTGTATAGAACGTGCACGCATTTTGTTCATTTAGAACGTGCACGCGTTTTTATTTAACTAAATCGCGCTCACGTAGTTGTTAAATTCAAAAATTTATTCCCTCCAAAGGATAAGGCCGAACCTCCACCCATGCTTGCATGGAATTCCTATGCCTATGTGTCTGCTTTGTACTTTGCTTCGGATTCAACATGCTTGTGCCTTGGAGTATGATAAACCATGGAAAATTCAGCATTATATCCAAATTTTCAATATGCTCGTGTTTAGCGGTTCGTCTGATTATGCTGCAAACCTCCATTTTTTATGAGATTTTAGAAACAGATATGGTTTTTTTGCAGATTTTAAATATGTAAATTTTAACAAGAATACATAATTTTTTCTATTTTTTTCTTATTTATCTTCTGTCATCACTCCTCAACTCAAAAAACACACTGGTAGTGTTTTTTCTATATCTCTTTCGTTTCTCAACCATTTAAAAAAAAAATTGTATGGTGCACTAAAGAACACCAACCTCTACATGCTATAAAAAACCCATTTCCAAATAATTGCATTAAGACATTCAAATGCTGCACCCACAATTGACGTACCGTTTTCGAGGTTTGATCTCTTAGATAATTAAAAATATTATTTTTATTATTGGAAAAATAGTCGTGCACTAGTCCTATATGTTCTCTATATGTATACCGGTTTTCGTAAGTTTATTCCATCATTTAGACACTCAGACGCTGCACCCACAAAAACATATACCTTATAATTTGTCCAAAAAATAAAAAGTGCCGGTTAAAATTTATCTAACTTTAGATAGTTAACAACATTTTCAATAGAAAAAAAAATATATATTTGGAAAGGTCATTCAATTTCCTACATTTATTGTTTTTTACTTATCGCAAGATTCATTGTGTAAGTGTCTCAAAATATGCGTCCAAGTTGATGGATGCCTGTTTTTTCAATTTTGTATTGCATCTAACACGCCAAAAGAGACCCTCAACTTCTTGCACAAAAATCATTAGGAGTAGAGATGTGGTATTCAAGGAGAAGGTCATGCACATGATCAATTGTAGGCAAAGAAACATGAAAAAACAAACACATAATACATAGTTCTTAATGAAATCAAAGAAAATGAAATTCCAAAGGTGCCATAAAATCAAAATGTATGATAACAAAAATAACAACAACATGTACCTCAAACTACTGCAAGTGTTGTTAGAAGATATACCAAGTTGACTAGACCCCATGAATGATACTCTCCTTCACTACATTATTTATTGTTGACCAACTTTGGTGAACTAGAAAGTTATGAAGAAGCAATGCATGTAAAACTAGAAAGAAGTTGGAGCAAGGCATGAAAGAGGAGATGGAATCCTTAGCATGAAACTAGACTTGGGAATTGTTTTGGTGTCATGCATGTAAAATAGCGTTGAAGAATAAATGGGTTTATAGGTTGAAGGAAGAAGACATAGTAAAAAAAGGTACAAGGCCAGACTTGTTGTAAAGGGGTTTGCATAGAAGAAGGGTATAGATTTTGATAAAATATTTTCTCCTATTTTTAAGATGACTTCAATTAGAACCATTTTAATTCTAGTGGCAGTAGAATATTCGCATCTTGAACAGTTAGATGTAAAAAAAACTTTTATACATGACAATTTTGAAGAAGAGGTATATATGCAACAACCATAGGGGTATGAGATTAAAGGGAAGGATAAATTAAGGTTGAATAAGAGGTTGTATGGCCCACAACAAGCTCCAAAGTAGTGTTATCTTAAATTTGATAGGTTTATGACAGAACAAGGCTATAGTAGATGGAATTCTGACCAATGTGTTTATTTTAAGAGAATGGATAATGACATATATTTATCTTTTTACTGCATGTAGATGACATGCTTGTTGCAATGTCTAACATGTAGGATATAAATTTTCTCAAATGAAAATTAGCTAATTCATTTTCGATGATGGATTTGGGTGCTGCAAAGAAAATCATTGGTATTAGATTAACAAGAGACATGCAAAATCACAAATTAGAATTGTCTTAGGGTACGTACCTAGAGAAGGAATTAGAAATATTTATAATGCATGATGTAAAACCATTTAGTATACCTTTGGATATCAATTTCAAAGTTACTAAGGAGATGTTTCCAAAGGCACACAAGAAAATAGACTACATCTCCAAGGTCCCCTACTCATCAATAGTTGGAATCTTGATGCATGTGATGGTGTGCAAAAGATCAAATATTGCACATGCAATGGGAGTTGCGATCACATATATGAAAAATCCAAGTAAAGAGCACTAGGATATAGTAAAGTGGATAATAAGATATTTGAGAGGTACTAATACTCATGAATTATGTTTTGGAGGTCCAAATATTGCTCTACAATGATATGTTGATTTAGATACGGAACATGCTATAGATAGAAGGAGGAGCACCACAGGGCGTGTTTTTACTATAGGTAGAACAATAGTAAGTTAGATTTAAAAATGCAAAGGATATTGCACTTTCAACAATAGAAGCATAATTTTTTGTTGCTACAAGGCTAGTAAGAGATGATTTTTCTATAGAGGTTTATGGAGGAATTGGGAAATAAGTTTGAGAATAATAGTCTATAAAATAACAACTAGAGTGCCATTCATCTTGCAAAGAACTAAACCTTTCATTTTAAGACTTTAAGACTAAACATATACAACTCATGTACCATTTCATATGATTAGTTTTGGAATGTGGACAACTAAAGTTGGAAAAGAACACACTAGTCGTAATCATACATACATGTTAACAAAGATATTAACTAGGGGAAAACATATTTCCTGCTCAGTTTTAGCTAGCCTTCAAGCATGATGGCGAAGATGATAAACTTGCTAGGCCTAAAGTTGGAGCATAGTCTAGTAGGTGCAATAGAAATAGAGTCGTTATGACCTGTCTTTGAGTGGGATATTGTTGGTTGTCATGAGCTTGTTTATCTTCCTCATTTATAGGTCTTCTTTCAGTTGCGTATGGATCCCAGTTCCTAATTGGGATGTGTGTGGGATATTTCCCTCTCACTAATGTCATCAAGGGGTCTAAGGGGGAGGGTGACACTGTAACCAAAACATTTTTATGTTGTGAAAATACGTTACTTTAAAAAGTTATTGTAAATTTTTATGTTGTTGACCAAGGATGGTCAAAGATGAATGTAATTGAATATTTTATTATTTAATAATTAAAAGAAGAGACACCTATCCAAAGAGGATTGTTGAAGAGTGTTCATAGACCCACTAGGAGGAATGATCTAGTGTAGAAGGAAAAAATGACAAATGGTAGCAACAATATTCACTTTCTAGCTGATGCATGATGCAGCTTCCCTGAAATTGTGGTCATGTTCCCAAGAAAGGAGGAACTGAGCACGTGGCTCATTAAATTATAAAACTGACCCAAAGACCTAGGAAAGCACATATATACCCATCGAATGAGAAGGAGGCTCACTACATTCTACACACTAGAACCTTGTGGATTGCTGCACACTGAAAAGTTAGGCACACAAGAGGAGTTTGATGAGGGGAAAGCTAAAGTGAATTTCTAGAGCATTTGACTACAAGTGTGACTGCTGAGTTACAGAGAGGACAACACATAGTATCTTCATCTTGGTGGTTCAGTGAACAAGCTCGGGGGTCCTAAAGAAAGTAATCTTTGCTGCTTTCAGGAGACGGTTGGGAGGAACAATCTTCTTTGGATGTTTGTCCACTTCAAAAGTTAACAGGTTCTATATTGTTCTGGTTTATTATCTTTAAATTCATTTTGTGTTTATTTCTGAAGGATTTTATAATGATGAAAGTTTCCAGAAATTAATATTGTTTTTGAAATAAAGTAGGAAAGTTTTATTTCCTATAAATTACAAGTTAAGTATAGGAGAAATGAATTTTATTACATAAACATATGTTCATAGTAGAATTTCTAGATTATCATTGATTATTAATTAGGAACAGTATAATATTACTATATATAGCTTTACCAATAGTAAGTATTATATAAACAATTAACATTCCTTTAGTTTTCTTATAAACCCTTACAGAAATAACCAAAATGTTAAAACAAAGCTATCATCATTTTAACCAAACAACGATTTTTTTTTTACAGTTAGGGCTTTCCCATAACTAAACACCGTAAAATTATTAAACCTATCAAAAACAACATATCTAATTTAAGACGCAATGGCTTCCAACCGAGGGTTCGAAACCCATAAAAGTAAAAATACTTAATAATAATTATAATCATTCAGTGTCAACTTCATTCAGTCGAAAGGCTTATCGTTTTTCAAAAAATGATTTAGGGTTTGTACAGTTTTAGAAAACAAACAAATTCATCATGTTATTTTAACACTGGTCAAGGTTTCGAGGCCTGTAAGGCTAAATTTCCAAGTAATATAATAACTAAAACCTACAACAAAATCACCTAGTTATAGAAACAAAATCTGGGCAGCATTTTGGCAATGTTGGAACCCTAAGTTCAACATACCATCAACGAAGATAGGTCATAACCATATAAAAACCAGAATAGGTCATAACCATTTAAAAACCAGAATAAGTCATAACCATTTAAAAACCAGAATGGGTCGTAACTATTTTAAAAACCAGAATGACATTCCTTTCAAACTGGACGTAGTAGTCGTAACCAAGCAAACAATTTCATTCACTTAATAATAAATAAAATATCTTTTTATACAAAGTAATACTAATTAAAAATGTATAGAGTAGTACCAAAAGCTTCAAAGGATTAAACCAAGATAGAAACAAAATTCCAGTGGCTATATTGCCTTTAAACTTTGTTAAAATTTACAGTAATAATTACAAACAACCATAATACAACTTCCCACACAGAATTCATGGTCTGTAAAAAAAAAAAAAAAGGGATTTTAAAATATTAACTCTTCTTAAACCCCTATCACAGCTCGAAGGCTTTTAAAAACCACATTTTATCTCAGCCATTAACAAGAGTGTTTACCAGCAAATAGAGGGGGCTTGTTGAAAACCCTAGCAATCTTCCAAACGAAGATAGACCCAAAAGGAAACTTTGTTCTAGATTTAATTTTACATTCACACCATATACCGTCAAGGACCGTAGGGTTCCAAGGCTCATAGGGCTTACCAGAACCTTTACGATGCTAGTTACCCTTGACCGAGCTCACTATTCCAAGCCAAGCAACAACTATCGAAACCTTTTGCCAATCAAACAATGCATAGAGGTTAAACTATGAAAACTCACATTCAACATTATAAAACTTTTGCATCAAACTAAAACATAAATATATGAAGGAGCAACTTACCCCAGCTTCAACCTTCTCTGTGAAGAAAACATTGGTCAATCTGATCCAGGAGGATATTGGTGGCCACCCACCTATTCCACTTGGACCCCCACCATTGTTTCTTTTAGTTTTCCAGTTTCCTTAATTGTAGCACAATTTACTATTTTTGGTAGTTTTCGGGTCCTAAACTTTCGGAGTCGTTTTGAGACCCTAAATGACATTTTTTCGACGTCAAATGGTCGGGAAAATATGAGTCCATTTCAGACTTGATATTTGTTGTTCATGGGTGTATTCCTTGAAGAGATCTTTCTAACAATGTATCATGCCTGTCAAACGGAGGTAGCATGCCAAAGTTACGACCCCGAGAAATTGATGTACCAAGTTACCCAACGGGGCCCACATTCTAGCATTTCAGCTCCTAGGGTTAGGTTTTTGGATGTGTAGGGTTTCCATTGTTTCTCAATAATATATAGGCCTTCGAGCCTCATTGTAACATGGAGTTCAGAGGCATGTAGCCGCCACATCTCTTCTTAGAGATAAGCTACCAGCACTCTAGCTAGTTTATTTCCATTATGTATGTAAACAAGTTTCAGTTCTTTGATTAATGAAATGAAGTGTTATTTCTGCTGCATATTTGTTTCTATGGTTATTTGTGTATTCTGTTGCGTTCCTGCATAAATCCGGATCACGATCGAGGGCCTCCTTGTTCTCTTTCCAAAGTTGGAAGGGTCGAGAGCCGGCCTTGACTCTCCTCCCAGATCCACAACGCAAAAGAATACACAAAAGATTAATCCCTTTGGTTTTTCATAGGGTTTTAACTCCTTTTACAGCTGGATGACACCACGAATTTTCACATAAGCGCTTTAACCTTTTTAACCTACTTCCACGTGGATTATTTTTAGTTACCCACTTTCTATAGTTGCAAAATGAACTCTTCGTTTTCCCTTAATCATTTAAATGTCACCTTGGTGCTTGTCACCTTAGGTTCGTTAGTTTGCTTAGGTTTGCAAAGGATGGGGCTAATCTTTCATGTGAAACACCTGCATTAATACAAGTTAAAAAAAATGCATTAGCTTACTTAAGCTATGTAAGACCTATAACCCTGTAACCCTAGCATCGAAGTAGGGTTAGTAAGCAGAGGGTTTAAGATGTTAAAACATCATGAATCCATCCTTATGGATTTACAAAATAAGCACACAAACTGTAACATACGACAAGGCGGGCATTACGCATCGACTTTTGAAACAAGTAAAATTTAGCATAAGACTTAAAACCTGTACATTAGTGTAGTGTGATATGAATTAAAAATGGAGTCATCATATTCAAGTTGTTAAGTATCAAAGTTCGCAGTTTGTCGTATAGGATATGTCCTAAGTTTATAATAGGTTATAGGGATTATAATATTTTCTCAAAAGCTATGTGAAACCAGGTTAGTTCTTATATTGATCTAAACACTCTGTAACAATTTTTTTTTTACTTATAGAATTTTGGAGTTGTTATAGACACCTTTTGGATTCCCCCTTGGTAGGGTTTTGGGGGAAGTTCCCTTAAAGAGACTTTGTTTTAGGAAAAATGCCTCGTAAAATATTGTAATTTCATAGTTAATCTGAACCATTCATCATTAGGTCACAAATATGATGGTAGAAGTTATGTTGGTGATTTTTTTCCCTAGAAAGAAACCCTATTTTTATGAGGGCATTATATTACGACTGTGTAGTAAGAGAGAGGAGATTATGGAAGAGTGAAGAAGAGGTTGCAACAGATGTGTTTTAGGTTGTCTTCCTTCATTGTTCTAAATGTAATAAAGGAGTGATTAGTTTTTTTTCCATGGATGTATCCCATATCGAGTGAAATAAGTATATCTATGTCTCTTTTGTATTGTGTTTTTTTTGGTCTTATTTTTTCATTCATTTTGTTTTTCTATTGCTCCGTGATCCTATTCCTAATCTTGACTTGGTTGAAGAGTCAAAGATGGGTTTACAATTTATGGTTTATGAGCCCATGGTTTTGGGTATCCCATGGTATTGCATGTGACTAAGCCTACTTAATGTATTGAGTAACTCCAAGAGTGAGTGGAGACTTGAATAATCCTTGATAATCCATTTTATTCAAATATCAAGAGAGAGAGAGTTGGTTGGAGATCTATTAGTGGTTTGGGAAGGAGGAATCCAGTGTGGTGAAGGAGGTGTTGCATAAAAAATTCATGTAATTTATTGTAGTTTTCTATTGCTTCTTGATAATACAAAGGATATCACTCTTCTTTACCTCCCCCAAATTCTATTGTTTTGTATATGGTTTGCTTGATGAGTAGTATTTGGAAAGAGAATTGATTCTAACCTGAAAATACCCTCGTAAGAAATACAATAGTTGTTTAAACCAAACAAATTATTTTTCATAGAAAGAATGTGTTACAAATTCAATTTCCATAAAAGTTAAATAAAAAGATATATAAGCATTTGCATCTTGTTCCTTCATTTACCAAAGGATTCCAAGCAATTGCGGACTCTAGACTAATAAGTGGAGTGATATATTTCCTTCCAAATCATTTGAATTATCAATACTTACTATATTGTATCATAAGCATTGATAATATTCTATTTTTCTCTTCTAACCCATGAGAATGTGAAAATTATTTCCATGAATCCTCTATATATCAAAGCAATCACACCCATATCAATGGCAATGCTTGGGGTTTTAAAGGTTTTGGGGCAATTTTGTCAACTTTTTGACAATATGTAGATTCTATAATTTTTTACAATGGAGGCATAGTTGAGTCTTGAGGATGTTTGACATTTAAATATGGCGCCCATGAGTCAATAATTAACAAGAATTGTCCACAATAAGTTGATGCATTAGTTTTTCTCTTGCTTGTGTTACAACTTATTGGAATTAGTCTCAATGAGAATAACAGACCAAATAGAGATAAGTGTGAGTCTGATTTCATTTTTCATTAAGATGATACATGTAGAAACACTACAAGGAAAATAGCCTAAAGCAGAGATTATGACAAATGTTTTTATTGTTACAAGATTGAAAAAAATGATCAGAAAAACCTTTGCTACAACCTCTATTTTTGGTAGTGGAGGTTTTGGCAGAGGTTATAACGGATACTCTATTAAACTAAAAATTTATGGGTAGTGAGAGGTTATAGTGGAGGTTTTTTTGTGCTCTTAAATTATTTATGCACACCAATGCATATATGTGTTGTAAATGCATCGGTTCATATATTTCAATGTAGACATACCAATGCTTAAATTATATTTTTAAATGCACCGATGTGTTTTATAATATATGCATTGGTGCATATAGCATTCTAATAAGCATTAATGTTTGTGACATTTACATCAACATCGGTGCATCATGTATTATATTAAAGTACCGGTGTGTTTTAATTGTATAAACACACCAATGGTGATGTTGTAATATATATGCACCGACACATATATAATCCCAAAATAGCACAGGTGCATAAAATTTCTTTAAAAGCAACGGCGATAAATGTTTGTTTAAAAGCACCAGTGCTTTTTTAGTAAAAAAGCATTGGTGTGCAATTTTTTGGTAAAAATCATTGGTGCTTATGTTTGAAAAAAGCACCGATACTTCAGTTATATGAAGATCACTAATTTTTATTTTATGTAAAAGATCACCAGTGGGTAAAATTTGGTATGGTTAAGTGGTGAATTTTTCCATGTTGTGGATTTGCAAATATAGTTTCTTCTTTTTTATTTTTATAAATTTCAATTAATCATTCGGTAATGAATATTTTTATAATAAATTATGCTTATTTTTATATTTTTGTTTATTATATTTGGATATACGAGCTGATTACACATATGTTCATTATAACCATGTAAATCATTCATATATTTATCATTTGAATTAATTATCACAAAAGCATTTTTTTAATAATATTAATTTTTACATATTAATTAGTGTGTTTCGATAAGCATGTTGATTATATCTATGTTCATTGTCACAATGTAAATCATTCATACATTTAATTAGTAAAAAATTTTGCAACATTTGAGAATGTTGTAGAAGAAGAAACCCATTTTAATATATACAAATAAGAATCCACAATATGAGACAACATAAGGGTCTCGATAATCAAAATGACATTTTGAAATTTTTATGATTATTGATATCTTGTCCCCATCCAATTGGGAGGATATGCCCACATTGAACAAAATGTTTGTTTTTCACTGATAAAAATTCCAAAATATACAACTTGTAGTAACAACATTCAAATGTATTGATCATCTTTCATCACTTGAACTACTATAGTAGATTGAGATATTTACATGCCTCATCTCTTCACCACCTTCAACAAATATTGTACCTGAGTTATTTGAAATGTTTTGTTGAGTGACTTTATTTCATTCCATATCAGTGCATGTTCCATCTACACGAATAAAAACAAATTATGATGAGTATATCTAGATTTACAAATAATATATTATACATAACTGCATAAATGAAGAAATTGTACCGATTATAAAAGTGAATATAAACTTCACACATATTTTTCAAACCATGTGATAGCCAGTACCTTTGGATCATTGGATTGGATTGTGGTGATCCTTTTTCATGGAGGATTTCCCTTCTTGGAATTTGATGAGGATATTTGGTGGAGGTACTCACTTCTCCCTTTTTATGATCTTGTTGGATAGTTTGATCTGTTCATGTTTCTCCATGGTTCCAACATCGAGAAAACATTCTGTAGATCATTCTCCTAGATTGGTCATGTGTATATTGATCAATGGTTAGTAGAGAATGGCCTGGTCGCAATCCTAATTAGTCATATGTATTGATTATGTGTATTGAGGCTCGGATGCTTAACCTTTGTCTAGCCATGTGTATTGACTATGATTGAATGAATGATAGCGATCACATTGCATACTCTATGTGGGAGTGCTCATGATGGAGTGTATGGTTAAATAAACTTTAGATATCTATGTTAGAATTCGATCTACATGTGAGGAGATGGACATCAACCAGAAAAACTTTACTATGATGAATAGATAACCAATAAGTCAAGACAATCCATTGAAGAAGTCATGGATAGCATTGAATAAGTCCCAGAGAAATTTGAAGGCAAGAAAGAGCACAACTACCCCAATAAAAGGGGTAAATTGGACCTAGAAGACAAAAGCACAAATCGGCCTCAAGAGTGAAAGTCAAATAAATTGAAGAATATAAATAGAAGTGTTCTCACACATCATTTGATACACGACAACATCACGTCTTCTTCTTTCCACTTGTTTGCACCTCCTAGGAAGGCCTTATCTTATTCTCTTGGAAGACTCGCTACCCTTGCTAGGGTTTCTTGTGAAGAAGGGTGAACCTCTCGTGTGCTAAGGATTATCTTCTTGATTGGTATTGTATTTGAATTGGATTGATTTATTTTGAGAAAATTTTGTTGAGTTTTCAACACATTTTACAACTTGATGAGAACTCTACACTCATAATGAGAACTCTAGCCCTAAAAATCCTTTTTTTGTCAAAAACATCAAAATCAACCTTCAAACAGAAAATGGATATTACCAGTAGCACTATTTTTAGTTACAAGGTAAAAAATACAACCATTGCCTTAAAAAAATAATATTGTTGCTAACAGTTTCCTTTAAATCGACCTTTGAATAGAAAACTAATGCTATTGTTAGCACATAGGTTTTTTCAAATGCTAAAATATAACTTGTTTGAAAGCATGGACTTAACAATCAGTATCATTGGTAGAAAAATATTAAAATCAACCTCTAAATAAAAAAGCAATGCAAACATTGCAACATTTTTTAAACCATGTCCTTAATAAATAAGGCCTTCCCTCTTCATGGCCATCACTTCCTTCTTTTATAGTTTTTTAATTTTTTTATAAAGTTTTTTCTATAAAAAATTTATAATTTTTTCTAAATTATAAATTATAAAAATAAACAAAACTATTAAAAAAATGATTAAAATTATTAAAAAACTATTAAAACACATAAACAACATAAAAAAAATCATTACCACAAACTATTCACACTATAAGTCAAGTGAACATTATTTGTTTCAGATTGATAAAGTCAATTTATCATTTTTCTTCTTCTCTACGATGCCACATACTTAAAAGTAAAACAAAGTTAACCAAATAGTATTTTATTATGTCTTACACTACTTAAGACTTAACCAATTATTTTAAACATATATCATGTGAATTAAAAAAACAAGAGCCACAAGGTGGCAATGTCCCTGACATTGCATCCATGATAGCTAATGGTTTGCAATTGCTTATGCAAAAAATTAAAACTCAATTAAAATAGATTAAATTTTGTTATAGCCTACTTAAAACTCAATAAAAATAGAATAAATGTTGTTATAGCCTACTTAGGCATCCTTTTGAGGATGGTAGAGATTTGACTACTTAGAAGACTCTAGACTCAAGTTCTATTTCAATGGATCCAAAGTGAGGATGAGCTTTACTAGCTTTGCGAGAACAACTACTACATCTCAAATAGGTCATGAAGGACATAAAGACAAGCCTAAATATAGAGTGGGAATGAACCATTTTTTATTAGCTAGATGACGAATTGCTGATGCTTGTTGGGTGGTTAAGTTAATTCCTTCAGTATCAGAGTTGGAAACCAACTTATCCTTCTAAATGGTACCCACCTCTCTCTTGGAGTTGCACATTTTGGCTTGAAAAGTAACTTATCCTCTAAAGGAAGGGTAGAAAGGCAAAAGAAAGGCAATGAAACTGAGGGCACGACTCCATATTTGAATAAATCTAAGCCAATATTAGAAAAAGAAGAAATTGAAAGAAAGAAAAACCTTCCTCATTGAAGGAAAACTCACCACCTACCCTTCAATCAAATAGAAAAGTTTTAATAAAGTAAGACAACAATTTCCATTATTACATATATCATAATAACCACATATGTAAGTATACACCTATCTTAAAAAAACCTATTAATAAAAATTAATAACGTTTTGATTTTTTTTTTATCATGAAAATAAGTTCTATTGAATTATTTGCCCATTCTTTGAAATGGTTTCTTAAGATTTTCAATAGTATTTTGGCGGGAGGGCATATGCCTGTCAAATTCCAATCCTTCCTCAATAACTTTAGTTAAAATGAAAAATCCATTACATGAAAAAGACATTACATAGATTCTTTTAACACACTTATCAAATATAAAAACCATATGGACTTTATGTAACAATTTTATACATATATATTTTAAAAAAAATGCATGTCCAATAAAAATATGTAAATAAAAAATAATTTTACATCTTACTCAAATATACTATGATAAAAATATTTATATTCTGAAATTTCAAAATAAAAATAAATAGCATTCTAATATATTTACACACTATAAGATATTTTATCCCTTCCTAAAATTTTGTTAAACATTTTACTATACGATTAAGTAATCAAAATTAACATAAAACTATAAAATTTTCCAAAAAATTTGGTGGTTGTTTTTTATGTGTCATTCATGACAGTTGAGGGCAGATGGTCAATCTGAGCATAAACCCGTCAAAATGAAATCATTATTAAAGCTAGGAGAGAAGTCGTGTCGACCCCATCTCACTCAACCCAATCAAATTGAAAAAATAAAAAATATAAGTGAAGGCGTTACAAACAATGCCAGTGTCGACCCCATCTCACTCAACCTAATCAATTTGGAAAAATAAACAAATATAAGTGAAGGCATTACAAAACAATGCCAATGTTACACCCGTATGACATTAAAACAAATGGCATGCCAATGCCAATGTTACACCTGCATGACATTAACACAAATGGCATGGGTTGGCACAAATCCCAACTAGGCCCTTGAGCTATCTAACACATAGCAACAACCAGTTCATTTCTTACATATATATTCACCATAGTTTGCCACGTCTACACCGATATCAAGAGAAGTGTGAGTCAACTCTCCATACCATTAATTGCTTCAACACACGTTAAGTACTAGGAGTGTACGCGCTCTACATTGTGATATCTAGGTCGGTTTGGTTGGCACTTATACAGGACCTTGAATGGCCTGCGGCCTTGCATGGGGCCACGTGTCCCTTTCTTACCCACCCACTAACTCTAACACTAAAGAGAGGACTATACTAAACACGTTCCTCCTCCATATCGTTTATTTTCTCACCAAAATTTTTGTTGCGATCAAGTTTGAATGGAGTTCAGGTAAGGATGTGTTCTTTTCCTATCACTTGGCACGATTTTAGGGTTTTCGCTATAGTTCTTATGTAGAATTTTTTTTTAAAGTTCCTGTCATGGTTTGTTCTTAGGTTTATTGACAAAGTAAGCTCTGATATTTATTCCTTTTACTCTTATTCATTGACTTGTATGAGCTGCATTTCACACAAAATTCATTGCCTGGTAAGAGGTGCATGGCATTGGCACCTGGCTCGACCTTGTAATGTCCCGGTTTTGACCCCGTTACATTAGATGTATATGATGTATGTATTGTAATGATCATGGTGTGGAGCTAAAGGCCAAGGCCCCGCCATTGATCGGTAATGCTATGTTTTGGATTAAATTTGTCACCGAAGGTCTATCGGGGCATGCGGCATATATTATGATGGTCATCATGTAAAATATGCATCTATAATAAAAATAAACACAACCAGCTATGGTCGCGGCAACCAAATCGAATGGGGCATGATTTCCTAAGGATAAGGGGGGTGAATTATTTAACCTATGGGCCAATGGGGAAAAGCCAAATGTCTATGAGAAGACCCATCAAGCTGTCCACTACCTTTCTTGTCTTTTTCTCCAATCATTTATTTCTGCTAGAATGTGGTTGAGTTAGTTATTGCATGGAATGGGAAGAGTATGGGCAAAGAAATTCGAATTGGGCAGAGACCCATTTTTGAAAAACGTGTTCTGACTTCCTTGGCAAGGAAAATGCCCAAAAACGTAGGCCATTCTGCTATGCATTCACGTTTTTCAGTTTTCCTCACGTTTTGGGAGCAGCTGGAGTTTTTCCTGTGTTTTTCCTTCCACGTTTTTGGCTGTTGGTTTCATTTTTCCCATGAATTGGAGGTCGTTTTTGTAGTGCCAGGGATTGGGTTGTCTTCCTTACGTTTTTGGAGCTGCTGGTGCATTTTCCATTCACGTTTTTGGAAGTTTCATGTGTTTTTACCATGGCTGTGAAGGGCCATTCACGTTTTTGACTGTCTCAGCGACTATTGGCCTCACGCACAGGCTATTTGGGATGTTTTTCCCTGCTGAGAGTTGTGCTCACTGATAAGCTTCAGGGCTGTGTGTTTTTCCCCATATTGTGAGTTGTTTTTGCTATTACGTTTGGGGCTGTGTAATTCGTTTTTTTTCCTGTTTAAGCTGTGAGGGATGAATTGATTGCTTGAGTGCAATTGTTGGTCTTTGGACTGTGTGAGGAGTAAGGGTGTTGGCTTGGTTGCTTGATTAACCTGGTGCCAGAAACCACACAGACAGAGCTAGAGGGCTGGCCTTCTTCTCCATCACCCCTGAATAACATTGGAAGGGAATGCGGGGCCTGAGGGACTGTGTAGCAGAGAAGGGATTGATTCCTTGTGTTGGGTGTGGATGGGTGTCTTAGAGGTCAGGCTAGTTCTAGTGTAGGTGTTCTTGGCTCTGTAATGAGCTCACCAGCTTAGCAAATTGCCTTCATCAGCTCCTTAATGGCCTGATAAACCCAACTTAGTTGGCTTGGCTATGTGTTTTTTGTGTATCCTGGCTATGTGTAAGCCTGCTAGTTCCCTTATTCCTTGGAGAATCATGCCTAGCTCGGGGGTGGCAGCACTGTTGAGAGATTAAGGAGCACGCTGGCCTATGGTTGGGTGGAACGTTGCAGCGACGTAGCTGGTTGCGGAAGAAGTCCTTTATAAGATAAGCAATCTTGTGTATTTTACCTCTGCAATTCTATAATTACTGTTAATTAAATAGAAATGAACATGTTGAAATAATGATTGTGTGAATGCATGTTGTTTCCGCTGTGCAAGATGAACTAATTCAGCTGTGTATGATGAACAATTGTATATGTGCATGTTTTTTTTTCTTCAATGCATTCTACTTCAGCATTATGTTTTGCCATTTTACTTCCTGTACATGTTCATGAGGCTGTTAGTATGCTTGGTTAATGCCATGGATCGCGTCCTCCTTGCCGGTCGGAGGCACGGGGACGTGACAGACCTCCTTACTGTTTTCTTATGTGACTTATCTGGAAAAGATACTTGCACCATAAGGTTTGCATTGATACTAGTTCTGGAAGGGTCTCAGTAAATTTAGTTGGGCTTTTACTCTTACTCTTAAGGGCGTTTATTAGAAACAAGTTGTTCATTCTTTATGTGGGGGGTCTTCTCAGTGTGAACTTATCGTAGAACTGAAGAAGTGGTTATAATTATATTATGGACCATGTTATGGGTGTCCTTCTCTTCTCTCATGTATTTTTTTGTATCCATAGCGCAAGGTTCTTGGTATGGTGCTCTGAAGTAATAGAGCTTCTAGTTATGGAAACATTGGTATCTTTGAAGAAGTGTGCACATAGCAGGCTCCTGGGGAATTAGGGTCCTTCATTATATACCTGCAAGCTTGTCATAAGGCTTAGCTTAGACATTTGGGGCTTATGCTTCCTATTTTAGTTGGGATTTGAGTTGGGGATCAATGCATTAGAAAGAAAATGCAACAATGGAAGCAACATTTGAATTGGTAGCAAAATCCCTAGGATAGAAGTGGACTACTCAGAAAATAGAAGTCAATCCACACCAACATCGGATTTGGAATACTCTGGATCAAATACCAACTTTTCCATTGTAATACCTTGTGCTCTATGGATTGTGCATGCACAAGCTAGTTGAATTGGAAGTTGTGTTCTCATGACACTACTATTATTTTTAGTAGTTGTTTGCAATGTGATTCTTTTGATTGGTGTCCATGAATATTTGATCTCAGAAGTAAATAGGCAATGCATTTTATTGCGCTGCAACAAGCCAACTTTTGTTCACAGTAAGAAATCAATATATAGAGAGATTATGTACAAATACTCTGCTTTGCTGCTGTTACAATTGCAATTGCTTCGATACAGCGCAATTGCATAAGTGCCTACTTTGGAATTTGTAAGTTCTAGTCTGCAAAATTATATCAAATGGAAAGCTCGGCCATGGTTCAAGGGTTTGCAAAGCTTACAAGCCTAAGACCTTTTGTTTCTTCCTCCAACAAATTATAGATGGGCTTCTCCAAGCATCTAGCAGGTAAGTTCAATGTCCATTTTAAACTAATTTACAGAGTACAAATTACAGCTGGGCTTCTCCAAGCATCCAGTAGGTAAGCTCAAGGTCCATCTTAAACTAGTTTACAGAGTAAACTTCAGTAGTAAGTAAAGTGTTGTTTTCCTATGGAGAACCAATTTAACTTAAACAATGTTGTTTTTGAAGAGGGATGGTTCAACCCGGAACTAACTCATATCCGTTTAGTTAGCATAAAACATTTATTTTCAGAATTTTATTTTATGCATCCATTGATCCCTAACTCTATCAATTTAAAAGCGAATCAGCTAAGGAGAAAGAAGAGGAATTCAGAGAAGAATGATATTCAATGCCCATTAATGTTTGTTATTAGCTAGAATAACCAAGGAATGTAATCTAATATCGATGCATCTAGAGAATGCTCATTCTTTCTAGAACACTTGCACTTCTAATAAAAGTAAAAAACCATCATTTAGTGTTCTCCAAGAACTTTAAGGTCTCTAGGGAAGTTAAGATGATAGATAAAGCATTGTGACAATCATTAAACTCAGCCTTAACCTCTGTTTCCATGTCTAATATTCACAACTCATTAACAATATCCTATCTATATCACTAGCTAGATTACCAATAATAGTCGTTATAAAGGAAAACATCTGAACCTCAACGTCCTGATTGACAGAGGTCCCAACGCACTAAAATCCACTTAGAAGTCCATGGAAAAACCTAAAAGTATGCCAGCCTAGAACATGATACGGTTATCCGGGACAATGGAAGAAATAAGAAATGAACATTACAGAAAAAATAGAAAACAATGGGAAAAAAACAAAATTAAAAGCACTTTATCCATTTGAGGACTAATCCAAGGGAAAAAAATCTTGTCATTCACTAAAAAAACACTACCAATTCCCGTGAAGTGAAAGAAGAGAAGTAATGTGCATACCTTGAAAGCTTCAACCCATTTGTTATCTATGAATTCGAGGTGGGGGCGCAATTTGGCATGATTAAATATCATCTCTTTTTTATATGCAAGAAGTATATTATATACTCGTGATTGTTAAGGATCTTTGTGACCACACCCATTATTCACCCATTATTCTCATAAGCATCAACTTCCTCCTACAGAATCAACTGATCTTTACTCTGCTCCAGAGAGCTTAGCCTTATGTGAAACTCATCTACTCTCTCCCTCAATTGTTTTTTGTCATCCTCATCATTCACAAGGTCTCTGTACTCCACCAAGTACCCTTCCCCCTGCTTTTTTACAAGTCATGCACAGAACTTGGCCCCTCTGAACCCCTCTTCATCGTTGGACACCTCCACCAGGTCACCATTGCTCAACTTCCATTTCTCCTCCTCACTCAACACTACAAAATTAAGGTATGTTCCCACTCTTGCACAAATTTCTCACTCAAACCTTCACCAGCTTACAAGAACCATGTCTACTCTAATCAAATAATAGTCTTCAGTAGAGAAAACTGGGCGAAACCAATTGAGGCCGGTTCCAAAATAATGGAGGTAGCTGAACATAGATAGAGACAGAGGTACTCAATAAGAAATCATATTTGTAATGGTAACTGTTAAAATTACTATTCAAAATAAAAGAAAACAAAGTATACTCTACCTGTGGATGGAGATGAGCATATCGCAGCCTGAGAGCTTCCTACATTTTCTTTTTGATTGACCGACGCCTCCTCCATAGAATTCCTTCGTTGTTTCGGCTTGTTGCCCGAGTGACAGGTTTGAAACCAATAGAATACATTTTTTTCTTCTACGTTGCCATGATCTTTGAGTAACTTTGTAATCCACTTTGTGCGGGCGCTTGAAGGGTTACGCTCACCGGCGTTGAACAACTGTTTCAAAACCGTTTTCTGTCTTTTGTTAGGGGTCCAACGATAAGATGTAACTTCTCCATCACCTTCCATGGAAACTCTTCACAGTGGAGGATCTGTAATATGAAAAACAGTCTAGTCTTGCTGCTGCGGCGAAATTAAATTCGTACGTTGTATGTGGGCAAGCCTCAAGAAACAAAATCAAGAGACGATATTTCGTCTAAGTTCAGATGCCCTATTGTGAACCTCTCGTCTTGACCAGCAGATTGTGAAGTGTGAACCATAAAACTTAAAAACTAGCTTCCGCCTTCAAATAACAAATTTTAGCCGCCCAATCCATTTCGTAGTGCGCACTGCTGCTGGTATCATAGTTCACGTTTTCAAAGCTGATGATATTTATAATATATGTACACATAATAATAATATAATGAAATCTACAAGTTTTCGTTGGCTTATGGGCTTTCAAGCCAAACAAAAATTTCAAACATTACAAGTAGGTTGTACCGTATTCGTACATCGCCAAATATTCGACGAATTCCGAATTCGTTCGAAAATTCTGTATGGGAAACCCCAATTCAGACGTATTATGCTACTATGATGACAACGGTGCATGGTGGTGGTGTTGGACGTGACTTCTCGAAAGATTGATCCCGTCGTCATCGCCGGGAGTGGTTTCCGGAGTTGAAAAATGTTGCCAGGACCAGTTGTCGAAAGCAGTTTGTTGGAATCAGAGGAATAGGGACGTCGTTACCAGAGGATGAAATCAGTCGTCGTCGTCGGAGTGTCTCCATCGTCGGCGGTCCATGCTGCAAAACGTCACCTCGTGGTGCATTCCATTGGGGATTTCTTACTTTTTTTCCCCTTTAGTTCATGCATTTGTTTCATTGCTTGAGTGTGGTTTATCATTCATATTAGATCCGTTCTGTTCACACTACATCTGAGAGCATTGTTCTATGTTTTTCTTTTGGATAAAGTTGAAACCACAACCTTTTAGTATATCTTTGTCTGCATGTGTATATCTATCTAGTTCTACATCTGGTCTGCGTACCATAGCTTGTGGTATATCTATGGTATTTGTATTACCATTTACTTGTATTAGCATTTCTATAATGACTTTATATGAAATATGAGTATGCTATGCATTTCATACAATAAAAGGAATCGAATTTAAAGTTGTGACTTTCTTTTACTTTGTATGGATTTATGAATTATATAACACCATAGGAGCTTTGGCGTGTCTATGTATTATGATTTCCAAAACTTTTACTCAAATGGGACAATGATACTATTGTCTTTGGTTTAAAGGAGTACTAAGAACTATACTTTCTCTATAAAAAAATCCCATGGAAAGAAAAACGCAATTCATTCCACTAGGATGAATCACTTTGTACATAGAGGTTGCAGCCTATCACTGAGCTAAGAATCGAATATTACCAAACAATAGATCTACATATAGGATAGTCCGAAAAAAGATAAGTGATGCCATCACAATTCACAAAAAGAAAGAGTCCTTCATAAAAAATGAATTATGTTTTTAAATAAAAGAAGCATTCAAAGTGGCTGAATTTCTATATCATGTGTAGTTTCATTGGCACCAACGCCATCCCAAATACTCCATGAATGCTTTGTCAAGTGAATCCCCAATCTGGAGAGAGTCAGATTTCATGTTCCTCTCATTGTAAACACGACAAAAAGGTAATGTCTGTGAAAAGACCCATGTAAAGAAGAATGTCTTCGAATATTTGTTTTAGGTCGATATTTTTGGGGGGATTCCTAAATCTAAACCAATCAATCACTAGCTAGGAGTCCCCAAAGACCTGAAGATGTTGTACGCCCTTTGAATTTTCCAAATGGAGGATGATTCTAAGAGATTTCAACTCTGCCATATTGTTGGAATCCCTACCTATTCCTATAGCATATTTGTTCCAATGACCCTCAGATATATGAAGAATTCCTCCCGCGCCATCCACTACTGGAGCCCCTTGATACACACCATCGAAAAAACACCAACAGATAGATTTGTCTATAATAATATCCCTAATGATTCTCTGGTTTCTAGGAGCCTTAACCTTTGTAAATGATGCCAATATAGCCACACTTTCTCTATAATTGATATCCATTACAATGTTTTGGAGGGTTTGAATGATGTCCATTTAACAAATTTATTGGCATAACTATTGGGATTAAAACTTCCATACAGTATATACCTCCATTCGCATAGATTTTTCACTCCATAGTATTTGTAATACAATGATTTGGATGGGAGATTATATCTTGAAATATATTGTATATATTACATTGCATAGAAATTGTATTTACTAATAGACCGTATTGTAAAAGATTGCATTATTGTAGAGATTGAGCTATTGTATAGCTATTGCATTCCTTGCATTATCTTGTAGTAAACTGCAATATGCATTATCTAGTTTCTATTCTTCGAGTGGTTCTTAGTGGCAAGGGAATCTATTTAGAATGCTCAAGGAAGATCAAGAATGCCCTCATATTCAATGGTTTCTGGGACGAAATTTGTGAAGGAGAAGGTGAAAATGAACTAGTAGAACCTACAACAAACAAATATCTTGCAATATAAAAGAGTAGAGACAAGAAGGAATATGCACTAATCGTTGATATAGTAAGTGAAGAGGCGAGTCTTCATATCTCATATGCTAATGATTATTATGATGCTTTGAAGAAGTTAAAATATTTGTATGACTCACATTCATAATTGGAGCTAATTCAGTTACCATTGAATCTCTTCAACCAATAGTTGAAGGATAATGATCCCATGGTTGTAGCATCTGAGATTAAAGTCACCATGCATGAAATTCAAGCCATTGGTGTGACGATATACATTTCTCTCGTTTCCTTCGTAATTGTGCTTTACCCCATATATTCACGCTATATTGAGTCACTTCAAGCTGGTGGCCAAATGAAATACCTCAAATTTTATACTCTAGTGGAGAAAAGTGTAGAATGAGAGAAATCCTTTGGAAAGAAGTCAATTCAAACCATTGGAGATACCTTGTGCCTTTATCAATAAGGCAATAATCAATGAAATGATTCTTTTAGAGGGGATGGCATCAAAAGAGGATGTGGAAGAAACAACTTTAGAGGTAGGGGGTACACATAACCATGGTGTCAAGAAAGGACACGAGGAAAAGACATGTAGGATTCCATGAGAGGTAGACATGAAGATGGAAGATACTTGATCTTCAATGCATCCATTGTGGAAAGAAAGGACTCGAGGCAAAGACATGTAGAATTCCATGGGTAATATCACATATAAGAGAGATCAGGAATAAGAAAGAGGTAAAACTCATGAGTTCAATCAAGCTCCTGAATCTGTTGATTTTATTGTTTCACATTGTCATATCGACATACGTGAATTTATGTTAAATGCTTCATTTGCATCTTGGAGAGATACTTGGTTGCTTGACATTGGTGCTACCTACCACATGATATTTAGAAGAATTTTTTTAATATTTTAATGACAATGTAGATGGTATAATGTTCTTTGTAGATTATAATTTTACTCTCAAACCCAAAGAAATTGGAACCATCAAGCTTAAATTGCCTGGATTTCATGATATTTTGTTGCAAAATGTTATTTATCTTCCATAGTTGCAGAGAAACTTGTCTCTTGTTCACATTCGACAACAAGGAAATTGCATCCACATATTTTATGGGAAAGTTGAGATAAAGACAGATCCTTTGACAACCAAGTCATAATGACTCGATGGGAAGATAAGAGATTGTTGAATTTGAAAGGGACATCTACACAGATTTAGAATTTTGCATACCATTCTTAGCATGAAGAAAGTGCATTGTCAACTAGTCTCTTATGGCATGCTAAATATGGAAACATTAATTACGACTATCTTAAAATGTTGAAAAAGAATGGTGTTTCTTGTTTTCCCGCCATTCCAAATCATTTTAAACAAAGTGATGCATGTATTCTTGGAAAACTTAGTAAGAAATCTTTCCATGAAACAAAATGTAGAGCATTTTGAAAATTATAGTCGATACACTCTGACTTGTGTGTCCACATGCCTGTTTCTTATGCAAATGGTAATAAATAAAATATCTCATTACTTTTATTAATGATTACACCAAGACGCGTTGGGTTTATTTACTTAAGCAAAAGTTCGAGGAATTGGAAACATTTAAAAATTTTCATGTAAGGGTTGAAAATGAAGCACAATCTCACATGGACACTCTTCATAGTGGTAATGGAAAAGAAGCCAACTCTAATTCTTTTGAAAAATATCTTCATCAACATGGGATTGTGAATCAAACCACTATTCCATACAATCCTTAATAGAATGGTGTAGTGGAAAGAATGAATAATACACTCTTGAATATGGTATGCTCCATGTTGCTTTTCAAGAATGTGAAATTGATGTTTAAGGGCGACGTAGTTTTTTTGTGTAGTCTATTTGAGAAGTAGAATTCCATCTCATGCTCTTTACAACAAGAATCCATATGAAATTTTGTCTTTGGTTCCACATATTATGCCTTAATTTCAAAGGAATAAAGAAACAAAATTGGTGCAAAGAGTCGAAAGGGAATCTTCTTGGGGTACTCAAACACCACCAAGGCATATTATCATTACAATGAGGTAAATAAAATTCCTTTATACTTTCCAAAGATGTCATTTTTCTTGTAATGAATAAAAATGACAAGATTTTTTAGAGACATCTTGATCGTCTGGATCGATTTACCCACAAAAAGACATATCGTGAATTTGAAAACGAGATTCAACATGTTGAAGGGGGTATCCCTATTTTAAATCAATATATGGAATCTCTGTTTGCAACACCATCTCCCACTCATGAAGAAGTTCCCTCCACTTCACTAGAATAGGAAGTTCAATTGGATGATGTGATTGAGAGGAGTGGAGGTTTGAATCTTGATGCGAATGAAGCACCACTAGATGAGCAACCTAGATCCTCACATAAGGTTCCAAAGTGGGTCATGAAGACACTTGAAAATGTTATATCGCTAACATTGGAAAGACATGAACACAAATTTTGACAAGACAAGAAGATGGAGGAGTTTTATATGATCCAAATTTAGGTGATGTAGATGATATTGATGTTTCACATGATTGTGAATTGTATAAATATCTACTAACCTTGAACCAACTTCGTTTGAAGAATTTTATTCTCATTATGAGAGGAAAGAAGACATGCATAATGAATATGATGCTCTCATCATGAACAGGACTGGAAATTGGTGGACCCTCCTTTTGGAACCAAACCAATTTTCTACAAGTGGGTCTATAAGAACAAATAAAAATCAAATGGATCACTTGACAAGTATAATATGAGGCTTGTGGCAAAATGTTTTGCACAAAAATAATGCATTGACTATGAGGAGAATCCCCCCCATAGAAAAATGGCCCACCGTTCATACTCTATTATCTTTGGTTGCACATAATCAGTGGAAGTTTCATCAAATGGATGTGAGGACTACTTTCTTGAATGGAGACTTGAAAGAGAATTGATTCATGTCTCAACTATAAGGTTTTGTTGTGAAGGGACAAGAACAAAAGATGTGCAAACTCATCAAGTATTTGTATGTCCTAGAAAAATCACCTTGCGCATGGCACAAAATATAATTGAGAACCATGTGCATGGAAGCAAAAAACTTGAGAAATTAAGAAAAATGCTTTGACTCACAAACACCCCTTTGGATTAAGGGGGGGATGTTGAATACCTAATTCTACAAAATTATTGCAAAATATGTAACTATTGTAAATAAATGCAATAAAAAAAATTGAAGACCCGCATAAACTTCTTGAATATGAAAACTAAGAGTCACTCCTCTATGTATAAATGACTAATTCGTGTTAATGAAGGATCATCCAAGAATTGGAGTTATTCTAGGCTTGTCATCAATAATGACTATAACATAACTAGGGAGTAGTAAAATTGGATGGAGGGACATCTTAAGCAACACAAAAAAATTGTGACTCCATAGCTAAGGGTAAGAGGGTTTCTTACTAGTTTTGGCACCATATCTTTCTCTATCTCTATTTGGGTGTGGGATCCCCCTTGTCTCTGTCTCGACCTAAACATGTTTTTAGCATGAGCTACCCCTTGTATCAATTTGTATCTATTTGGGTTGAGCTATATCTTAGCATGGGATCCCTCTTATATCCCTTGTCTCTGTCTATGTCAATTTGTCTCTAGGTGCAAGCTCCCCTTGTTTGAACTATATAGTCTATTTGGGTGCAGGTTGTAATATTGTTTTGAACTTTTGTGTGTTTGTTATCTTGATTTATTTGTTTAATCAAGGTATGGCCAGAATTACACAGTCCACTTAATCATTACATAGGGGCTCAACAAGAGCATCATGTCACTTACAAGAATTGAACCTGGGTTGGGAGGTTATCGCTCATTCTTCCCAACCACTCAAGCTACATCCAATGGACACACACACACACACACACACACACACACACACACACACACACACACACACACACACACATGATTTGTTATATTTTATGTTATAGATATATAGTATATAATATATAATTAAATATTTTATTTGATGACGACGATGATGGAAATGAGACGACGAGGACGTCAAGGATGACGATGATACTAATGACAGTGATGAAGAAATTGAGAATGATGATGTTGATGATTCCATATGTAATTATGTTAATTTTGATTCAGTTAAAAAGT
Source organism: Pseudotsuga menziesii (assembly GCA_001517045.1). NCBI lineage: Eukaryota > Viridiplantae > Streptophyta > Pinopsida > Pinales > Pinaceae > Pseudotsuga > Pseudotsuga menziesii. The sequence continues at coordinate 319,190 of LPNX010888973.1, read as the reverse complement.
CTAAATTAAACTACATAAAAAACCCTCGGTGTCCAATAAGGTATTTGTTATGAATTTTTTATTTAATATGAATATATTAGAAGGTGGGTTCGTTGTGGATCATTTAAATGAGTTTAACATGCTCACCAGTTAGTTAAATTCTGTAGGAGTAAAATTTGATGATGAGTTTAGGGACATTTCAATTTTTGGATCATTTCTAGAAAGCTAGAAGGGCTTTGTCATGGTTGTGAGTAATTATATCTCTAGTTCAAGCACTTTAAAGTTTCATGGTATTGTTGGTGTTATCCTTAGTGAGTAAATGCGATAGAAGCGCATATGTGAGACATCAGGTAATGCTTTGAATATGGAGAATAAGGGAATGAAAATGGAGAGAGGAAAGGGCCTAGGGAATCATGAGAAGTATAAGAAGGGTAGATTCAAATCTAGAGGGAAGTAGGAGTGTTGGTATTGCGGGAATAAAAGACACCTAAATAAAGATTATTGGTCTCTTAAAGGAAAATAAGGATATGGACAACAAAAGAATAATCAGGAAGAAAATGTAATAGGTGATGTTTTATAAGATGTTTTAAACCTTTCATTGAATAATATTATTGATTCTTGGTTGTTAGACTCAGGGGCTTCATTTCATGCCATAACCTATAGGAAATATTTTCATGACTATATTCAAGGTGATTTTGGACATGTAAATGGGTGAAGAACCATGTAAAATTATTGGAAAGGATAGGATACATTTAAAATCATAGAATGGAAACTACTGGCTATCAAAAGGGGTAAGGCGAAATCCCGATTTTAGAAGAAATATAATTTCAACATGGTAGACTCAAGGAACATTTTAGGGGAGAAATTTAGCCTATGGGCTATTTTCTAACCTTTTTTCCAAAAAAATATTTTCCAATTTGCCTTTTTTTTCCAAAGTTGATTCGCCCAAATTCCATGGGATAATTTGTTTACTCTAAAAATTGGCAAAATTGTCCAAAAACTATATAAAGTACTTATAAATTTGAATACATATTTTTTAAATCGCCAAACATTTTATGTTTGAAAAGTTAAGAATTAGTAAGATTTGCAAATGTTTCTACACTTTGAAAAAATTATGGATCCTTAAAATTTTCCCTTAGTTGAGAAGTGAAGGTTGTACATCTGCATTTATAGAAAAACTGTGGAAGGTCACTAAAGGATCCCTAGTAATAACAAAAGTATATAAGGTAGGTATGTTGTATTTACGTTCCAGTAATGTTGACTCTTCAATTTCTTGCTATTCTACAGGATTAGATACAACAATGTGGCATCATAAGCTTGGGCACATGAGTGAGAAGGGGATGTAGATTATCCACTCAAGGAATTTGTTGCCATATTTCAAGTAGGTTTATTTAGATTTATGTTAGCACCGTGTTTATGGAAAACATAAGAGAGTCAAATTTATAAGAGGTGGGAAGAAAAAGAAGAGTGAAAAGTTAGATCTTGTGCATACAGATTTACAGGGATAGAATCATGTATCATATCTTGGTTTCTCTCATTATTATGTTTCTTTTATTGATCTTGTGACTAGGAAAACTCAAATTTATTGCATTCGAATAAAATGTGATGTCTTTGACACTTTTAGGAAATGGGAATTTTTGGTTGAGAATGAGACGTGAAATAAGTGGAAGTGTTCAAGATAAGATAATGGAGGTGAATACTACAACAAGGAGTTTGATAATTACTATTCATACCATGGGATTCATAGAGAGAATATGGTTCCAGGTACACCATAAAAAATAGTTTGTCAATAAGGATGAATAGGAAAATCACAGAGCATGCAAGGAGTATTTGATTGCATGCAAGACTGCCCTTACAATTTTGGGCAGATTCTATGGATACTATTATTTAATTAGTAAATATAGAGCCTTCAATATCCTTGGAAGATGGAATTCCAAAGGAGGAATGGACAACTAAACATATAAAGTACTCGTTTCTGATGGCTTTTGGTTGTGAAGCATTTGTTCATATTGATAAAGAAAATAGAATAAATATCTAGGAAAAATCCAAGAAGCGTACTTTTATTGGATACATTGTTAATGATTTTGGTTATCACTTATGGGGTTATGAAAAACACAAAAATCATTAGGAGTAGAGATGTGGTATTCAAGGAGAAGGTCATGCACATGATCAATTGTAGGCAAAGAAACATGAAAAAACAAACACATAATACATAGTTCTTAATGAAATCAAGAAAATGAAATTCCAAAGGTGCCATAAAATCAAAATGTATGATAACAAAAATAACAACAACATGTACCTCAAACTACTGCAAGTGTTGTTAGAAGATATACCAAGTTGACTAGACCCCATGAATGATACTCTCCTTCACGACATTATTTATTGTTTATATGAACTAGAAAGTTATGAAGAAGCAATGCATGTAAAACTAGAAAGAAGTTGGAGCAAGGCATGAAAGAGGATATGGAATCCTTAGTATGAAACTAGACTTGGGAATTGTTTTGGTGTCATGCATGTAAAATAGCGTTGAAGAATAAATGGGTTTATAGGTTGAAGGAAGAAGATAGAGTAAAAAAAGGTACAAGGCCAGACTTGTTGTAAAGGGGTTTGCATAGAAGAAGGGTATAGATTTTGATAAAATATTTTCTCCTATTTTTAATATGACTTCAATTAGAACCATTTTAATTCTAGTGGCAGTAGAATATTCGCATCTTGAACAGTTAGATGTAAAAAAAACTTTTATCCATGACAATTTTGAAGAAGAGGTCTATATGCAACAACCACAGGGGTATGAGATTAAATGGAAGGATAAATTAAGGTTGAATAAGAGGTTGTATGGCCCACCAAAAGCTCCAAAGTAATGTTATCTTAAATTTGATAGGTTTATGACAGAACAAGGCCATAGTAGATGACATTCTGGCCAATGTGTTTATTTTAAGAGAATGGATAATGACATATATTTTATCTTGTTACTGTATGTAGATGACATGCTTGTTGCAGTGTCTAACATGTAGGATATAAATTTTCTCAAATGAAAATTAGCTAATTGATTTTCGATGATGGATTTGGGTGCTGCAAAGAAAATCATTGGTATTAGATTAACAAGAGACATGCAAAATCACAAATTAGCATTGTCTCAGGGTACGTACCTAGAGAAGGAATTAGAAAGATTTATAATGCATGATGTAAAACCATTTAGTATACCTTTGGATATCAATTTCAAAGTTACTAAGGAGATGTGTCCAAAGGCACACGAGAAAATAGACTGCATCTCCAAGGTCCCCTACTCATCAATAGTTGGAATATTGATACATGTGATGGTGTGCAAAAGATCAAATATTGCACATGCAATGGGAGTTGCGATCACATATATGAAAAATCCAAGTAAAGAGCACTAGGATATAGTAAAGTGGATAATAAGATATTTGAGATGTACTAATACTCATGAATTATGTTTTGGAGGTCCAAATATTGCTCTACAATGATACGTTGATTTAAATATGGAAGGTGCTATAGATAGAAGGAGCACCACAGGGCGTGTTTTTACTATAGGTGGAACAATAGTAAGTTAGATTTAAAAATGCAAAGGATATTGCACTTTCAACAATAGAAGCATAATTTTTTGTTGCTACAAGGCTACTAAGAGATGATTTGGCTATAGAGGTTTATGGAGGAATTGGGAAATAAGTATGAGAATAATAGTCTATAAAATAACAACTAGAGTGTCATTCATCTTGCAAAGAACTAAACCTTTCATTTTAAGAATAAACATATACAACTCATGTACCATTTCATATGATTAGTTTTGGAATGTGGACAACTAAAGTTGGAAAAGAACACACTAGTCGTAATCATACATACATGTTAACAAAGATATTAACTAGGGGAAAACATATTTCCTACTCAGTTTTAGCTAGCCTTCAAGCATGATGGTGAAGATGAGAAACTTGCTAGGCCCAAAGTTGGAGCATAGTCTAGTAGGTGCAATAGAAATAGAGTCGTTATGACCCGTATTTAAGTGGGAGATTGTTGGTTGTCACGAGCTTGTTTATCTTCCTCATTTATAGGTCTTCTTTCAGTTGCATCTAGATCCCAGTTCCTAATTGGGATGTGTGTGGGATATTTACCTCTCACTAATGTCATCAAGGGGTCTAAGGGGGAAGGTGACACTGTAACCAAAACATTTTTATGTTGTGAAAAGACGTTACTTTAAAAAGTTATTGTAAATTTTTATGTTGTTGACCAAGGATGGTCAAAGATGAATGTAATTGAATATTTTATTATTTAATAATTAAAAGAAGAGACACCTATCCAAAGAGGATTGTTGAAGAGTGTTCATAGACCCACTAGGAGGAATGATCTGGTGTAGAAGGAAAAAATGACAAATGGTAGCAACAATATTCACTTTCTAGCTGATGCATGATGCAACTTCCCTGAAATTGTGGTCATGTTCCCAAGAAAGGAGGAACTGAGCTGGTGGCTCATTAAATTACAAAACTGACCCAAAGACCTAGGAAAACACATATATACCCATCGAATGAGAAGGAGGCTCACTACATTCTACACACTAGAACCTTGTGGATTGCTGCACACTGAAAAGTTAGGCACATAAGAGGAGTTCGATGAGGGGAAAGCTAAAGTGAATTTCTAGAGCATTTGACTACAAGTGTGACTAATGAGTTACAGAGAGGACAACACATAGTATCTTCATCCTGGTGGTTCAGTGAACAAGCTCGGGGGTCCTAAAGAAAGTAATCTTTGCTGCTTTCAGGAGACGGTTGGGAGGAACAATCTTCTTTGGATGTTTGTCCACTTCGAAAGTTAACAGGTTCTATATTGTTCTGGTTTATTATCTTTAAATTCATTTTGTGTTTATTTCTGAAGGATTTTATAATCATGAAAGTTTCTAGAAATTATTATTGTTTTCGAAATAAAGTAGTAAAGTTTGATTTCCTATAAATTACAAGTTAAGTACAGGAGAAATGAATTTTATTGCATAAACATATGTTCATAGTAGACTTTCTAGATTATCATTGATTATTAATTAGGAATAGCATAATATTACTATATGTAGCTTTACCAACAGTAAGTATTATATAAACAATTAACATTCCTTTAGTTTTCTTATAAACCCTTACAGAAATAAGCAAAATGTTAAAACAAAGCTATCATCATTTTAACCAAACAACGAATTTCTTTCTACAGTTAGGGCTTTCCCATAACTAAGCACCGTAAAATTATTAAACCTGTCAAAAACATCATATCTAATTTAATACGCAATGGATTCCAGCCGAGGGTTCAAAACCCATAAAAGTAAAAATACTTAATAATAATTATAATCATTGAGTGTCAACTTCATTCAGTTGAAAGGCTTATCGTTTTTCAAAAAATGATTTAGGGTTTGTACAGTTTTAGAAAACAAACAAATTCATGATGTTATTTTAACACTGGTCAGGGTTTCGAGACCTGTAAGGCTAAATTTCCAAGTAATATAATAACTAAAACCTACAACAAAATCACCTAGTTCTAGAAACAAAATATGGGCAGCATTTTAGCAATGTTGGAACCCTAAGTTCAACATACCATCAACGAAGATAGGTCATAACCATATAAAAACCACAATAGGTCGTAACCATTTAAAAACCAGAATAAGTCGTAACCATTTAAAAACCAGAATGGGTCGTAACTATTTTAAAAACCAGAATGGCATTCCTTTCAAACTAGACGCAGTAGTTGTAACCAAGAAAACAATTTCATTCACTTAATAATAAATAAAATATCTTTTTATACAAAGTAATACTAATAAAAATTGTATTGAGTAGTACCAAAAGCTTCAAAGGATTAAACCAAGATAGAAACGAAATTGATGTGGCTATATTACCATTAAACTTTGTTAAAATTTACAGTAAGAATTACAAACAACCATAATACAACTTCCCACATAGACTTCATGTTCTGTAAACAAAAAAAAAGGGGATTTTAAAATATTAACTCTTCTTAAACCCCTATCACAGCCCAAAGGCTTTTAAAAACCACATTTTATCTCAGCCATTAACGAGAGTGTTTACCAACAAATAGAGGGGGCTTGTTGAAAACCCTAGCAATCTTCCAAACGAAGACAGACCCAAAAGGAAACTTTGTTCCAGCTTTAATTTCACATTCACACCATAGACTATCAAGGACCGTAGCGTTGCAAGGCTCATAGGGCTTACCAGAACCTTTACGACGCTAGTTACCCTTGACCGAGCTCACTATTCCAAGCCAAGCAACAACTATCGAAACCTTCTGCAAATCAAACAATGCATAGAGGTTAAACTATGAAAACTCACATTCAACATTATAAAACTTTTGCATTAGACTGAAACATAAATATATGAAGGAGCAACTTAGCCTAGCTTCAACCTTCTCTGTGAAGAAAACGATGGTCAATCTGATCTAGGAGGATATTGGTGGCCACCCACCTATTCCACTTGGACCCCCACCATTGTTTCTTTTAGTTTTCCAGTTTCCTTAATTGTAGCACAATTTACTATTTTTGGCAGTTTTCGGGTCTCAAACTTTTGGAGTCGTTTTGAGGCCCTAAACGACGTTTTTTTGACATCGAATGGTTGGGAAAATATGAGTCCACTTCGGACTTCATATTTTTTGTTCATGGGTGTATTCCTTGAAGAGGTATTTCTAACAATGTATCATGCATGTCAAACGGAGGTAGCATGCCAAAGTTACGACCCCGGGAAATTGATGTACCAAGTTACCCAACGGGGCCCACATTCTAGCATTTCACCTCCTAGGGTTAGGTTTTTGGATGTGTATGGTTTCCATTGTTTCTAAATAATATATAGGCCTTCGAGCCTCATTGTAACACAGAGTTCATAGGCATGTAGCCGCCGCATCTCTTCTTAGAGATAAGCTACCAGCACTCTAGCTAGTTTATTTCCATTATGTATGTAAACAAGTTTTAGTTCTTTGATTAATGAAATGAAGTGTTATTTATGTTGCATATTTGTTTGTATGGTTATTTGTGTATTCTGTTGCGTTCCTGCATAAATCCGGATCACGATCGAGGGCCTCCTTGTTCTCTTTCCAAAGCTAGAAGGGTCGAGAGCCCTCGACTCTCCTCCCAGATCCACAACGTAGAAGAATACACAAAAGATTAATCCCTTTGGTTTTTCATAGGGTTTTAACTCCTTTTACAGTTGGATGGCACCACAAGTTTTCACATAAGCACTTTAACCTTTTTAACCTACTTCCACGTGGATTATTTTTAGTTACCCACTTTCTATAGTTGCAAAATGAACTCTTCATTTTCCCTTAATCATTTAAATGTCACCTTGGTTCTTGTCACCTTAGGTTCGTTAGTTTGCTTAGGTTTACAAAGGATGGGGCTAATCTTTCATGTGAAACACCTACATTAATACAAGTTAAAAAAAATGCATTAGCTTACATAAGCTAAGTAAGACCTATAACCCTGTAACCCTAGCATCGAAGTAGGGTTAGTACGTAGAGGGTTTAATATGTTAAAACATCATGAATCCATCCTTATGGATTTACAAAATAAGCACACAAACTGTAACATACGACAAGGAGGGCATTACACATCGACTTTTGAAACAAGTAAAATTTATCATAAGACTTAAAACCTGTACATTAGTGTAGTGTGATATGAATTACAAATGGAGTCATCATATTCAAGTCGTTAAGTATCAGAGTTCACAGTTTGTCGTATAGGATATGTCCTAAGTTTATAATGGGTTATAGGGATTATAATATTTTCTCAAAAGCTATGTGAAAGCAAGTTAGTTCTTATATTGATCTGAACACTCAGTAACATTTTTTTTTAACTTATAGAATTTTGGAGTTGTTATAGACACCTTTTGGATTCCCCCTTGGTAGGGTTTTGGGGGAAGCGCCCTTGAAGAGACTTTGTTTTAGGAAAAATGCCTCGTAAAATATTGTAATTTCATAGTCGATCTGAACCATTCATCATTAGGTCACAAATATGATGGTAGAAGTTATGTTGGTGATTTTTTTCCTAGAAAGAAACCCTATTTTTATGAGGGCATTATATTACGACTATGTAGTAAGAGAGAGGAGATTATGGAATAGTGAAGAGGAGGTTGCGACATATGTGTTTAGGTTGTCTTCCTTCATTGTTCTAAATGTAATAAAGGAGTGACTAGTTTTTTTCCATGGATGTATCCCATATCGAGTGAAATACGTATATCTATCTCTCTTTTGTATTGTGTTCTTTTTTGTCTTATTTTTTCATTCATTTTGTTTTTCTATTGCTCTGTGATCCTATTCCTAATTTTGACTTGGTTAAAGAGTCAAAGATGGGTTTACAATTTATGGTTTATGAGCCCATGGTTTTGGGTATCCCATGGTATTGCATGTGACTAAGCCTACTTAATGTATTGAGTAACTCCAAGAGTGAGTGGAGACTTGAATAATCCTTGATAATCCCTTTTATTCAAATATCAAGAGAGAGAGAGAGTTGGTTGGAGATCTATTAGTGGTATGGGAAGGAGGAATCCAGTGTGGTGAAGGAGGTGTTGCATAAAAAATTCATGTAATTTATTGTACTTTGCTATTGCTTCTTGATAATACAAAGGATATCACTCTTCTTTACCTCCCCCAAATTCTATTGTTTTGTATATGGTTTGCTTGATGAGTAGTATTTGGAAAGAGAATTAATTCTAACTTGAAAATACCCTCGTAAGAAATACAATAGTTGTTTAAACCAAACAAATTATTTTTCATAGAAAGATTGTGTTACAAATTCAATTTCCATCCAAGTTAAATAAAAAGATATATAAGCATTTGTATCTTGTTCCTTCATTTACCAAAGGATTCCAAGCAATTGAGGACTCTAGACTAATTAGTGGAGTGATATATTTCCTTCCAAATCATTTGAATTATCAATACTTACTATATTGTATCATAAGCATTGATAATATTCTATTTTTCTCTCCTAACCCATGAGAATGTGAAAAATATTTCCATGAATCCTCTATATATCAAAGCAATCACACCCATATCAATGGCAATGCTTGGGGTTTTAAAGGTTTTGGGGCAATTTTGTCAACTTTTTGACAATATGTAGATTCTATAATTTTTTACAATGGAGGAATAGTTGAGTCTTGAGGATGTTTGACATTTAAATATGGTGCCCATGAGTCAATAATTAACAAGAATTGTCCACAATAAGTTGATGCATTAGTTTTTCTCTTGCTTGTGTTACAACTTATTGAAATTAGTCTCAATGAGAATAACAAATCAAATAGAGATAAGTGTGAGTCTGATTTCATTTTTCATTAAGATGATACATGTAGAAACACTACAAGGAAAATAGCCTAAAGCAGAGATTACGACAAATGTTTTTATTGTTACAAGATTGAAAAAAATGATCAGAAAAACCTTTGATACAACCTCTATTTTTGGTAGTGGAGGTTTTGGCAGAGGTTATAACGAATACTCTATTAAACTAAAAATTTATGGGTAGCCAAAGGTTATAGTGGAGGTTTTTTTGTGCTCTTAAATTATTTATGCACACCAATGCGTATATGTGTTGTAAATGCATCAGTTCATATATTTCAATGTGGACATACCAATGCTTAAATTATATTTTTAAATGCACCGATGTGTTTTATAATATATGCATTGGTGCATATAGCATTCTAATAAGCATTAATGTTTGTGACATTTACATCAACATCAGTGCATCATGTATTATATTAAAGTACTGGTGTGTTTTAATTGTATAAACACACCAATGGTGATGTTGTAATATATATGCACCGACACATATATAATCCCAAAACAGCACAGGTGCATAAAATTTCTTTAAAAGCAATTGCGGTAAATGTTTGTTTAAAAGCACCAGTGCATTTTTAGTAAAAAAGCAGTGGTGTGCATTTTTTTGGTAAAAATCATTGGTGCTTATGTTTGAAAAAAGCATCGATACTTCAGTTATATGAAGATCACTAATTTTTATTTTATGTAAAAGATCACCATTGGGTAATATTTGGTATGGTTAAGTGGTGAATTTTTCCATGTTGTGGATTTGCAAATATAGTTTCTTCTTTTTTATTTTTATAAATTTCAATTAATCATTCGGTAATGAATATTTTTATAATAATGCTTATTTTTTATATTTTTGTTTATTATATTTGGAAATACGAGTTGATTACACATATGTTCATTATAACCATGTAAATCATTCATATATTTATCATTTGAATTAATTATCACAAAAGCAATTTTTTAATAATATTAATTTTTATATATTAATTAGTGTGTTTCGATAAGCATGTTGATTATATCTTTGTTCATTGTCACAATGTAAATCATTCATACATTTAATTAGTAAAACATTTTGCAACGTTTGAGAATGTTGTAGAAGAAGAAACCCATTTTAATATATACAAATAAGAATCCAAAATATGAGACAACATAAGGGTCTTGATAATCAAAATGTCATTTTGAAATTTTTATGATTATTGATAACTTGTCCTCATCCAATTGGGAGGATGCCCACATTGAACAAAATGCTTGTTTTTCACTGATAAAAATTCCAAAATACACAACTTGTAGCAACAACATTCAAATGTATTGATCATCTTTCATCGCTTGAACTGCTGTAGTAGCTTGAGATATTTACATGCCTCGTCTCTTCACCACCTTCAACAAATATTGTACCTGAGTTATTTGAAATGTTTTGTTGAGTGACTTTAGTTCATTCCATATCAGTGCATGTTCCATCTACAAGAATAAAAACAAATTATGATGAGTATATCTACATTTACAGATAATATATTATACATAATTGCATAAATGAAAAATTGTACCGATTATAAAAGTGAATATAAACTTCACACATATTTTTCAAACCATGTGATAGCCAGTACCTTTGGATCATTGGATTAGATTGTGGTGATCCTTTTTCATGGAGGATTTCCCTTCTTGGAATTTGATGAGGATATTTGGTGGAGGTACTCACTTCTCCCTTTTTATGATCTTGTTGGATGGTTTGATGTGTTCATGTTTCTCCATGGTTCCAACATTGAGAAAACATTCTGTAGATCATTCTCCTAGATTGGTCATGTGTATATTGATCAATGGTTAGTAGAGAATGGCCTGGTCACAATCCTAATTAGTCATATGTATTGATTATGTGTATTGAGGCTCGGATGCTTAACCTTTGTCTAGTCATGTGTATTGACTATGATTGAAGGAATGATAGTGATCACATTGCATACTCTGTGTGGGAGTTCTCGTGATGGAGTGTATGGTTAAATCAACTTTAGATATCTATGTTAGAATTTGATCTACATGTGAGGAGATGGACATCAACCAGGAAAAATTTACTATGATGAATAAATAACCAATAAGTCAAGACAATCCATTGAAGAAGTCATGGATAGCATTGAATAAGTCCCAGAGAAATTTGAAGGCAAGAAAGAGCACACCTACCCCAATAAAAGGGGTAAATTGGACCTAGAAGACAAAAGTACACGTCGGCCTCAAGACTGGAAGTCAAGTCAATTGAAGAATATAAATAGAAGTGTTCTCACACATCATTTGATACACGACAACATCATGTCTTATTCTCTCCACTTGTTTGCACCTCCTAGGAAGGCCTTATCTTATTCTCTTGGAAGACTCGCTACCCTTGCTAGGGTTTCTTGTGAAGAAGGGTGAACCTCTCATGTGCTAAGGATTATCTTCTTGATTGGTATTGTATTTGAATTGGATTGATTTATTTTGAGAAAATTTTGTTGAGTTTTCAACACATTATACAACTTGATGAGAACTCTACACTCATAACAAGAACTCTAGCCCTAAAAATCCTTTTTTTTGTCAAAAACATCAAAATCAACCTTCAAACTGAAAATGGATATTACCAGTAGCACTATTTTTAGTTACAAGGTAAAAGAATACAACCATTGCCTTAAAAACTAATATTGTTGCAAACAATTTCCTTTAAATCGACCTTCGAATATAAAACTAATGCTATTGTTAGCACATTGGTTTTTTCAAATGCTAAAATATAACTTGTTTGAAAGCATGGACTTAATAATCAGTATTATTGGTAGAAAAATCTTAAAATCAACCTCTAAATCAAAAAGTAATGCAAACATTGCAACATTTTTAAAACGATTTCCTTAATAAATAAGGCCTTCCCTCTTCATGGCCATCACTTCCTTCTTTTATAGTTTTTAATTTTTTATAGAGTTTTTTCTATAAAAAATTTATAATTTTTTATAAATTATAAATTATAAAAATAAACAAAACTATTAAAAAACAATTAAAATTATTAAGAAACTATTAAAACACATAAACAACATTAAAAAAAAATCATTACCACAGACTATTCACACTATAAGTCAAGTGAACATTATTTGTTTCAGATTGATAAAGTCAATTTATCATTTTTCTTCTTCTCTATGATGCCACATACATAAAAGTAAAACAAAGTTAACCAAATAGTATTTTATTATGTCTTACACTACTTAAGACTTAACCAATTATTTTAAACCTATATTATGTGAATTAAAAAAGCAAGAGCCACGAGGTGGCAATGTCCCCGACATTGCATCCGTGATAGCTAGTGGTTTCCAATTGCCTATGCAAAAAATTAAAACTCAATTAAAATAGATTAATTTTTGTTATAGCCTACTTAAAACTCAATAAAAATAGAATAAATGTTGTTATAGCCTACTTAGGCATCCTTTTGAGGATGGTAGAGATTTGACTACTTAGAAGACTCTAGACTCAAGTTCTATTTCAATGGATCCAAAGTGAGGATGAGCTTTACCAGCTTTGTGAGAACAACTACTACATCTCAAATAGGTCATGAAGGACATAAAGACAAGCCTAAATACAGAGTGGGAATGGACCATTTTTTATTAGCTAGATGACGAATTGTTGATGCTTGTTGGGTGGTTAAGTTAATTCCTTCAGTATCAGAGTTGGAAACCTACTTATCCTTCTAAATGGTACCCACCTCTCTCTTGGAGTTGCACATTTTGGCTTGAAAAGTAACTTATCCTCTAAAGGAAGGGTAGAAAGGCAATGAAAGTGAGGGCACGACTCCATATTTGAATAAATCTAAGCCAATATTAGAAAAAGAAGAAATTGAAAGAAAGCAAAACCTTCCTCATTGAAGGAAAACTCACCACCTACCCTTCAATCAAATAGAAAAGTTTTAATAAAGTAAGACAACAATTTCCATTATTACATATATCAGAATAACCACATATGTAAGTATACACCTATCTTAAAAAAACCTATTAATAAAAATTAATAATGTTTTGAAATTTTTTTATCATGAAAATAAGTTCTATTGAATTATTTGCCCATTCTTTGAAATGGTTTCTTAAGATTTTCAATAGTATTTTGGCGGGAGGGCATATGGCTGTCAAATTCCAAGCCTTCCTCAGTAACTTGAGTTAAAATGAAAAATCCATTACATGAAAAAGACATTACATAGATTCTTTTAACACACTTATCAAATACCATATGGACTTTATGTAACAATTTTATGCATATATATATTTTTTTTAAAATGCATGTCCAATAAAAATATGTAAATAAAAAATAATTTTACATCTTACTCAAATATACTATGATAAAAATATTTATATTTTGAAATTTCAAAATATAAATAAATAGCATTCTAATATATTTACACATTGGAAGATATTTTAACATTTCCTAAAATTTTGTTAAACATTTTACTATACGATTAAGTAATCAAAATTAACATAAAACTATAAAATTTTCCAAAAAATTCGGTGGTTGTTTTTTATGTGTCATTCATGACAGTTGAGGGCAAATGGTCAATCTGAGCATAAACCGATGAAAATGAAATCGTTATTGAAGCTAGGAGAGAAGTCGTGTTGACCCCATCTCACTCAACCCAATCAATTTGAAAAATATATATATATATATAAGTGAAGGCGTTACAAACAATGCCAGTGTTGACCCCATCTCACTCAACCTAATCAATTTGGAAAAATAAAAAAAAATATAAGTGAAGGCATTACAAACAATGCCAATGTTACACCTGCATGACATTAACACAAATGGCATGGGTTGGCACAAATCCCAACTGGGCCCTTGAGCTATCTAACACGTAGCAACAACCAGTTCATTTCTTACATATATATTCACCATAGTTTGCCACGTCTACACCGATATCAAGAGAAGTGTGAGTCAACTCTCCATACCATTAATTGCTTCAACACACGTTAAGTACTAGGAGTGTACGCGCTCTACATTGCGATATCTAGGTCGGTTTGGTTGGCACTTATACAGGGCCTTGAATGGCCTGCGGCTTTGCAAGGGGCCACGTGTCCCTTTCTTACCCACCCACTAACTCTAAGACTAAAGAGACGACTATACTAAACACGTTCCCCCTCCATATCGTTCATTTTCTCACCAAAAATTTTGCTGCGATCAAGTTTGAATGGAGTTCAGGTAAGGATGTGTTCTTTTCCTATCACTTGGCACGATTTTAGGGTTTTCGCTATAGTTCTTATGTAGAATTTTTTTTTCAAGTTCCTGTCATGGTTTGTTCTTAGGTTTATTGACAAAGTAAGCTCTGATATTTATGCCTTTTGCTCTTATTCATTGACTCATATGAGCTGCATTTCACACATAATTCATTGCCTGGTAAGAGGTGCATGGCATTGGCACCTGGCTCGACCTCCTTACTGTTTTATTATGTGACTTATCTGGAAAAGATACTTGCACCATAAGGTTTGCACTGATACTAGTTCTAGAAGGATCTAAGTAAATTTAGTTGGGCTTTTACTCTTACTCTTAAGGGCGTTTATTAGAAACGAGTTGTTCATTACTTATGCGGGGGGGTCTTCTCAGTGTGAACTTATCGTAGAAGTGAGGAAGTGGTTATAATTATATTATGGACCATGTTATGGGCGTCCTTCTCTTCTCTCATTTTTTTTGTATCCATAGCGTAAGGTTCTTGGGATGGTGCTCTGAAGTAATAGAGCTTCTAGTTATGGAAACATTGGTATCTTTGAAGAAGTGTGCACATAGCAGGCTCTTGGGGAATTAGGGTCCTTCATTATATACTTGCAAGCTTGTCATAAGGCTTAGCTTAGACATTTGGGGCTTATGCTTCCTATTTTAGTTGGGATTTGAGTTGGGGATCAATGCATTAGAAAGAAAATACAACAATGGAAGCAACATTTGAATTGGCAGCAAAATCTTTAGGCTAGAAGTGGACTACTCAGAAAATAGAAGTCAACCCACACCAAAATCAGATTTGGAATACTCTGGATCAAATACCAACTTTTCCATTGTAATACCTTGTGCTCTATGGATTGTGCGTGCACAAGCTAGTTGAATTGGAAGTTGTGTTCTCATGACACTACTATTATTTTTAGTAGTTGTTTGCAATGTGATTCTTTTGATCGGTGTCCATGAATATTTGATCTCAGAAGTAAATAGGCAATGCATTTTATTTCGCTCCAACAAGCCAACTTTTGTTCACAGTAAGAAATCAATATATAGAGAGATTATGTACAAATACTCTGCTTTGCTGATGTTACAGTTGCAATTGCTTCGATACAACGCAATTGCATAAGTGCCTACTTTGGAATTTGCAAGTTCTAGTCTGCAAAATTATATCAAATGGAAAGCTCAGCCATGGTTCAAGGGTTTACAAAGCTTACAAGCCTAAGACCTTCCGTTTCTTCCTCCAACAAATTATAGCTGGGCTTCTCCAAGCATCTAGTAGGTAAGTTCAAGGTCCATTTTAAACTAATTTACATAGTACAAATTACAGTTGGGCTTCTCCAAGCATCCAACAGGTAAGCTCAAGGTCCATCTTAAACTAGTTTACAGAGTAAACTTCAGTAGTCAGTAAAGTGTTGTTTTCCTATGGAGAACCAATTTAACTTAAACAATGTTGTTTTTGAAGAGGGATGGTTCAACCCGGAACTAACTCCTATCCATTTAGTTAGCATAAAACATTTATTTTCAGAATTTTATTTTATGCATCCATTGATCCCTAACTCTATCTATTTAAAAGCGAATCAGCCAAGGAGAAAGAAGAGGAATTCAGAGAATAATATAATCAATGCCCATTAATGTTTGTTATTAGCTAGAATAACCAAGGAATGTAATCTAATATCGATAAATCTGGAGAATGCTCATTCATTCTAGAACACTTGCACTTCTAATAAAAGTAAAAAATCATCATTTAGTGTTCTCAAGAACTTTAAGGTCTCTAGGGAATTTAAGATGATAGATAAAGCATTGTGACAATCATTAAACTCAACCTTAAATTGCCCCTTGACTGTTTCCATGTCTAATATTCACAACTCATTAACAATATCCTATCTATATCACTAGCTAGATTACCAATAATAGTCGTTATAAAGGAAAACCCCTGAACCTCGGCGTCCTGATTGATAGAGGTCCCAACACAGTAAAATCCACTTAGAAGTCCACGGAAAAACCTAAAAGTATGCCAGCCTAGAACATGATACTTGGACCTAATGTGTTTTAAAAAAAAATCTTCGGACATGAATAGGGTATCCTGGACAATGGAAGAAATAAGAAATGAACATTACAGAAAAATTAGAAAACAATGGGAAAACAACAAACTTAAAAGCACTTTATCCATTTGAGGACTAATACAAGGGAAAAAATCCTGTCATTCACTAAAAAAACACTACCAATTCTCGTGAAGTGAAAGACGAGAAGTAATGTGCATACCTTGAAAGCTTCAACCCATTTGTTATCTATGAATTCGAGGTGGGGGCGCAATTTGGCATGATTAAATATCATCTCTTCTTTTGTATGCAAGAAGTATATTATATACTCGTGATTGTTAAGGACCTTTGTGACCACACCCATTATTCTCATAAGCATCAACTTCCTCATACAGAATCAACTGATCTTTACTCTGCTCCAGAGAGCTTAGCCTTATGTGAAACTCATCTACTCTCTCCCTCAGTTGTTTTTTGTCATCCTCATCATTCACAAGGTCTCTGTACTCCACCAAGTACCCTTCCCCCTGCTTTTTTACAAGTCATGCACAGAGCTTGGCCCCTCTGAACCCCTCTTCATCATTGGACACCTCCACCAGGTTACCATTGCTCAACTTCAATTTCTCCTCCTCACTCAACACTGCAAAATTAAGGTATGTTCCCACTCTTGCACAAATTTCTCACTCAAACCTTCACCAGCTTACAAGACCCATGTCTACTCTGATCAAATAATAGTCTTCCATTCCTCCATGCAAAACTGAATTAAGCCATCATTCACTAAAACACAGCTAAACCAACAATAATTCAATGATGGGTATCACAATAAATTGTGTTGTATCTGAGCCTAGCAGTACCAGCACTACCAAGTGGTGCTTGGAACAGAAAACAAAGAAAAAATAAATGACATCGTACATAAGCCATAAATGACAGTTTACATAAGCCTGCCGCCAACGCATGGGAGAGGATTCCAAGGCATGACATCAGGGCCTTTCAAGCCAATAACCTGTGGACAAAAAAAACAAAACTAAAAATAAATAAATAAATAAATGCCTTAACATTACAATCACAAAGGTTCGCAAAAAAAATCACAAAAAAATAATACACCGACACAAAATATATATGTCTTTGTCGGGGACATAAAAAAATTGGTTCCTATTTAATTTTCATTAACCCGAAATATTTCTATTATGTTATATTTAACAAAAAAAAAAATCTTTTACATATAATAAATATAATTTTAATCTGTTTATAAATATTAAACTTTATCATGAGTCCTACGTTAAATAAAAACAAAGTTAGCTATTTAACATTTTATTATGTGTCAAAGTATTTAAGACTCAACCAATCATTGTGAACCTATCTTATATCATTAGCAGGACCAGCACTAGAAGCAAGGGCAGTGGAAATAGATCTTATAAGGGCAAAGCAATAAGCTAAAGCAACTCGAGTGATTTATAGCCTACTAGGTTGGATGCCGGCACTCGCTTGATTGGGTCGAGGTCTTTAGTCGCTATTGCTAGTATGGCTATTGCTAGTATGGTTAGCTTGGTTGGATGAAATAATTGTTAGGATTGCTTTCTTGGATTGTTGGTTAGCTTCATTTATGTTTTTATTATGCTTTTATTGTTTGAGAAAAAAACTTTAAATATATATTAGCATAGCCATAAGTAAAGTCGTCGGTGAATGTCGATAGGTACAACTAACTACTTAATTTTGTGAAGATAGTTGGTTATTAAACAAAGGATAAAATATAATTTTATATCCATTATTCATACTGCATTGTTAGAATTAATATAAGCACAAAATAAATACTACCACCCTTCAACTAAAGCTTATTCAATTCTTAATCAAAATGCATTTGAGCACAACAAAATACTACGACCATGAAATAAATCCCTGATGTAAACTTGTTACATTTGAGTTAATCTTGTTGATCCATTCAAGCAAATCCAAAATCTGAGATAATATCTAAATGCCCATAGACATAATTAAATTTCTATTTTATTTAGATTAATATACATAATATTTTTATTTTATTCTATTTAATAAATTATATTCTATATATAATAAATCTAATTTTAACTTGTTTATAAATATTAAATTTTATCTAGAATTATTTTAAGTTTATATTTAATTATAGTTAAAAATTATGAATTAAATATCTTACTATCTTTTTCTATAAATATCATCTTTTTATGATTCCATTATATATTTAATCAACTATATTATGACTAGCACATCTACATAGTTTGTGGGTGGATAAGGTGGATAGGGATCAAATGGTTAAGAGATAGTTATGGAATGGAAGACAGTTTGGAATTGGAATTTTTTTTATCATCGACATTCTTACTGTTATCCATTTATCAACTATGAGTGATTTTTTATATTCTTTTTCTTTTTATTTCACATTCTTCTAGTTATGTGCCATGAAGTGTTCGTTATCCATTCATCAAGCTATGAGTTATCAAGGCATTGCTACTGGTTATCCATTCATCAACTATTTTTTATATTCATTTTTTATAGTTGTTTATTTCAAATTTTAAACAATTGTCATAGAATCAATCTTGACAATACAAATGCATAGACCGTAATCCACCCCAAATCTCAAATAAAATAGTCTATAAATATAACTAAATTTTATATCAAACATTACATTAAATATAACACTAAAATTAAAAACAAACAAAGATATATATTAAAAAAGAAAGTTTAACGATACACTTATTAAACCCAAAAATAAACCCAAAAATAAATAAATAAATAATTGAAGACTAACTTATAATACTAAGTTTCATACTTTTCACTTTAAATTATTGAGGTTAATCTAAAAACATTAAATATTAATAATAACATCGATGTTTAAGTTTACAAATATATTTTAATCTTAATCATACCATTATTAAAGTCAATTAAATTATATAAAAATAACAATAATAATAATAAACAATAATAAAAAAATCACAGAAGTAAACTCAATATCAAATGGAATTCAAGCTTACATGGTTAGGATTATGAATCCATCGCTTCCACTTACTTTGATTGGGACACAAGTCGCAACTTCAAATTTGTTAAAGTGGTTTTATCCAAACTCAAAAGGTTCGCCCTTCACAAGGTTGGTATTCAAGCTCAGCAATCCCATGGCAAACAATTACTACCAATTGCTTCATGATCCACTGAAACAACCATGACTGTTTGTAGAAATTATTGATTTTTTTAAAGCAAAATTGATCGTTTTGTTGGACCCTTGGACCCTGTACTAACAATCTGAATAAAAGTTTCCAAGCTAAATGAAATTCACATAAATTCCTTCATCAAATATGACAATTCAAGACTTTAATCTGAGAGTTCCAAATATTTTGCATATGCACAAAATAATTCTACAAAACTCTTCATAGTTTTAGCTTTGCAGCCTGAAGAACTGAGTTGCCTGATGTTCAGAATCGAGTTGTGGCTCAATGGGTGCTATAGGGATGCATCACAGCGTCTATCAAGCCACAGCTCGATGCATAGCATCGAGATGTGGCTGAATGGGTGTCGAGGGGCAGGAGCAGGAGGGAGGTGGGTTTGTTTTTTATTTAATTATTAATTTTTTAAATTTTATAATACTTTTATAGTAATTTTTTTATTTAAAAAATAATAATTTTATTTTGAACTTTTGAATAATTTTTTTAATAGTTTTTTTTATGATTTTGTTTATTTTATAAAAAATAATTATATGTAAACTTTTTATTTTTAATATTTTTTTGAAAAAAAATATACAATTTTAAAATATAGTTGATTTTTTTATGTGATTAAAAAAAAATCATCCAAGAAATATCTAAAATTTTGTAATTTTGGAAATATTAATAGTGTTTATTCATTTCTAATCTATGCAATTAAAAAAATCTCAATGTTTTTGGGTTTGATTTTATAGTGATATTTCAATATTTGTTATATAATTTGCTAAGTTTTTATTATTATA
Source organism: Pseudotsuga menziesii (assembly GCA_001517045.1). Classification (NCBI taxonomy): domain Eukaryota; kingdom Viridiplantae; phylum Streptophyta; class Pinopsida; order Pinales; family Pinaceae; genus Pseudotsuga; species Pseudotsuga menziesii. The sequence continues at coordinate 298,727 of LPNX010888973.1, read as the reverse complement.
ATGTATTCTATATTTTATATTTTATAATTTTGATTATAAAATTATTTATTTTATAAATAATTTTAAGATATTACAATTTATTAAAAAAATATTATTCTTTCAATATACTACTAATTTGTTACAAAGATAAAGATAAATTTTTGCTGGCACATATTCAATAAAAATCAATTTGACTCTTTGTTTAATCATGATCCAAGTCACATTATCTCAACAATTTTTACAAGGTTATTAGACAACCAACTATTACAGCCTATTCTATATAGTTTATTACACAACCAACTATTATATCCTAATTTATATGGTTCACTAGTGTTACAGAGAACAACAGAGAAGACACCTTATTTAGTAACATTGCCTTTCATGATAGGTGCTTATTAGAGTAAGTTTATTTTTTTTTTTTATTTTTTTTTTTTACATTGGGGTTAATAGATTAGAGCCAAGTTTAATGATTTTTTTTGTTACATTGGGTCAATACTTTTTTGTTACTGGGCCTTTTCCCAATTGATTAGAGAGGGTTAATGAAAATGCCTCCTTTTTAGTGAAACATCGTGATTAAAGAGAGTTAATGACAATGTCTCTTCTTTAGTGAAGTATCACTGCATAGTCTTGCATAAATGGTATATAGTATCGCTACATAATCCTGCATAAATGGTATAACCAGTCAGAGTTTTTGTGCCACGTAACATTGTTAGATCTACCCGTAATAATAGTGTTTCTATTTGCTTTTTCCATTTGATAACGTTTACTATAGGTTCCGTGCAATTTATTCCTATCTTTGAGTAAAAGTCGTGACATATGCTACTAGTGTAGAAGTGGTAAAGATTCAAGAACAATCTAGGCCTAAGTTAGAGCCTAACACATCCCTATGCTATGTTAGAGAATTTGTTTTGATATTGATAATTTAACGTTAAATATATGCTATATGTAAATTTAATCAATTTTTGTAATTTCCAATGAAACGCCAATACTTTGACAAGAGTTTTCTTTTCGGGAAAAAATTAAACATTATATAATGTTAATACATATTTTTTTTTATTCTAAAATTTTGTAATTTATTCCTGAAAAAAATGGTGTGCTACTGGTAGAACCATTTTTCGATTCAGAGGTAAAAATAGCCTCTAAATGCACCCTATAGAAAAACTAAACTGTTTAGAGTTCTCGTTAGGTTGTATAATGTGTTTTCCTCCCTATTGGATTCCCCAAGGTAAAATCTTTGTCTCTTGTGCATGGTTATCTTTCAGTGATCCTTGTTTTATTTTCTGCTACAAGTAAATATTGATTATGAAATGATATTGTGGGATGAAATCAATGTTTGAATAATTATTGTGAAGTAACTATCAAGGATTGAAAATTGGATTAAAATTCAACATGGCATCAAAGCAGTTATGAATAGAATCCATTGTTAGAGATTGTTTCTACCCTAATAAAAAAACTAGGGCTTCCAAGTTTGGACATTCATCTCCATAGATTGAACTTGAATATAACACATTGGAACTCGTCCTAGTAGGGTGCACATATATGTGGAAGCAGATCTTAGATTTGTGATGTTTCAATTTTGACCTAATTTATGTCGAAATTGGGAAACTAGGGCTTCCAGTTTTGAATTCTTCTATCCATGGATTGGACTAGAAAATAGTGTTCAGGAGGTCACCCTAGGAGGGCACATCTATCTATGGAGGAAAATTTCAACTTTGTCAAATCTCAGTTTCTTATGATAGGGTTTATGGGTCAAATTTTAGACTTTATCAAGATGGTGTCTAGTATTAGAAGAAGAAGACATGATGGATGGTATGCAAGATCTTTCAAAGGACAAATGTTTCAATTTTCATTCATTGGTTTTCCTATGCTCATAAGTATACTCAAAAGAAAAGAAAGGAAAATGCATCAACGACTGATGTTGAAGAACCTCCACCTCAGAAGAAAACAAGAAGAAGACAAATTTGATGCAGACTATAAATAAACTTTGGAATGAGTACTTGTAAGTACTCCATAGCTTCAGCATGAAAGTGTTTTGCATAAAAAGTATACTTGACAAGAATGCCAAATTTATTCTCTTAGAACCAAGAGGATCATGGACCTAGTACATTCAGATACATGTAGATTGATGACAGTGGCATCCTTGGATGTATTCTTGTACTATGTATTATTCTCTTCAGAATACATGAATACCTAAGATGAATACTTCAACAAGTTTCAGAAATTCATGACTTGATGAAGAAGAAGATCAAAGTGGTTGAGGATTTCAGTAATTTTCGCAAGGAGGCATAGATCAAGAGGGAGTCAACAAAACAAGCAAAGATAAGTAATTTTATACTTTGTGTAATAAGTTTTATTTGCTTGAATTAAATTGTTATTTTTGTTGATAAATATTATAACTGTATAAATTAGTATTGGTTAACCCTTGTGGACATTTCTATCATGTGCTAAAGAATAGGTCCATTATAAAGATTTGGAATCAAAGATTCATGATTAAGATCTACACATGTTCTTATGGGAAGATCCATCCAGTACGACAATTATGCTCATATCAAGAATCATGAGAGACACTCGCAAGTGAATCTAGAAAGGATCTTTGATTGACACTTGTGTGCCAAGAAAGAAGAAGACGAAGACCGCAGCTATCAAGAGATATAGAAGGCCTCACATGGAGTTTGATAGTGCGGAGCAGTAAGCTCCGAAGTATGAGTGTCCTCTAGTACACTGACCATCCTTCTAACTATTAGAATGAGATAATAGAGCCAACATAACTAGTGGATCTTACGAGAGATGATGCAGTGATCTAGAAGAGGCCAGCATGGCTTCATGATGCTTAGAAAAATGTAGAGGGGTATGCATCTCTCGGTGATTCTTTCAGGATTACAAAAGACCTCAAAATTTCTCATGTTATATGGTCACATCATTAAGGAGGTAGTAGGCTAATAGGATGCCATGATGGAGGATCATCAATCCATCATGAAGAATGATGTCTGACAGATTGTTCTGAGACCTTATGGGAAGTTCCAAGTGGATCTATAATATCAAGCATGTAGTTTAGGTCAGCATCTGGGAGGACACATTATACAAGCTATGGAGTTATCTAGTTTGCATACTCTTGGAAAGTCTTGGATGGTATTCAATGTTTCTCAGTAGACCCACTTGATGGGAGATGACACGGATGGAGACATAGGGATCAACAGTGTAGAAGGAAACATGTTGCTTCAAGTGCAAGGTATATAGAAATCAGAGTGTCCATATGGAGAGGGAGTAGAGTATCTAGATGCAAAGGGAGCAAGATGCTTCAACATAGATTGAGTATATGCAACACAACTTGTTGATGATAGAGAAAACTTTGTATAGACTCAAGCAGGCCCCCAAGACATGCTATGTCAAGATAGAAGTCATTTGATGAGCTTGGGCTTCACCAAGGGTGATGTGGATTCTAACCTTTACTGCAAGTTTGTTGATAATGATCCAGTAATCTTGATGTTATATGTTGATGATTTGTTCCTTACTGGAGCAAAATGGCTCATAGACGAGTGCAAGAAGAAGTTGGTCTCCGAGTTCGAAATGAAGGATCTTGGCTTGATTTACTTCTTGGGATTAGAGGTGTGGCAGAGACCATATGAGATCTTCCTTATCCAAGGGAAGTACACGATCAATATCTTGAGGAGATTTGGAATGATCAACTGTAAGTCCATGACCCCACCTATGGAGGAAAAATATGAAGAAGCTGAGTAGCTCTACTTCATATTCTGATTTGGTGGATCCCACGATGTACAAACAAATTATTGGATCCTTGATGTATCTGGTCAACTCTAGACCATATATTTGCTTTGAGTTAACACCCTAAGACAATTTATGGTTGAGCCGAGGCATGCACATTGGGTGGTAGCAAAGCATGTGTTGAGGCACCTGCGTAGTATAGTTGGATTTGGATTGAGATATGTCTCAAGTGAAGAAGTGAAGCTGCAAGGTTATGCAGATCTTGATTGGGAAGGGAGCACAGTGGATAGAAAGAGCACCTTAGGGTGTCTCTTTAGCTTGGGATCAGCAATGATATCTTGGCTTAGCAAGAAGTGAACTTTTGTCATGCTCAGTACACCGAAAACCAAGTATTATGCAACAAGTGTTGCAAGTCATGAAGCAGTGTGGCTTTAAAATATTCTTGTAGGATTATTTGATCAAGAGCTAGAGACGGTCATGATACACTGTGACAATAAAATTTGTGTCAAGCTTTAGAAAAATCCAGTGTTCCATGACAGGTCAAAGAATATTGAGATTAAATACCACTTTATCCAATATATGGTGCATAAGGGAGCAATGAATCTCTAGTACATATCCACGGACGAACAAATAACAAAAATTCTAACCAAACCTCTATCCAAGGCAATGTTTGCATACTTCAAGGAAAATATTGGTGTGATGGATAATTCATCTCTAAGTGAGAGAAGTGTTGATGGATGTGCAACATCATGATAGTATTACAAATGAGCATGCAGACATTCATGAGAGATGAATGGCCCAGACACAATAATTGTTGGAAGACATTCATGAGAGATGAGAGGCCCAGACACTGTGATGATTTTAGAGATGAGTGGCAAACATCCAAGAGAAATGGATGGCTCAAGCAGCATGATGGTTACACAGAAGAGCAGGAAGACATTCACATGAGGTGAATGGCTCAGACATACAGATGAACAGCTTACATTTACAAGAAGTGGATGATACTAGAGACGTTGATACAATATATATCTTAGATGGATTACAGACATTCTCACCAAGTGCGATGACTTGGTGTGATGCAGAATGACTCCATTGGACATTCTCACCAAGTGTGATACTTAGCATGATGCAGAATGTCTCCCTCATTGAGAGGGAGTGTTGATGTTTCTCCATGGTTCTAGCATCGAGAAAACATTATGCAAATCATTCTCCAAGATTGGTCATGTGTATATTGAGAAATAGTTGGTAGATAATGGCCTCGTTGTATCCCTAATTACTCATGTGTATTAACTATATGTATCAAAGCTCATATGCTTAGCCTTTTTCTAGTCATGTGGATTGACTATGAGTGAAGGAAGGCTAGTGGTCACAATACATACTCTATGTGGGAGTGTTCGTGATGGAGTGATCTATTCTAATAGAGTGAGTTGACTTGTCTATGTTATAGGGGATCTTATCCCCTTATGTATTAGACAAAGTCTAATCTAATGTTGTATTTGACATTGTCTCTAAGAAGTGTCCAGGAGTTCTTAGAGTATGGTCAAGTCAACATTAGAGCTCTATGGAAGAATTTGATTTGCATTTGAGGACACTCGACATCAACAAGGAGAACTTTTCTATGATGAAGAAATAACCAAGAATTCAAGACAATCCAATGAAGAAGTCATGGATAACATTGAAGAAGTCCCAAAGAAAGATGAAGGCAAGAAAGAGCACAACTACCCCAGTAAAAGGGGTAAAATGGACCTAGAAGACAAAAGTAGAAGTCCACCTCAAGAGTGAATATCAATTCAACTGAAGTATATAAATAGAAGAGTTCTCACACTTCATGTGATACACAACAACATCACATGTTCTCTCCACATGTGTGCACCTCCTAGGAAAGCTTGGCTAAGGCAAGAAGTATAATTTTGGTGTTATCTTATTCTCTCGGAAGACTCGCTACCCTTTCTAGGGTTTCTTGTGAAGAAGGGTGAAGATTGGTATTGTATTTGAATTGGAATGATTTATTTTGAGAAAATTTTGTTGGGTTTTCTCCTATTAGGTTTCCTAGGGTAAAATCTTTGTGTCTCTTGTGCATGGTTATCTTTCAGTGATCCTTGTTTTATCTTCCGCTACAAGTGAATATTGATTATGCAATGAAATTGTGGGATGAAATAAATGTTTGAAGAATTATTGTAAAATAATTATCAAGGATTGAAAATTGGATTAAAATTCAACATGATGGAGGTTTCTTAAGTTATGCATCATGTTCTTTATAGTTTGATGGAAGCACTCTTCATGTTGGATCAATGGTGAGGAAATATCATCATTCTCTAATAGTTACTTTCACTCGGTTGTTGCATGGTTAGTTCATTTCTCGTTCTTAGTTGTTATTGTCCTCTATCATGGTGGTGCATTTGCCTAGTATTTACTAGTATCGTTTACATTTTCATCACATTTTCATCATTTTACCTAGGTAATTTGAATATTGCATCCTATTTTCAGTTTTTAGCTAGGTAAAATACATATCGCACCCACTTCATCACTTTCCTTTTCCTAGAAGGTGCATATCACATTTTGGTTACATTTCCCTAAATTTCATGCCATAGCAATCCTTCATTCTATCATATTTCCACATTTCAACATGTCTATTGTGAAATTAGTTTGAGATGTCCTCATTTACAAATTGAATAAACCCAAACCTTAGGTTTTGTTCTACATTAATTTCCCTAAAGTTGTCATCAGGATTTTAAGCCTCTTTACCAAAGCTTTAATTCAACCAATCACTAGGGAATGCAACGTTAAGACATGTCATACATGTAAGAGTAGTGGCCCCCTTCTAAACACAATTTGAGGCAAAATGCTAAAATAATAATATTTCATTGTCTCTTTTCACAAATCATTTTTTAGCATACGACTTCGTGCATTCATACATTTCCACATTCCCCTAGAACAATAGGTGGTGCGCTCCTCTGATAGGTCAACCTGCATATTTGAATTGGTCTTGTTCACACCTTGCACATCAGATGAGGTAGTTGAAAGTTGGGTAGATCTATCTCTCTTGGAAAGCACACAAGTGGAGGTTATTTGGAGAAAACATTCTTTTATTTATACTATGTCTAAAGCATCTTTATATTGTTTATTGAAGCTTTGGCTTGGTAAAGAGAAATATTTCACTAGTGCGCCCTCTTCTCTTAGATATTTCATTGTAATATTTTTATAATTCTTCTAGTGGAGCCAATTCTCCTTGAGGAAACGAAGACCTTTGAAATTGGCAAGGGCTTAACTAACTCCATTTTTTTTATTGTTGGACTTGTCAAAGGAGTAGTTAGAAAAATAATCATATTTTATCGTAAGAGAGATCTAATTCCACCTATATAAAGGAGCTTTCTCTCCATTGTTTACTGTGTGGTTAGTCCATGTATTGTTCTTAGTTTTTTGTGTCCTCTAGCATGGTGGTGCATTTGTCTAGTGTTTTATTAGTATCATTGGTGTTTTAACCACATTTCCATCATTTTCCTAGGTATTTTGTTTGTTTCATCGTATTTTCACTTCTTATCTAAATAAAATCCATATCACACTCGCTTCATCATTTTCCTTTTACTAGAAGGCTCAAAACACAATTTGGTTACATTTCCCTAAGTTTCATGCCATATTAATCCTTCATTTTTCCATATTTCAACTTTTTTACATATCTAATGCGAAAGTGACTTGGGATATTCATATTTGTAGATTAATTAAACCCAAACCTTAGGCTGTGCATTTCATTATTTTTCATAGAGTTTTCATTAGTATTTTAAGCCTTATTCCCTAAGTTTTAATTCACTCAATCACTAGGGAATGCCACGCTAAGACATGTCACGCATTTGAGGGTGAGACAATATACTTAATCGTGTCTCTCTTTAAAATTTCATTTTTGGCCATGAGTGGAGGTTGTAACTACCTCAATACTTTATTATTTGTTGGCATCTTGATGTAGTTGGTTATTTGGAGTTTTTTTTTTATACCATGTCAAAGCAACTTGGAGGGTGCACAAGGACATTTTTTTGTTTTTTTGAAGATGACTTGGTAAAAGGGGCCTATTTCACTCTTGGATATTTCATTGTAATATTTTATTACTTCCTTTAGTGGAGTAGATTCTCATTTGGGAAATGAAGACCTTTCACTTAGAAAAGGCCTAACTAACTCCATTTTTTAATATTGTTGGACTTTCCAAAGAAGTTAGTCAAAAACAAAAATCATATTTTATTCCAGGCGGCGACCTCCGCTCCAGGCCGCGACCTCCACCGTTGCTCCAACCCGCGCCTCGTGTCCCGCGGCTCTGTGCCACCTCTTCTCTCTCCACGACCTCCACTTCTGCTCCAGCCGCAACCTCCACTTCTTCTCCAGCCCGCATATCTTCTCCACACGACCTCCGTCTCTGTTCCAGCCCACGACCTCCAACCCCTACCCCCTTCTCCCGCGACCTCCACCGCTGCTCCAGCCCGCGCCTCAGGTCCCTCGTCTCCTCATCTCTTGCGGCCCTTGCGGTCCCGCGTCTCCCTTCGCACCCCCTCGCCTCCCTTCTCCCTTCCCCACCTTCGCCCCTGCTCCCCCCAGTCTGCATTGCCCCGTGACCCTTCAGCCCGAGCCCTGGTCGTGGCTGTATGTGGGCCTAGGTAGAGCCGAATGTGGAGGACCCAAAGAAAAATAGGGAGTCTAGGGAGACTTAGAATCCCCACACCGAAGATTTCAACATCAAAGGCCAGTTTAGATACCTCAATCAATGCCACAACAATCTGGAGTCAACGTACAGCCCAACGTACATCGCCATGGAGTCGGATTTCGCATTCTACACGTTCCAAGTTAAACAAATGCTGAGGAAAATGGAATCTCTCGAAATGAAAAACAACAAAACTTCTGAACAGGTAAACAGCCTTTCTTCTAGAGTTTCATAGGTTGAAGGGGACAATTTATCCCTAAGAAATATATTTCACAAGAGCCAACAGCGGGAAACCTCCACCTCGCGAAAAAGGAATTGCACGCATAAATTCTTGACCTCAAGACCAAACATGAAGAAATCAGACTCCAACAGGCCACCTTCAAACAAGAAACGGAATCACTTATCAATTCCTGGGCACAGGGGGTTCGGGGAAAGGACAAAAACCCTTCCCCTCCTATAATAGTTGAGGAGGTAGTGCAAGCCAAACTTGTGGAAGAACATACCAAACGGGAAATGGAATCAAGAAACAGAATCACTTATTAATTCCTGGGCACAGGGGGGGTCCGGGAAAGGACAAAAACCCTTCCCCTCCTATAATAGTTGAGGAGGTAGTGCAAGCCAAACTTGTGGAAGAACATACCAAACGGGAAATGGAATCGAATCTTAAGGTGAGAGGTCTCCCTTTATCTCACCCCTCTTCATATCCTATGGAGGTGTGAGTCACATTCCTTTGGGATACTATTCACATATCTAAGATAAATCTGGAGAGAGCTTGCTTGGGTCACAACTCCACTCTCTTCCTCAGATTCTGAGATGCAATAGATCGGCTCTGTGCCCTCGAGGCTAAACGAAAGTTATTCTCCCTTGCCAGCAGGATATTCTTGGACGAGGATCTCACTAAAGCATAAGTTGTAGAGCTTAAACAATCCAGAGAATACGTCGTTGCAGCAAGGAAGGCAGGGAAATGGGAAACTATCAGGAATCTTTGGGCAGTAATTCGGGACTCCTTCCCTCCTAGGTGGTCACCTCGAACTGGTAGCTCCAAATGACAAGCCCGACTGAGGAGACGAGACGACAGGGTACAACTATTTATGTCCGCTGCTGGAATGGAAATGGATCCTTCTGGTCATCACCAAGTCTTCTATATGATGCTCTCGCCTCAACAAATATCCTTCTTGTAATCGAGACTCATGCGAGCCATGTTCGACCTCTCCTAGATATCACAGGTTACCATTGGTTTTCAGTTTGCAGGAAGGAAACGAGGTGATTGTTCAGGTGGAGTTGCTTGTTTGGTTAAAGACTCTCTCAAGAACAAATATCTTTGATAGTTGTAGATGAGTATGCTAGGTTCATGTGGATTCAGGTTAGCGGCTGGGTCTCCTCCTCGAGGGACATCTACATTGCAGTTTGCTACTTTCCCCCAAATTCTTCACCATTTTCTATCCCCAATGGCTCAAATGGGGACCCCTTTATAGACTTGTACACTGGCATCACCCAATATTCCGTTGACAGGGAGGTTATCCTTATGGGGGACTTCAATGCTCGTACCAGAGATCTCTATATCCCTCTCCACGACCGCTTAGAGGATGTGTTATGTACCCAGGGGATTGATCTGGACTGGGTAGGTCTTCATCGGATATCAGAGGACACTTTGGTAAACATCTCTTACAGTTAAGGGAATCTTCAATGGGGTGAAGAAAACTTTGAACCTCTGCTCTGTATTCAAAGGGGAGGAGGTCGAGATTTCCAACACCTATACTTACTTGGGGGTGCAGTTCTCATTTTCCTGCTTCATTTTGTGACCATCTCTTCAACCTCGAATCAACAAGGGGTAATGATCCTTTGCCCTTCTTGAGAGACAGTGTTTTTATCATCACTTCCAGGACACCTCGTCCAAGATGAGCCTTATGGACACCTTGATCCATTCAATTGTTCTATACGGATCAAATATTTGGGGACCATCTTCACTTGAGTCGCATTGGGCATCAACTAAGAGAGTCCATATCCTTCCTCTTAGTCGCATCATCATATGCAAACAGACAGTACCGTAGCACATCATCCTGGCTGAGTTTGGGGCTCAACCCTTCTGCCTTGAGACGACCTTCATATTGGTTTCCTTTTTACATTGTGTGTGGGGCTTTGCAAATCAGAACATGTATCCATACTTGGCATACTACTCTTCTGAGGCTATTTTACGTGCTACTCACAGGGGTCTCTGACCTTCTTGAATCAGTAGGAATCCAAATATATCATCTTCCTTTGTTCTGGTATTCTCTAGATGCTCCCGGCCACCTTCTACCTACCCGACAGGAGCTAAACAAGATCATCGGGGAGGATATTTACAGGCAGTTTATCTAGGTTATGTGGGTCAATCCTCTGGGAGGGTTGCAGCCAAAGATGGCCTTTTACGTTGAGCACTTCCTGAAAATAAGAGACGGGCTCATTTTTCGACCCAGTACACATTCCGTCACTGGATACATGCTCTTCATATCCCTCTTGGGCAATTCAGAGTAAGATCCCATAGACTTCGGGTAGAGACAGACCACTAGATTGATAGACCAGACAAGATCTGCCAAGTATGTCATCTACAGGAAATGGAAGCCGACATGAACTTTATTTTCAGATGCCCCATATACTACGAGATAAGAGGATGATTCCATTGTTTGTTCAGAGGCTCTCAGACCCTAGCCGACTTTTTCAGGTACCTTGATCAAATATGTTTTGCACTCTATCTACAAGAGGCTCTCAGGTTTTGAGCACATATTCTTACTGCCTCCCACCAGAACTGACACCACACAAAATATCACGACATTCTTCAGCGTGCTACCATCATCAAGGGGAACCAAGAGACCAACCGACATGGATATTGAGCCAGTTTCTAGATCAGTGAGGATCCATGGGACCGCATCTCGACCCATGATATATCAGCAGCAAGTCTGTACCAGATCTCTCCTGAGAGACGGACTAGGTCCTCCAGACCTCAACATCATGCAAACTATCCCTGGCGGCAACCCAGTGGACATCCCGCATCCTCATCGATCCAGCAAACTTTATTGAAATTCCCTCAGTTTTCTTCATTCAGCCTCGAATGTTAGGAGTACTAGACCTTCCTCGATCCTATGCGCTCCAGGATCTTCTCCGTCAAAGCACCTTCGTCCCATGGCAGGGCTCTGGACTTGTTGTTGTGGTCGGAGCTCTCTAATACTTCAGCCCAGCTCATATTGCTCACTATTACCTTCTGCACTGTATTTCTTTTTATTTCTTTTTTAAAAGGAGATTGTTTGGTCCTCCTGCTATGTACAGACATCATTGTAACCAGTAATCTCGTTGAGCTAATTTATGGCCATTAGTTGGACATAAATAAAATTATTATGTTATTATTTTATTATTATTATAAGATACTTCTATATAAAGGAATTTTCTCTCCATTCTTTTCATGGTTGGATTATTAAAGTTTCCTCCTCCTTGAGATTAATGGATATATCTTTTTGGAGCAAGTGTAGTGTAACTTTATTTTTCCTATTAATGTGTGACTTTCATGGCTTAATAGTTTTGTTATATTAATTCTAATGCTTGTGGATGAAAAGCTATAATATTCAAGATAATGTGAAGAGTCAGGTTGCTACCCTTCAAGTTGACTAGCTCTGTAGATTATCTCTCTCCTCAATCCTCTTATTTCATTGAGAAAATAAGTTAGGAATCTAATTGTTTAAATTTTTGCTTAATGAATGTCTCAATGAAATATAAATCCTAGATAATAGTTGAGAACAGAATCAATTTACTATTTCCTTCCAAGTATATTAAGGCAATTTAACACATCTGAGGAGAATTTGACATGATGTTTTTCTTTCATTTTTCCCTTAATGCATACAAAAAATTAGCCCCCTTTGGATCAGTGTTTGACTCCATTTTCCCTTGTTAGTATATGCACTATTCTCTTGATCTCACCTTCACATTTTATCTTTTTATGCTACAACCATGTTTTGTTACGACTTACTCTCCTCATATCACCTTGAGCTTCCATGCCATAGCCTTGGCAATCTTATGTAGAGATACACCTTGTAATGTCCTCTTTCAACCAAACCACCCTGAGACACCCGTTAACCTATCTTATTCCCATAGGTTCGAGCGGGTATTAAAGAAAAGGGGAAAACTGAGAACTTGTAGCACTAGGAGCATAAAGGTACATCAATTCAGTATTATTAAGTTATCAGTGTAGTAAGAATGCCATCAGAGTTCATATCCTAAAGCATGTAGAGCATGCAGGCCTTATTTATTCAGAGTCAAAGTCAACATGAAATTAGAATTGCATGCATGCAAAAGCGAAGCGTAAACCCTAAAAGTGATATGCAAACCCTAAAAGTACATGTTATTATATTTAAGAAGGGTTATTGGACCAAAGAGATTATCTATTATTATTGTTGTTGATTTGGAGCTTTTGAGCAGCAGCACAGCGTGCAGCTGCGACAGTTGGGGTTGAAGACAGTGTCTTCAGCTAACGAGGCTTTGGCAGTGAAATATTTGCCCCAGAATCTTTCAGGATAAACCATCCAGGTTTATCAACGACCTTCATCTTATACATTTGTGTTTCGTGATCCAGTATACTTAGAAGGACTATTTGCAGTGTTCACATTTTGCAGCTGGAAAATAGCTGGGAATCCCAGAAGGATTCGTTGGGACCACAAAACTCAGTTTTTCCTCTGCATGTCGGCTTCCTCTTTCTCGACAGGCTCATCCCATGGCACTGAGTGATTATCAGCTTCCAGTTTGTTTAGTTGAGGCAGTTACCATCATATCAGACAGAAAAGGGGTGTGAGCACCAAGGAGGTAAAACAATTCGCTAGGGCACTTAGAGGAGACCAAATCTTTGCATGTGGAAGTCCATCTCTTCGGCTAGTGAAGACCAACGGGCCTACAAAGTTTCGGCAGCGTTTGACCATCCCTTCTCCAAAAATGTCACCTTCAACCTGAGGAGGGCACACATGTGCAACTAGGTGTCAACCCCTGAGGAGGAGCACTATCATCCATCCATCGTCCATGCATCATATTTCTAGAGGACTCGCAACATTTTATCAGTGGTAAGTGTTTACCTTCTTCCTACAAATCTTTGCCCTAGTTCAGCTATAATTTAGGGCCATTTTCCCGACACCTTGCATGCAAATTTTTATTCAGTATTCTTACACATGTTAAGAGTACAAGTAAGCCCTAGAATAGTGAAATAGTAGAATATCAGTGTTTGGGATATTACAGTGGTATCAGAGCATGTTCCTCGCCAGTTGTGGGCTTGAACATGAGAAGTAAATGAATACAGAGGAAGACACTTTTGTAACCTATAGGAGAAATAAGAGTAGTTACATTGAGGAGCAGAAATTTGAGGATATCCAGTTAGAAGATACCAACTCATACATGGACCCAACAGGTATACACTCTGACAGAGAGAAAGGAACAGGAGAAGAGGAAGATAGGTTGGAATTTCACAGCTTGGTAAGTGCATTGAATGACCTAGCCAAAGGGCAGAAGGAAGTATTGCATGCAATAAACAGATTGGCTCTGAAACTAGAACCAAGTCATACTAGTATACCGCTTTCACCAGTAGATAGAGGATCTACTAGTAGTAGTGGGAGGTATGCATACACTAATATGCAAAAAACACCCCATATATATAACAAACCTTCCAGTAAACCTACTATGCCTCACTTCTTGGAAGATGCAGTAGCAGGACCAGTCATGCCAACAGAACTTAGTGAACCATTTGAGGCGTACTTACAGGAGTACAAGGGTTAGGGACTCTGAGTTCCATTCAGCCATGAATTTCTCATATCTTTGCAACATGAAAAGCAGGAACATGCCAAGAGGGTTCAATATAGCATTCAATTAGAATTTTGAATTGCAACGCACATTGGGGAGAATGACTATCCCCAACTTTGATGGGGCATCCAGTTGTTCATCCAAAATTTGGGTACAGAAGTTAGACAGATGTTTCCAACTTAACCCCATGACAAAAATAGATGCAATCAAGTTGGCTACTTTACATTTAAACAGGGAAGCACATGAGTGGTGGTACCGCAGACTGGTGGCATTGGGTCACAACGCTATCACTTCCTACAATGAATTCACGCAGAGGCTTATGGAGCACTTTGATAAGAAGGACCCGGAGATTCATTTCAGGTATCTTTCTTAGCTCAAGCAGACAAGAAGTTCAAAGACATTCATATCTAAATTCCATAGAGTTGCAATTATGGTATCTGACATATCAGAGAGTCAGTTGATTATGTTATTTACGGAGGCACTATCCGAGCCACTCCGTGGATGGGTGGAGGTTTATAGGCCAATTACTTTGTAAGATGCTATTAGTAGGAATCTGGACCTACAAGATTCTGTGCCAAAGAACAAGTTGCCATAAAAACATACCAATCTCCCGGAAAACAAGGAAAAATCTACCAATCTCCCAGAAAACAGGGAAAGGATAATCCCACAGAGGGAATGGTTGAACGAGGACACACAACAATATTTGAGAAGGAAGAACTTATGTTTCAATTGCAAAGAACCTTGGGTACTCGGCCATAAATGTATGGGTAAAGGGAAGGTACACCTCATCGAGGTACTTCCAGGTAGCAGTGAGGAAGATGAGTCGGAGCAGAAACTTGATGAAGAACTACATAGTACATAATTGGAACAATTGCCACAAAGAGCCACTGATGCTACCCTCACAGGAATCCCCACCTTCCATACTATCAGGATCAGGGGAAGTATCCAGGGACAATGTGCCATTGCTTTGATTGATGGTGGGGCCACCCACAACTTTATAGATGCCTCTTGGGTAGAGAGGAAAATATTTCCCACTTAGGACTTTGAGGGATTTACCGTTGTCATAGCTGGCAATCACAAAATGAAATGCACGCAGAGGATACGTCAGTTACAGGTACATCTTGGGAATTATACATTGGTGGACGACTTTTATGTGGTAGATGTGCCAGACACGAGCATTTTTTTGGGAGTACAATGGTTGTACTCAATTGGGAAATACTCAACCAATTACCAAACATTAGAGATGGAGTTCCTGGCACCAAATGGAAAGAGGGTAGTCCTAAGGGGAATTCCCAATGAAGCTTCATGGTCAGCCACAGAAAAGAGGATGACACCATATTCATGCATGAGGACAAGAATCGCATAAGGAAATGGTCAACTCCAACACATAAAACTTCAAGGAAGGAACAGTGGTATGTGTAGGGAATTTCGGTTAGACCTCCAGACAAAGGTAGGATGAGACCTAGGGAGTTTGGACAATTAGCCAAATCTATCATGTTAAATCCTCACAAGTACCCTAGAAGATACAAGGAGGGAATACAGAGCATGGGTGAAAAGAAACACAAATTCAAAGAAAAAGAAGGGCCACCCAGCAGCGGAATAAACTGGTTGATAAAAATGGACAAGAAAAAACAGGGACAGATGATTTGGTATATTGGTCAGAGATTGCTTGAGGACAAGCAATTTCGAGCAGGGAGGACTGTAATGTCCTCTTTCAACTAAACCATCCTAAGACACCCGTTAACCTATCTTATTTCCATAGGTTCGAGAGGGTATTAAAGAAAAGGGAATAACTGAGGACTGATAGCACTAGGATCGTAAAGGTACATCAATTGAGTATTATTAAGTCATCAGTGTAGTAAGAAGGCCATCAGATCGCATATCCTAAAGCATGCGGAGCATGCAGGCCTTATTTCTTCAGTGTTAAAGTCAACATGAAATTAGAATTGTGTGCATGCAAAAGCGAAGCATAAACCCTAAAAGTGACATGCAAACTCTAAAAGCACATGCTATTCTATTTAAGAAGGGTTGTTGGACCAAAGAGATTATATACTATTGTTATTGTTGATTTGGAGCTTTTGAGTAGCAGCAAAGCGTGCAACCGCAACAGTTGGGGTTGAAGACGACATCTTCAGCTAATGACGATTTGACAGTGAAATAGATGCCCCAGTCTCTTTCAGGATAAACCATCCAGGTTTATCAATGACATTCATCTTATACATTTTTGTTCCATGATCCAGTATACTCAGAAGGACTATTTGCAATGTTCACGTTTTGCAACTGGAAAATAGCTGGGAATCCCAGAAGGATTCGTTGGGACCCCAAAACCTATATTTTCCTCTGCGTGTCGGCTTCATCTTTCTCGACAGGTTCATCCCACGGAACCGAGTGATTGTCAGCTTCCAGTTTGTTTAGCTGGGGTAGTTACCATCATATCAGACAAAAAATGGGCGTTAGCACCAAGGAGGTAAAACAATTCGCTATGGAACTTAGAGGAGGCCAAATCTCTGCATGTGGTAGTCCATCTCTCTGGCACATGAAGACCGATGGGCCTACAAATTTTTGGCAACATCTGACCTCCCCTTCTCCAAAAATGTCACCTTCAGACTGAGGAGGGCACACGTGTGCAGCTAGGCGTCAACCCCTGAGGGGGAGCATTATCATCTCTCCCTCATGCATGCATCTAATTTCTGGAGGACTCTAAACATTTTATCAGTGATAAGTGTTTACCTTCTTCCTACAAATATTTGCCTTAGTTTAGCTATAATTTAGGGCCATTCTCCCGACACCTTGCATTTATTTTAGTATTCTTGCACATTTTAGGAGTACAAGTAAGCCTTAGAATAGTGAAATAGTAGAATATAAATATTTGGGATATTACAGTGGTATCAGAGCATGTTCCTCGCCAGCCGTGGGCTTGAACATGAGAAGTAAACGAATACAGAAGAAGACACTTTTGTAACCTATAAGGGAAATAAGAGTAGGTACACTGAGGAGTAGGAATTTGAGGATATCCAATTATAAGATACCAACTCAGACATGGACCCAACAGGTACACTCTGACAGAGGGAAAGGAATAGGAGAAGAGGAAGATAGGTTGGAATTTCACAGCTTGGTAAGTGCATTGAATGACCTAGCCAAAGGGCAGAAGGGAGTATTGCATGCAATAAACATATTGGCTCTGAAACCAGAACCAAGTCATAGCAGTATACCTCTTTCACCAGTAGATAGAAGATCTACTAGTAGTAGTGGGAGGAATGCATACACTAATATGAAAAACACACCCCATATATATAACAAACCTTCTAGTAGACCTACTACGCCTCACTTCTTGACAGATGCAGTAGCAAGACTAGTCATGCCAGCAAAACCTAGTGAACCATTCGGAGCGTACTTACAGGAGTACAGGGATTTGGGAGATGAGTTCCATTCAGCCATGACTTTCTCAATTTTTGCAACATGAAAAGCAGGAACAAGCCAAGAGGGTTCAATAAAGCATTCAATCAGAATTCTGAATTGTGACGCATATTGGGGAGACTGATTATCCTCAACTTTGATGGGACATCCAGTTGTTCAGCCAAAATTTGGGTACAAAAGTTAGACACCTATTTCCAACTTAACCGCATGATAGAGACAGATGCAATCAAGTTGGATACTTTACTTTTAGACAGGGAAGCACATGAGTGGTGGTTCCACGAATTGGTGACATTGGGTCACAACACTATCACTTCCTACAGTGACTTCACATAGAGGCTTATGGAGCGCTTTGATAAGAAGGACCCCGAGATTCATTTCAGGGATCTTGCTCAGCTCAAGCAGACAGGAAGTGCAGAGACATTCATATTCGAATTCCAGAGAGTTACAGTTATGGTATCTGACATATCAGAGAGTCAGTTGATTATGCTATTTACGGAGGCACTATCCGATCCACTCTGTGAATGGGTGAAGGCTTACATGCCAATTACTTTGCAAGATGCTATCAGTAGGACTCTCGACCTACAAGATTATGTGCCAAAGAACAAGCCGCCACAAAAACCTACCAATCTCCCGAAAAACAAGGAAAAATCTACCAATCCTCCAGAAAATAGGGAAAGGATAATCCCACAGAGGGAATGGTTGAATGAGGACACACGACAAGATTTGAGAAGGAAGAACTTATGTTTCAATTGCAAAGAAACTTGGGTACTCGACCACAAATGTATGGGTAAAGGGCAGGTATGCCTCATCGAGGTACTTCCAGATAGCAGTGAGAAAGATGAGTCGGAGTAGAAACCGAATGGAGAACTACACAATACATAATTGGAACAATTGCCACAGAGAGTCACTATTGCTACCCTCACAGGAGTCCCCACCTTCCATACTATCAGGATCAGGGGAAGTATCCAGGGACAATGTGCCATTGCTTTGACTAATGGTAGGGCCACCCACAACTTTATAGATGCTTCTTGGGTAGAGAGGAAAAGATTTCCCATTGAGGACTTTGAGGGCTTTACCCTTGTCATGGCTGGAAATCACAGGATGAAATGCACGCAGAGGATACCTCAGTTACAAGTACAACTTGGGAATTATACATTGGTGGACGACTTTTATGTGGTAGATGTGCCATACACGAGCATTATTTTGGGACTACAATGGATGTACTCAATTGGGAAATACTCAACCATTTACCTAACATTAGATATGGAGTTCTTGGCACCAGATGGGAAGAGGGTAGTCCTAAGGGTAATGCCCAATGAAGCTTTAGGTCAGCCATAGCAAAGGGGATGACCACCATATTCAGGGATGAGGACAAGACTCGTACAAGGAAATGGCCAACTCTAACACATAAAACTTCAAGAAAGGAACAGTGGTCTACGAAGGGCTTTCCGGGTAGACCTCTAGACAAAGGTAGGATGAGCCCTAGGGAATTTGGACAAGGAGCCAAATCTAGCATGTTCAATCCTCACAGGTACCCCAGAAGATACAACGAGGGAATACAGATAATGGGTGAAAATAAACACAAATTCGAAGAAAATATGGGCCACCCAACAGAGGAATAAACTAGTTGATAAAAATGGACAAGAAGAGACAGGGACAGATGATTTGGTATATTGGTCGGAGATTGCTTGACGACAAGCAATTTTGAACGGGGAGGACTGTACTGTCCTCTTTCAACTAAACCACCCTGAGACACCCATTAACCTATCTTATTCCCATAGCTTCGAGCGGGTATTAAAGAAAAGGGAATAGCTGAGGATTGAAGGATTGCAGGCCATACTTTGAAAGATGCTATCAGTAGGACTCTGGACCTACAAGATTATGTGCCAAATAACAAGTCGCCACAAAAACCTACCAATCTCCCGGAAAACAAGGAAAAATCTTCCAATCTTCCAGAAAACAGGGAAAGGATAATCCCACAGAGGGAATGGTTGAACGAGGACACACGATGAGATTTGAGAAGGAAGAAGCTATGTTTCAATTGCAAAGAAACTTGGGTACTCAACAATTGATGTATGGGTAAAGGGAAAGTACACCTCATCGAGGTACTTCCAGATAGTAGTGACGAAGATGAGTCAGAGCAGAAACTGGACGGAGAACTACACAATACATAATTGGAACAATTGCCATAGAGAGCCACTGTTGTTACCCTCACAGGAGTCCCCACCTTCCATACTATCAGGATCAGGGGAAGTATCCAGGGACAGTGTGTGATTTCTTTGATTGGTGGTGGGGCCACCCACAACTTTATAGATGCCTCTTGGGTAGAGAGGAAAAGAATTCCCACAGAGGAATTTGAGGTCTTTATCGTTGTCATGGCTAGAAATCATAGGATGCAATGCACGAAGAGGATACCTCAATTACAGGTACAGCTTGGGAATTATACATTGGTGGATGACTTTTATGTGGTAGATGTGTCAGACATGAGCATTATTTTGGGAGTAAAATGGTTGTACTAAAATGGGAAATACTTAACCAATTACAAAACATTAGAGATGGAGTTCCCGGAACCAGATGGGAAGAGGGTAGTCTTAAGGGGAATGCCCAATGAAGCTTCAGGGTCAGCCACAGCAAAGGGGATGACCACCATATTTAGGCATGAGGACAAGACTCGCACAAGGAAATGGCCAACTCCAACACATAAAACTTCAAGGAAGGAACAGTGGTATGTGAAGGGCTTTCCAGGTATACATCTAGACAAAGGTAGGATGAGCCCAAGGGAATTTGGACAAGGAGCCAAATCTAGCATGTTCAATCCTCACAGGTACCCCAGAAGATACAAGGAGGGAATACATAGCATGGGTGAAAAAAAACACAAATTTGAAGAAAAAGAAGGGCCACCTAGCAGCAGAATAAACTGGTTGATAAAAATGGACAAGAAGAGACAGGGACAGATGATTTGGTATATTGTTCGGAGATTGCTTGAGGACAAACGATTTCGAGCGGGGAGGACTATAATGTCTTCTTTCAACTAAACCACCCTGAGACACTCGTTAACCTATCTTATTCCCATAGGTTTGAGCAGGTATTAAAGAAAAGGGAATAACTGAGGACTAATAGCACTAGGAGCATAAAGGTACATCAATTCAGTATTATTAAGTCATCGGTGCAATAAGAAGGCCATCAGAGTTCATATCCTAAAGCATGCGAAGCATGCAGGCCTTATTTCTTTAGTGTTAAAGTCAACATGAAATTAGAATTGCATGCATGCAAAAGCGAAGCGTAAACCCTAAAAGTGACATGCAAACCCTAAAAGTACATGTTATTTTATTTAAGAAGGGTTAGTGTACCAAAGAGATTATCTATTATTATTGTTATTAATTTGGAGCTTTTGAGCAGCAACACATCATGCAGCCGCGACAGTTGGGGTTGAAGATGACGTCTTAAGCTAATGAGGGTTCGATAGTGAAATATCTGCCCTAGTCTCTTTCAGGATAAACCATCTAGGTTTATCAACGGCATTCATCTTATACATCCGTGTTTCGTGATCTAGTATACTCAGAAGCACTATTTGCAGCGTCCACATTTTGCATCTGGAAAATAGCTAGGAATCCCAGAAGGATTCGTTGGGACCCCAAAACCCAGTTTTTCCTCTGCATGTCAACTTCCTCTTTCTCGACAGGCTCATCCCACGGCATTGAGTGATTATCAGCTTCCAGTTTGTTTAGCCGAGGCAGTTACCATCATATCATAAAGAAAAGGGGCGTGAGCACCAAGGAGGTAAAACAATTCGCTAGGGCACTTAGAGGAGGCCAAATCTTTGCATGTGGCAGTCCATCTCTCCGGTAGGTGAAGACTAACGGGTCTGCAAAGTTTCGGTAGCATCTGACCATCCCTTCTCCAAAAACGTCCCCTTCAGCCTAAGGAGGGCACACATGTGTAGCTGGGCGTCAACCCCTAAGGAGGAGCACTATCATCTAGCCCTCGTGCATGCATCAAATTTCTGGAGGACTCACAACATTTTATCAGTGGTAAGTGTTTACCTTCTTCCTCCAAATCTTTGCCTTAGTTCAGCTATACTTTAGGGCCATTTTCCCGACACCTTGAATGCAAATTTTTATTCAGTAGTCTTGCACATTTTAAGAGTACAAGTAAGCCCTAGAATAGTGAAACAGTAGAATATCAGTATTTGGGATATTACACACCCCTAGAGTTGGAGGAAAGCCTACATAAAGTTGGTGAGGGTGCTACTAAAGTGATAGTGGGTAGCCTCTCTTAGTTTCCTTTGGGTTACAATTGCTCTTTTGGGTTTTAATTTTGCGTGCTAATTCGAGAGGTAACAAGAACTAACCACTAAGGTGAACTAAGGGCAAAAGAATATGTTATTGGCCTTATCTAAGGAAAGAGATATGAAGGAGATTCATGTGCATGGGGACTCAAAGCTAGCGAAGTTGTTCGTTCAAATTTAGAAACCTCAACATTCACATACAAGGTGTTGTAAAAGAAATCCCAAAGGCATCCCTACAAAAATCTATTTTTCTCATGTGTATAGAGAAAACAAGGAAGTAGAAGATGTAAGAAAAAAGGGAAATGGATATACTAGTAGGTGTTATGAACTGAATCCTTAATATAGCATAATAAACAATGTACACACCATGAACAAAAATGTAAACATGCAACACAGCTTCAAAGTAGATAAGAGGGATGAATTACAAATAACTACTTAAATAATAAAAGAACCTCCTCCAAATTCTCCAATATATTAAGATATCCAATTCACAGTCACCCTTAATAATGCTTGTCAATTGCAATTGTAGGTCATTCAATAGACCAACCACTACTACATATACATTTACTTCATTACATATATATATAACCTCATATATTCCCCCTTGGGGTCATGTCATATATATTTAGCCCAATATATTCCCCCCTTGGTTCATAACATAGTACTATCCTTCAAAAAAAAATTCCTCAATGCTTTGCAATTAAGAGATTTACATGTGAGAAATCAAGTAATAGATATTCATTATATTTATGCCTTCTTGTTGCCATTGATGATGATCCATCCATCCAAATGTGACAAATGTGATTCTTTTCAATCCTGATTCTTGATAGTTGGTGGTTTCATAATATTCTTTATGTTGACTCCATCTGTTGTTGTTGTGACTTCTCCAATTTGATGTAGATTATGGTGTCTAATAAGAGTGTAATGTAAAAATAAAATGTCAAGTTTTTATCTTGATGATGATATTGTTTCCTCTTGGACAAATGGGTAAATGCCTAAACTTTTAACAACATTATTGGTGTTTCTCTATCTTCAAGAAGGTTGTTAGATTTTTGGTCTCGACTATTTATCTTTTTGAAGTTTGGAAAAGACTATTACTAATTGTNTATAATTGAGTTTCTTTTTAGTGCATATTAATAGTAAATATATTAATAAAGCTTTATTTTCAAGTGTTATGTGTGTAACCCCCCCTCTCTCTCTCTTACACACACTTTAGTTGTGGTGGCCTCCACTGGGTAGCCACCATATCTATAAGTGTAACATCGTCTCTAAAAAGGGAGTCATACATTAGGGGAGGGCATGGTGGTTTCTTTTAAGGAGGGTCGCCAACCTCATTTCCTTATTTGATTGAATGGGATTGCATGCTTACTAACTCATACCTGTATTAACATTTTGTGCATTGCAAATCATGAGGAAAATCCTTCGTAAAAGTTCAAATGGTGATGTTGAATAGCATGCATAAAAATTGGGTTGAGAAAAAAATTATTATTAATCATAAAATGGAAAAAAAATCATGAAAAATGTTTTCCCTCACTCAAATGCAAATTTAGGGGGTAAGAGTATTAGCCTAATAAGTTTCGGTGAACATTACAGCAATGCAATAGATGCAAATTAATAATTATTTGTTCCTTGACACCATGTCAGAGAATTGCAACTAATGGATGCACAATATTTGGACCTAGGTCACCTCATAGTAACTCCTATTTTACAATGGAAAGATGAAATTAGAATATCACATTTATATTTCAAAATCTTAAATTATAATCCAAAGCTACATAATATTTGGTTTTCAAACTAATTCAAACAATTTTAATTTTTATTCTCTTAAGTTGAAATTTTACTACCTAGCATTAGAATATCATATTTATATTTCAAAATCTTAAATTATAATCCAAAGCTACATAATATTTGGTTTTCAAAGTAATTTAAACAATTTTAATTTATATTCTCTTAAGTTGAAATTTTACTACCTAGTATTATGGTTGCAAACGTAACATCACATACATTCATAAGAGATCACATTTTCATCAACATTGACCACAAAGTACTGAAATTATTCCCATGGCTTGGTTAGCATAACATACTGCCACCTCAAGCACAAGCTTATACAAGTCTAAAAATCGCCACCAGAATCAACCCAAGAAAATAAAGCAACTTTTCCATTTCCTTATTTGAATGAATGGGATTGCATGCATACTAACCCATACTTGTATTAACATTTTGTGTATAGCAAATCATGAGGAAAAGCCTCCGCATTGCAAGTCGTGGGGAAAAGCCTTCGTAAAAGTTCAAATGGTTCAAATGGTGATGTTCAATACCATGCATAACAATTGGGGTGAGAAAAGAAATTATTATTAATCATAAAATGGAAAAGAAAAATCATGAAAAATGTTTTCCCTCGCACAAATGCAAATGCAAATTTAGGGGTAAGAGTATTTGCCTGATCAGTTTCAATGAATGTTAGCACAGCAATGCAATGGATGCAAATTAATAATTATTTGTTCCTCGATGCTATATCAGAGAATTGCAGCTAAGGGGTGCACAAGATTTGGTCCTAGGTCACCTCATAGTAACTCCTACTTTACAATGGAAAGATAAAATTGAAATATCATATTTATACTACAAAATCTTAAATTACATTCAAAGCTACATATTATTTGGTTTTCAAACTAATTTAAATTTTTTAATTTATGTTCTTAAGTTGAAATTTTATTAACTAGTATTATAATTGCAAACCTAACATCACATAGATTCATAAGAGATCGCATTTTCATCAACATTGACCACAAAGTACTCCTATCATTATCATGGCTTAGTTAGCAGAACATAGTGCCACATCAAGCACAAGCTTATACAAGTCTAAAAGTCACCACCAGAATCAACCCAATAAAATAAAGCAACTTTTCCAGTTTCGTGTCACTGTAATAGAACCCTGATTCTGATTCATTTACCTATTCATACTATGAAAACCACATTATTTGTTATCCCAATCATATCATTGGACAACAATTTTATCTATATTTGACCTTTAATCAACACCATCTGCATAAGCTTTTAACAATTCGACAATGATGTTTCAAAACACATCAACATTAAATTTGAGGAACCCCAAAGATGAAAGGAGGAACACAATTTAAAATTCTTCTACTATTTTGTTCTACTATGGAAAAGTAGGTGGATGGCTTTTCTCTACGTATTCTGAATTAGGGGCTAATTTTACAGAGAACAAAATTATTCAGTAAGTTTTTGGTCATCATGTGTCTTGTAAAAATAAAGCTGTTTGCTTTCAATCTAGTACAAGCTGTGTTGATTTATAGTTCGATTCTATCATATGTTATAACTTATAAGTGGCTTATGAATACTTTTTTCTTCGGTGTAGCTTCAAGAAACATATCCCAAGGGGCCACATTGCAAAGAAGGTACTTCATTCAGTTCAAGTGACAGCTCTGAGAGGCATCTATTCTGACAAAACTCCCATGGAGCCTCTGCCCGGCCTCATCCTTTTTTAAACTTTTTCCATATGGGTGGAGACAAGCACAGAAAGATAGGAACCATGAGGAATGGCTTAACACTCCATTAACATCCCCAATGAAACAATGCATGTTGATAAAATACCTGTATATAGTAAAGAAGAATCTATTTGAATCCGTAAATCTTTGCACTTGCAAAGGACCAAACACTGTTTTCCCATTGATTTTTCTAAGTTGTTATTTTACTTGTGCTATACATTTAAATATATATACAACCTAAATTTGTTCAAAATATTACAATTCTAACATTTACAATAACTCCAGAACAGAAGATAATGTGCAATGAAAAACAAAGGAATGAATGACAAATTGAATACAAAAAATATGAGTTATGCCTAGACATCCCTTATCTAATTAGAGGTCACTGCTAGTCCTGTTTCTTTTCCACCAAGGTCTTGGTGTTACCCAGGTTAGCTTTGTATTATTTTGTATAGAACACCTTGATTGATACAACGCTCTTTCCTGCCTTTCTCTTGACCTCTTACAAGTTGTTTGGGTACATGATCTGTCTCTATAAGTATTTTGAAAATGTTTGTTTTCTTATCAAGAACCTTCCTCCAGTCTTCCTTGCAATAGCTTTTCTGCATTTCCATTCCTCTCCACTCTCCCAACCAGACAATATTTGTTTCCATCTAAGTTGCATGAAACATGGAAACTTGTACAAGTTTCCAAAATGGGAACACCTGGAAACATGACCCCGCAAAATGGGTATGCTTGGGGAAACACAGTACATAAAAAATACAAAAATAGATATTTAGTTTTTTTAAGTAACACATCATCTTGCAAGAAAATAAGAATGATGCACATAAATGACATTTAAGAAGGAAACCCATGTTTATATTAACTCTCGTAGATGATATTGATTACATGATGCAGAATCCTATAGCTTGGTGGTCTTGACTATTGCCAATCCCCTACCCTCATACATGATAGAATCCAGTGGAAACGCTACAATCCTGCCTATTCTCTTGAGAACTGTTAAGTCTGCTGAATTCTTAATGGGATATAAAATTCTACTTTCTCTATATGAAATCTGATGAGGTTGGAACCACTCTCAAATCCCTTGAAACAATTAATGTAATGTTAAAAATTTAAATAAAAGTTGACACTCCTTTTATCGTACAGTTAACAAGGCCAGATTTTCTTATGGATCCCATGCCCCTCATGGGCACTCAGGTGGACCCAGAAACTTCCAAGAAATGCCTGAAATGTCACAGAAAATGTCCAAAGCACCTTGGAAATGCCGTACAATGCAGCTGGCAGTGTTTCCAATGCTTTTGGTACCCATTTCGGTGTTTCTAAGTGTTTTGAGTACTAGGACAAGGCTAAACTATGTGTTTCGTACTGGAAACGTTGTACGATACAGCCAGCAGTGTTTAGACAGCATTTTGTAACCGTTTTGGCATTTACAGGTGTTTCAAGTACTAGGATGTGGCTAAACTAAGCATTTTCTGCAACTTAGGTTTCTCTCAGGCTTGTGTAATGTTGTGTCAAAAATAAATGTATAACAATGTTTATTGCCTCAGATACAGTACTTGTTTCCATCATCTTAATTTTTGTTGTTTTTACTTTACTTTAGTGGCCTTTTGCAACATGGTTTGCAGCAGGAATGTTGCTTTCTTGATAAAATATTTCCTCTAAATGAGAATAGTGCCCTGATGAAAATTATGGTTGTATGGCCTTACTTATTATAGTTTCAAATTGGATAATAATATATTAAATTCTGAATTTTTTACATTTTTTAGTTGCATCCCGTGAAATTTGGGGGGTTTCTCCAGCTGTCCCCAAAACTCACTCCCCTGTCCCCTAGAATTGGTAGGATTGAGATGAAACCTAGCATGCTTCATAATAATTATGAACTATATCCATAAATAGCAATAACAGATATACAGATCACTGAAACAATTGGCAAAGGGAAGAGTCAGAAGACTATGTTTAACATGTAAGAGCAGCAGTTACATAAAATGCTGGAAAACTATACTGCAAATTGTGAGTCGTGACAAAGGATATAGTTACAGAAGAAAAAAGTTAAAAACACATGCAGTGATTTCAGTCATTGAAATGTGAGGCTAGATAAATAACCCCACAACTCATTTTTCCCTTTTATTTTTTATTTCGAGCAGGTGACATTGGCAAATTTCATCACTATGTCTGCATTTTAGAAGTTCTAAAATATGTTGATTAGTATATCATTCGTACACATGAATGACATTTTCATCATTTACATAACAAAAAAAATACTAATTTACAATGTTCCTTGGAAACAGTGGTTTGTTAAGCTTGTCAACCATGGAGGTTAGTCCCAAACTACATGTCATATAGAAAGTTTACAAACAGTAACAATCCAAACTTGGTCCCTGAAAATATTTTGACAGACTAGCAACAGGATGAGATCCCCGCATGTGTTAATGTCACAACTTGCGCCGATACATCAAAGCCTAGCAAAGCATAAGCAAGATGTCAGGAACTTTAAGTCTTTAACATCTCATATACCAGTTAAAAGAATGTCATGAATTTCATTTTTCAAAAGCGGTGTATTCATTTTGGCATGGATCTCATTAAAACATTCTCTAACAGTAACATTAAGGTAACAAGCACAGAAATATTGCACATTAGGAGAATGTTCCAAATGGAAAATTTTCAGAAATAATGACTGGGGAAAATTTGAGGAAGTGCACATACAAGGTTACCCCGACATTCTGTATAATCAGAAAATATTTCCGCGAGTGTTGCTTCTTGGTCCAGGACCTCAGCAAGTGTTGCTTCTTGTTGCAGGACCTGAATAACTCTTTGATTGTCTGAAGTACCAAGTGTGGGGTTTCCCTTTCCTGGCTTGCTCAGAAGTGAGCATTTACTCTCTGTTCCCGGTTCGATAAGCTTTCTTCGTTTCTCCACAACAATTTCTAGGTCTTCAGGTAGCAAAGAAAGCTGAAGGGCAAGTAACTGGATACATAAATAGACTAAAATAAGTCTCAAGCAAAGAAAGGGAACCTGTGCCAGAAGATATTTTCTAGTTTACAACTTTGCACAAACCAAAATTTGATGAAACAAAACCCTTGTAAGACTTGGATAACATAAATGTTTTACTTTGCACAAGTGATTTATGGATACAGTTGGAGAACAACAGAGATATGGCCTCTCCATAGTCGGCATACTTCCATCGTTTTCAAAAGGTAACAATTTGAACTGTATATCAAACTGAAAGCCAAAAGGAATACACAGAAACTAAGATCAGTTAGTACACAGGAAACATAACTATGAGCAAACATCAATATTAACAGCAATGCTGGTTATACAAAAACCTCCCATTAACTAGTGTCCAGAATCCACCCTTAAATGAAGAAGTCACTATTCAGACTGGAAAAACCTAAACCGTCATTTTGAAGGACAGAATTTTTTCTTGTTTATCGATTGAGTATTGTACATTTCTGAATCACTTTGTTAAGGACTTGACATTCACCAATTCCCATACATTCATTAAAGAGATTTGTTTACCTCATTCTCATCTTCCTCGCGGGCTTTAGACAAAAGATAATTGACCATCTTAGCTACACGCATGCCACGGGCATTCTTGCTGTTTGAGCCACTTAGACTTCCATATCGCATATTGGTCCGTGCACCAGCCTTACCCCAAACCAATATTTCAGTGTTTTCCCTCATTCCATGAGAGGCGCCAGTGCTTTCTCTGCTCACTTCTGCTTGACAATGATTTATTTCATCACAGTCATCATTGCTATTATCTGTGTTAGCTGAAGTTTCAGGTAAAGAACTTGGAATTCTCTTTTCACTTTGACTCTGCCTAATTTCTTGAGATTCTTCTCCATCGGAAGAGAAATGCTTCAGTGCAGTGTGTTCATCAACATCGGCAGACATATTTCTCTTTTGTCGTTTCCTTCCACTTTTGCCTCCATTCCGACCATTTCGAAAATTTCCATGTGCCTTTCTAACAATGGCTGCTGCAGTGACCTTAGCAGTGGTACGGCGCCTGGAAAGAGCTTCTGATTGTCGCCGGTATGTTTGTGCAATATTTGCCTGGATCTGTCATGAAACCTTTGTCCAAAATCAAAGCTGATAAAAAGAAATAATGATTTCTGACTGCCATTCATGAGACCCTGTTCAGTAAAAATAAAGGATTGAACACAAATAACAAGCACCCTCCTGTTCATGTCTTGTCCTACCGATGTATGATTATCCGATATATTCTTCTATATGCATTAATGAAATACAAGATGCAGCTTTCCAAAAAAACCTGATCCAGTGTGACCCTACCTGCTTGTTTTGCCACTTGTCTTCTTCAAGCAGTGCCAACTCCTATACAATGGACATTACTATCAGAAAATGTATGGCTTCTCCTAGTTATGAATGCAAAAGAATAAAAATACGCACTTGAGTAAACGCTGACATAAAATATCCATTGGATCAGAAATTATGGAAGAATTAAACGAGGGTAAGAAAATCAAAGAGCTAGGTAACTACTGACCTCTTCTTCATACTTATCAAGGTCGGGATAAATTGCTGCAATCAGAGCATCATAATTCGGATCATCTCTTAATGATCTGCGGCTAGCACAGTGTGTACGACAAGCAGGACATTCATTGTTCCTAAGATGACCAGAAAAACCCATGCCTTAGACCAACATAAATCTAAGAACAAAATCGATACATCCATATCAGGTTCTCATCTGGTCCCATGGATAAAGTATTACAATCATTTGCATGACAGTTAGTACCACAATAAATCATAATGGTCAGACAGTATGCAACCTTCCATGATGACAGCTTGTTAAAACAGTTTAACATCTACAATAGTAATAATGATCTGTCTATATTGTTTCATGTAAGATAAGATAAGAAAAAATTATTAATGTCCAACCAATGACCACAATAAGTAGGTCAATGGGACTCAAAAATACATCCAGTGTTTCCAGGATCAGGGATAGGGGACACAGGAATGGGTGTCCAAGACTGCTGGAAGTTCCCCCAAAATTTCCAGGGGACGGAACAAAACTATATACATATATATAAAATAAACAATTTATTTTCAATGTAAACTAAACTATATTTTGAGAACATACCCTAAACGCATTGACTTGTCAATACATTCTCTGCAAAAGCGGTGGAGACATTCCATCACCGTCCTTGTCTTTCGGATAATTCCTGGCACACAAGAAAATTACCTTTTAATATGAATTTAGTTGCTACTTCTATAGAGTACTCCATGGAGATAAATTTCCACCTACTTTCTAACAAAGTTATTGGGGTTAAGGAATTGAAGATTCAAAGCATTAATTTTCTCAAGGTATGGCGATGGCCGACTATACGACTTTGTCAACATCCTCAACAAGTTCTCATATGCAATGGGAAAAAATCATCATTAAGAGAACTTGAAGATTTCCTTCACTTCACCATGAGCAAAATCAAATCTAGCCATCAAAGTATGTGAGAAGAATGTTCTTTTGTGGAGATGGAAGATAGTTTTAGTGGCATGAAACTAATGACCAAAGCACAAAACTTTCTTAAAAAGAGACAATGACTAAGCATTGAATTACAATGATCATGCTTCAAAAAGCTATTGGAAACTCATTCTCCAATAGCGGACCTGACAGAGTCAGTCAAAAACTACACACGTTTTGTTTATTCATGTGTCTGTGTGTTACAAGGAAAAAAGAAAGGGGTGTGGGTGTTGAAAATGGGACTTTTAAAGTTTTGATAAAAGAGGAAATGACATGTCTAGATAAAGATGTATGATATAGGAAAGAAACTTTTTATATATGGTGTGTCGCGCGTGTAAATATGTTTAGGTAAATATTTTCCAAAATTCCTATTTTACTGTTGTTGCTTAATTATCCTATCAGTGATTTTAATTTTTTCAAATTTCTAAGTCATGAAGCCAACAAAGGTCGACCTCTTTCTAGCGACCCTCTCTCCAACAGTTACTACCCAACAAGGACTGTGATGATCTGCTCCCCAAGGCAGGCATGATTCCCACTGCAGATTAATTCACGTTTCTGGTTTTAAGAATTTGTTTTTTGTTTGTGTGGACCAGCTGACCTGGTTTGATATTTTTAATGACTGATATGTTCTGGCTTGACAATTAAGCCTGTCTGGCAATTTTTCACTTCAAGATACATCAATTTTGATTACAAGTATTTGGGACTCTTAGCTTGTTGAGGCTGCCTATGCAGCTCAGTTATTTGTATAAAATGTCCTGTATGTACATACTCTGATCATCTTAACATTTTAAAAGAAGTATTTTATTAAAGAAATCACCATACCCAGGCAAATAGGACATTGCACTTCCTTACGAATATCCGACAATTTGACCACAACATACCTGTGAAACAGAAAAACACAACCAGTAAGTGATCCTGATTACCCAGAAAAGGATGATAAAGCTAACTACAGCTTCCTTAATTTTAACTGTTCCACCACTGTCAATTGTTCATGGATAACAAAAAATCATTCAAGATACTTCTTTGAAACTCTTCCCTGGGATCTATCTGATCCAAAATAATGACTATAATGGCCACTCTGCTTTTGTATGAGAGACACCAATAATCTTGAATGTACAAGAAAAACACACAGTATAGATTACTCTTTAATATAGCCTTCTATAAACTAAGGCAGTTGAACTGAATAAAAGTAACTTATTAGCTGCAAAATCTTTCAAAAATATCTAAAAACTGCCCTATTTTCCTGCCGTTTTACTAAATACTAAATAGCACCTCCTAAGGTTTGTGGTGATTCTCCTTGAATCGTGATCAATCAGATTGTTTTAGGCTTCTGTTGCTATGGTTTCCTCCCTGTGTTGCCAGGGGAATCTTCCCAACTCTTCGGGCCTAGGAGACACGTCCCCACATCTCCCCATCCCACTAAAAGTGTCCCATGATCCAGGCACAGGAAGGTGCCCCCAACTAAACTCGAAGGATATCCCCTCAAAACAATAAAAGATTATGATTTGTACCATCTATTCCCTTTCCTAGTATTCTCGTTTTTACGGTCCGAGACGCTGATCCACATCCTCCATGTCCAGCAATCTGATTCAAGGTGTGATTTGAATTTTCCATGCCCTGTGATCTGTTACATGAATCTGTCCATGAATTTATCCCAAGAGTTTGACCTGCATATTTCATGCCCCACTAGCTGATATAGGGGTTTAGTCTATATATTTTATGCCAGTAGCCATACAAAGATGAGATTTATGTTTTCTATTGCCTGGCAACCTGTTACAGAGATCCATTCTGTGCCTAGTGTCAAGATATAAACAGTATACCTACTAACTTTCCTCAAAATTTTCTAGTGCCAAAATATAGACTGTATACCTACTGACTTTCCTCAAGATTTGTATTTCCTACAACTGTGTAGTGTGTACCCTTCCCCTGAGTCTTGGCAGACATAAATTGCAAAGTCTTGGTATTCAGTAGTATTTACTAAGAAGGATGGTTTTACTTTTACAGCTCAAATCAGAGGTTTTACTGTTTTACATCAATCTAATTTCTATTTTAAAAGGATTTATTTTTAAAAATATTTTATACATAAATAGTATATATGTGTGCACTTCTCCCAAAGCCTGATACACCTTGATTTCAAAAATGGCATTCCCATTCCAGCACCCACACAAATAAACCCTAGCTTCTTAGCTTTCTAACAAGATATTAAGAATGATCTATCCTACTCCAGGTTGAAAGAATCTTCAAGAAAGAGGGTTAATTTGCAAATTCGAGAATTTTGGCCCATAATGCATGGTTTTTTTTCAAATGGGCAAAGCACAACTTGGTTGATTTATTCTTAGGTGTCATTTTCTCAATGTTCAACGGAATTTCTGGGACGGGGGAGTGTGGGAGCGGGAAAAAAACAAGGGGGACATGTGGAAGCCATTCCAAATTTTAGGAAAATTACAGGGAAACGGGGGGACGTCGGAATCATAAAAATTAATTTAAAATATAAAAATGATAAATCCCAACAATAACTATTACCTGTAAAAGGTAAAACTAAAAACTAAATTCATCATTATGGAATGTACATCTATTAGTTATTACCATATCAAATTTCAAATTTGTAAATGATATTGAATTATGTTACTATTACCATGTAAAAACTAAAGATGGCATTCCACATGCCCCCCTTGTTCTTTCCCCGCTCCCACGCTCCCCCATCCCAAACTGACTATTATCCAATGTTCCCCCAAGTTTCCGGGACGCGGGAGCGTGGGAGCAGGGAAACACACATTGGGGACGTGTGGAGACTACCCCCAAATTTTAGCGAAATTCAAGGGGGGCGGGGGGACGTCCAGGTGTTAATAAAAATTAATATTATAAATTATTAAATCCCAACAATAATAATTCAATGATTCATCCCATGTAAACTACTAAAAGTAAATAATAAATAGTAAAGACTAAGTTTATCATTGTGCAACGTAAATCAGAATATAGCAAATTAATAATACAAACACGTTATACAATTCATCATGATAATTTTCAAATTTGTCATTTGAATCTTGATATTCATATTTCTAATTTCAGTGATTGTAATTGAAAAGTTGAATCAATGATATTGCATGCTAAAATAGTGAAATAGTAAATTACGAAAGACCAAGCTTGAAATAGAGACTAAACAATAATTAAAATTAAAATTTTGTTTTTTTAAACTGAAATTGGGAAAATCGTGGGGGGTGTTTAGGAGCCCCCCAGTTTCTGGAGGGGGCGTGTGGGAGCCCCCCTTTACTAGAGCGCGCTACAGAATAGGGGGACGCACCCCCTTGTGAGTTTCCGAGACTTTCCGGATTTTAGGGACGCTGGGAAAAGTTTCCCCAAGAGCCCCCGAGCCCCCGGGGCGCAGGGAGCGAGCGGGGCGAGTCCCCGTGGAACACTGCTATTATCATTTTGCAATGTATATCTAAATTCAAATTTCAAATTTGTAAAAGATAATGCAACAAATTCTGAAGATTCAAATAGTCAGATAGATACTGAGAAGTTCGAACAGTGAAATAGACAAAAGTGAACAGTCTAATAGTAGATTAAAATTTATCAAAAAATACTAAATAGTAAAGAGTCAAGGACTGTTATCAGTATCTAGAATCTACTATCTAGAGTCAACACTGAAACA
This sequence comes from Pseudotsuga menziesii, assembly GCA_001517045.1. Classification (NCBI taxonomy): domain Eukaryota; kingdom Viridiplantae; phylum Streptophyta; class Pinopsida; order Pinales; family Pinaceae; genus Pseudotsuga; species Pseudotsuga menziesii. The sequence continues at coordinate 264,194 of LPNX010888973.1, read as the reverse complement.
ATGAAAAGTAGCTGAAATGAATCAACGTCGTGATCAAATAAGCATCAAGGAGTGTGCTCCATTGACTGGTGTGAGAGGGTAGCTTTTAGGAAGGTGTTAGTGTAACACCCCAACAGATTAATTAGGATCAATTAAGCTATTAGAATACTAAGTTAGCTATTAGGACCATACTAATAAAGTAGATATTATTTAACTTGAATAGAAAATGAAATAGTAAATAAATAAAAGGTTAAGCATTAACATTCGCTAATAAATCTTAGTTAAGTTAATTAAAATTGATTAAGAAAAGTGAGGTGCATGGGAGCCACTTGGCTCCCATGCAAAAATACCTCTAAATTTTCTAATTATCTAATTTACTAGCATAAATGGAGGAATTGAGGGCAATTTGGGGGATATGTTTTGTTCGTGTTGGTCTTTGGTTTTGAGGCTATTTGTTATGGGGAGGTTTTAGTCGACGGGTTTTATGAGTTCTATGGAGATTGCGGTTTGGAAGCTAAGGGTAGAATAGGACTCGATTTGTGATGTTTGGGTTGGCTTGGTATTGCTGAGTGAGGGCTCGAGGGCTCTTAGTCCATGACTGAGGGGTTCGTTGGGAGGAGAACGGTCCCCCCGCAATTGGTTTCTAGTAGTTGTCGCCATGGTCTTGAGGCTTCGTTGATAACTCTGTAAGTCCAAATTTTACACCAGGTTACAGGTATGGCTTCTTCCTCACCTTACTAAGTATCTTTTATTTAGATTTAATCATCGGTTACAGAGTAAGTCACCTGACACGGGGACACAAGACACAAAGGACATAGGGATTCGAGTGTCCAACACGGACACGGTGACCCCCAGAATCAAGACACGTAGGACACGTTATATATATATATATATTATATATTTTAAAAATATAGACATATAGATCCAAATTTTTACAAATATTCAATAGAAATCAAAATCAATGCACATTTAACATTAGTAATTACACATTTAAATCCTTCAAATCTTCTTCACTTGCACACCAAACACACTTTAGAACCCTCTCCACACTTGCAAATGATAAAAAGAAAGTGAAAATTTTGATTTAAAGCAATTTTGGGCGTTTTTTTAGTGGAAAACGTGTCCTGTTTTCCGGACACGCACTGACAGTCCTCGAACACGCGTGTCCGAACACAGGACACACTGCAAAGACGTGTCGGACATGCTCTGTCGGCGTGTCCATGTTTGACACGCAGGCCCTTTTGGACGTGTCCGGTTTCATAGGTTACAGACATAGTTGTGTTGTCATTTAATTATTCCTTTTACAGTGTTTAATCAATTTTACTTAGTTTAACACAAATATTTCAACATGAATATGAGTTCATTAATTAATCGAATTGTTTATAATTTTACTTCTTAATTAGAATTTGTAAAAAATTTCACATTCCCCAACGCGGTTTCAAGCCACCATTTTCATGATTGTTTAATGCCCAACCCAAATTATCTTTCTGCTGCAAATTAAGTCATTTCTCATAAACAAATATGATTGAAACACATGAAGAATTTTTACAACTTCTAATGAGCAGTAATAAAAAACACAGTCACACATAAAAATTCAGACTCGAAAACTTTTGGTCAAGTGACCTAGGCGAAACCCCAACCTCCGGGGAAAACCTGTTCTTGAGAGAGAGAATTTTATTTTCTATATTAAAGTACAACAAAAATCAGAGATAAACTTATCTCCACTACAGTACTCAGCAATTTGATTGAATTCAGAAATTTTACAGTTAGAAATTTATGCCAACCAGCTGCCTCGAAAATCATGCCAAACTGACTGTATGAACTGTCTCGATTTTCATGCCCACTGCTGTACCGTACGTACTGTAGGGATGTTGATGTATTTGTAACTTTGGAAGATATTCTGATGTATATTATCATTGTATGTTGTTGTACCTCCATTGGGGATGTGTGTTACCCCTTTACGGGATGTCTAAATTGTGTCTAGACCTTGAGGTATAACCTCCGTTGTAAGTCGAGGCAATAGTTCCTAGTGTAACATCATGTAATATGTAATTGTGGTCTCTCTAGGAGAAGTGGGCTTCATGTGAGATGACACGTAGGCTCGAGTCTTATATTTGGACAGTGACTTGAAAGGGTATAAATAGGGAGGCGCTCTCCCTCATTTATACAAACCTCACACACCCTCTAAGGGGCATGAGAGAGAGAGACAGTCAGAGGAGGAGAGAAAGATAGCTGCTGAACATTTCTTATTATTGCATTTGATCATCTTACTATTCTGAAGAAGTTTGCGGGGTTTTCTCCTTTATGGTTTCCTCGATGAAAATCTTTGTGTCTTGTGTATCTTTTATATCTTATGCATTTTGATGTACTTGTTATTCTTTCAAATAAAGAACCTAGATAATCTAATCATATCTTAAGAAAATCTAACATGGTATCAGAGCCTCTCTGAAAGAAGGCAATGTGCAACTGCAGGAACTAGGGCTTCCTAGTTGAAGGTGTTCTCTCCACAGATCATCAAGGGCGCATCTATTGGTGGTATCAGTTTCTGAATCAGAGAAGTTTCACTATACAACCGAAATACAACTGCAATGGTAGCTAATGGATATTAGGGTTTCATTCCTGAAAACCCTAAAAGATTGAATTTAGTAATCCTAGAACTTTCGATATAACCCGAGATTGGAGAAGGCTCAGAAGTCGAAACTTTTACAGGCCGAAGAGAAATCCGTGTTGTACACTGTGTAAAAGTTTCAGCCTCAGATTTGTTATACTTCAAGAGATATGGTTCCTCCAAATCAGGGTTCCAGCCTCCTCCAGAATACAATCATAAACAGGTGACCGAGGGAGATTTGCTATATCTTGGGCTAGGAAGGTCCAAACGAAATTTCGCAAGATGTTGCAAGTAGGGCACAAACTGTAGTTTATGTGGTATGCTTTTCAGACCCAGAATATGAAACAGTGACACGTGGCAGTCCCTACAAGTTCGCTATGTTGAACAGTTCCCAAAACAGTCACCTTAGGAAACGTAGCATAAGTCCCACTTGGAGAATCCACTTCTGCTCTAACCTATGGGGTTGAAAAGAGGACATATCAGGCTATCTCAATGAGAAGTTTCAGAATGTAAGGAGCCGAACCTTCAGAGATACAGCAGAATCAATATCAGTCACTTCTGCAGAAGAAATTAGAAAACTAAGGATTCCTGTTCCGAGAGCTTCCCTCCACTGTTTTCAAAAAATGATCACATTGGACAGCTCGCCTTGAAGAGGCCCATCTTTCAATCCAATCAGAAGGTTGAAATTCCAAGTTTTGAAAATTAGGGTTTCTCTGACAAACACTAGATCAGCCAGCTCCGGAACCAGGACGGATACCTCAAATCGGTAAAATCTAAATTTTTGCTATTTACATTTGAGGATACCATTTCAAAATGACTAATCACACCCAGCTTGATGACAAGCTTGTGAAGTTGACAACTTCTGAGTATGGAAGTATAGGACCTTCGTGATCCTTGAAGAAATTGACTTGGATCAATATTTCAGTAAAGAAGTTCTAAGAGCCAAAGGGAGATGAGGCTAAGGATAGAGCCAAGAGAATCATTGCAGATTCTATTAAAAATCATCTCATCCCTCATGCGTCATCCTTGAAGAAACCAAAATGAAGTGTTCGATGCTATGACGAAGCAATCGAAGAAGAATAAGATATTGTTATAACCACCTTGAATGGCCTCCCAAGATCATGGGATTCATTCATTAGAGGAATGTGTGCCAGAAGGAAGTGATTACCTTCAGCAGACTCTAGGAAGAGTGCACACAAGAAGAAGCTCGACTCATAATAATAGAAGAGAAGATGGGAGCAACTGAAGATCAAGCTCTCACGATTCAAAGAAGATCCCTCAAGCGATGAGGAATATGAAGGACTCAATTCTTGAAGAACCTCTTATCCATCTTAGCATTTGGATAAGAAATGATGTTGTTATGAATGAAGAAGATGATGAAGTTGAAGGCTCAAGAAGGAGTCTACCCACGAAACAAATAAAGATAAGTATTCAATTGTCATTTCATGATATTGTTTGGTTATGCATTTGTTTATATTAAGTTGATGTGTTATGCATGTTTGAGTATTTGCATTTATACTACCGAATTGCACATGATGGGTAATAAGTAAATGATGTTGTACAACATTCCATTACTACTTATCTAGATTAAAACCTTTTTGCTGGCTTATTAGGAGTAGTACACACTCTTAATAACATTAGGGTAGAATGCATCTAGAAGTTATTGTCTGTATACATCATATGGATGAATGTTGTAGCATTGGCTAAAATAGCCGCATGGCTATGTGACATATATTTGTCACTATTAATATGTTTTGGAAATTATGATATGTTTCTAATCATGCAAATGAACTTGACTTGTAGATCATTCCAAAGAACAAGTAACGACAGTTCAGAAGAGGAACCTGAAGCTTCCCGAGTCAAAGACACCATAGCGAAAGAAAGACCTTCAGAAGAATATAAAGAGAACAGTTGATCCACCTCGAGAGATGAAGACCACCTTGGGCACGAGAAATAATCCAAGATGAAGAATAGTATGACGCTACTTCCAAAGAAAGAAAGAGGCCTCAAACACACTCTAGTTATGTGACAATATTGAGCGACATCATTGATGCAGAGCCTTCCAGCTATGAAGAAGCAGACAAAAAGGAAGGGAAGGAGACTATGATCAAAGAATACCAGTTCAAGAAGAATGATGTCTAGGATGCAGTGTCGAGACCAGAATGGAAGTCCATAGTGTCTTCCATATAGATCTACAAGATCCAGCATGCAGTAGATGGCAACATCGTGGGATACAAGGCAAGATTCGTAGCACGAGGCTTCTCACAAAAAGAAGGCATAGACTACGAAGAGACATTTGCACCAGTGACGAGTCAAGTATACATAGTGCAGCCACTAGGAGATGAGACACGTGACAAGAAGACTCGTGTCCAAATTAAAGAAGGCTTTGTACGAGCTCAGAAGGCACCCATGGGATAGAACATACAGTCACATAAGGAGCTTGAAGATCACCTAGGGTGATGAAGATCTTAACCTTTGCTACAAGATTGAAGATGAAATCCTATAGAGGATGACAAGCTCATACATGGGTCTGAGAAGAACTTTTCAACAAAGTTCAAGATAGAGGATCTTAGTGTCCAGTGACCCTAGATGGATACATAGGATATTAGTGTTAAAGGAAGCTACTTGTCACTCAATTACATAATGTTTCAATACATAGAGTACGAAAGACAGAGGGAGAATGATGCTCCACTTTAGAGGGAGTGACTGCAGAAGATCCTGAGGTTCGACATGCTACGATAGGATGGACAACTTACTGATAGCTCTAGGATTTACTGGGAGTAAAGCGGATTCCAACCTTTACCTCATGGTTGAAGGCGAAAGACCAGTGATGCTCCAATTATATGTCGATGACTTGTTCCTAACAGGAAAAGATGAACTCATTAAAGATGCAAGAAGGAGACTTGCTGCCGAGTTCAAGATGAAGGACTTGGGTATGATGCACTACTTTCTAGGCATGGAGGTCTGGCAGAGTGGGGATGGAAGCTCCCTTGGACAAGGGAAGTATATAGTGGAGATCTTGAAGAGGTTCGAGATGATGGACTGCAAGGCCATGGCCACACCTATGGCATCGAACCTGAAGCTATTGAGTGATGCTTCATCAGAGACGGTTGATGCCACGATGTATCGTCAGATGATTTGTTCATTGATGTGGTTGCAAAGGATGCAGTGAGGTACCTGAAGGGTACAGTTGAGTATGGGCTCAAGTATGATACGAATCAAAAGACTAACCTGCATGGTTATGTTGATTCGGATTGGTAGCACCACTGAGAAGAAGAGTACCTTGGGTTGCTTCTTTATTCTGAGATCCAATATGGGCTACTAGTTTAGCAGGATGTAGTCCTACATGGGGATGAGTACAGCCGAGGCAAAATATGTTTCCACTTGCTCGGCTATTTGTGAGGTAGTATGTTTCTTTTGAAAGCTACTATTTGATTTGATTGATCTGACTTGCATTTTTGTATGATGTGGAGAGGAGCAGTGAAGCTCCAGTATGTGATCCACATCGAGATCTCTCGAAAGAGAGAGTGATGAGTTCTAGCATAGCCGGTGAGACAGGTTGTCTGAGCATAAAATCCTAGCAAAGCTCGTAGGTTGCTCAGACATAATCAGTCCTATAGGTTTTCCTCGGATGTAATCAGTCCTGGCGAAGCTCGCAGTTAATCCTTGCACGTAATCAATCCTGATGTGATTCTATGCTAGAAATGGCCAGAGTGAAGTTTGAATACTTCAAAGAGAAGCTTGGTGTACTTCAGATAGAGATTCCATCCAAGGGGAAGTGATGAGTCCGGAAGACAGAGATATGGTGGCAAGCTGGGCCTCCCATGGTCGTTGATGTAAGTGTTGAGAGCCTTTTCGACATAGTGGCAGGCTGGGCCTCCCATGATCGTTGATGTAAGTGATGAGAGCCTTTCCGATATGGTGGCAGGTTGGGCCTCCCATGGTCGTTGATGTAAGTGTTGTGTTATGTGTATTTGGGCTATGCTCCGTGTGACAATGAGATGATCTGAAGATGATGAGGTAATAGTAGGGTACACAAGTGTTGTAAGGCATGTAATCAATCATGGGATGCTCCTTCAGGTTTTGCAGTGGCATATAATCAGTTTTGGGAGATCTTGCAGGTTTTGCAAGAGGCATATAATAAGTCTTGAGATGTACCTACTTGATGGCTTGCTCGCAGAGATGATGAAGACCTGGCAGAGGGCTAGACCTACATCCAGTATGAAAAAGGGCTGGCACTGTAGATGAAAACCTGGCAAAGGGCTAGGCCTACATCCAGCATGAAAAAGGGTTGGCACTGTAGATGAAGACCTGGAAGAGGACTGGGCCTACATCCAGCATGAAAAAGGGCTGGCACTGTAGATGAAGACCTGGCAAAGGGCTAGGCCTACATCCAGCATGAAAAAGGGCTGGCACTGTAGATGAAGACCTAGCAAAGGACTAGGCCTACATCCAGCATGAAAAAGGGTTGGCACTATAGATGAAAACCTGACATAGGACTAGGCCTACATCTAGCATGAGAAAGGGTTGGCTTTGTAGATGAAGACCTGGCAGAGGACTAGGCCTACATCCAGCATGAAAAAGGGTTGGCATTGTAGAAACTTCTGATGACAGATAGTATCAGACGATGATCAAATTATAAGAAGATGATGGTAGCAGCTATGATGAAGATTCTATGACTCTGTGATGATGATGATGAGATGAAGACTTGACCAGATGTGTTGATGACTGTGTAGAGAGAGAATACCTTCCTAGTTAAGAGGGAGTGTTGCTGTATTTCTAACTTCGAAAGATATTATGATGTATATTATCATTGTATGGTGTTGTACACCCATTGGGGATGTGTGTTACCCCTTTATGGGATGTCTAAATTGTGTCTAGACCTTGAGGTACAACCTCTGTTGTAAGTCGAGGCAATAGTCCCCAACGTAACATCATGTAATATGTAATTGTGGTCTCTCTAGGAGAAGTGGGCTCCATGTGAGATGACATGTAGGCTCGAGTCTTATATTTGGTCAGTGACTTGAAAGGGTATAAATAGGGAGGCGCTCTCCCTCATTTATAAAGACCTTACACACTCTCTAAGGCACATGAGAGAGAGAGACAGTCAAAGGAGAAGAGAAAGATGGCTACTGAACATTTCTTATTACTGTTTTTTATCATCTTACTATTTTGACGATGTTTGCGGGGTTTTCTCCTTTATGGTTTCCCCAATGAAAATCTTTGTGTCTTGTGTATCTTTTATATCTTATGCATTTTGTTGTACTTGTTATTCTTTCAGATAAAGATCCTAGATAATCTAATCATATCTTAAGAAAATCTAACAAGGGACTATCTCGATTTTTGTGTCCCTGTTGTACGGGCTGCCTTGAAATTCATGCCCACTGCTATATTGTATGGCTTGCCTCGAAATCCACGCCCAAAACCATCTCAAAATTCATGCCACTGCTGTACAGAACAGCAATTAATGTTGTTGTACGAACCTCAATTTTCGTGCCCAAAATTTGCTTCAGGATGCATGCTGTATGAAAATGTAATTAATGTTGGTGTGTGGTCTTGGGAATCGTGCCCACTACTGCTCTCTCTCTGCCTGCAATTTTTCTCCCTCTTGGCTCTCCAACTCTCATGGAAAAAAAAGAATGAGACTGTAATGCCTTCCCTTGCCTTTTTGGTGTCTAAATAAGGAAGCTGAATAGTCATCTAATCCAAGGGCCCAAAATGAATTAGATGGATGGATGAGATTAAATGCACTTTTTAATTCTCTCCAAAATTAATTTCACTCACTTCACTTAAATTTATCAAAAAGTCACTTTATTCTCTAAAGTGAAAATTAAAAGTTAAAACTCATCTCAAGTTATTAATTGCAAGGGTCACTTTAATTTTCCTCTTTTTGTGACTTAGAAAAAAAATTACTAGGGGAACACTTTCCGACGTATAAAAATCAACACCCTCTTACCGAGGAAGGTGTTCTGCACCACACCCAACTTGTCTCTGAAATGAATGAACTTGCCTCTTCCAAGAGACTTCGTCACGATATCTGCAACCTGCTCATCAGTGGAAATCTACTGCAACTCCACAACTCCTCTCTGAACATAATCACGGATGAAATGGTACCTAATCTCAATATGCTTTGACCTGTTGTGAAATACAGGATTCTCAGAGAGCTAGACGCAACTCTGATTGTCACAATAAATCATCGTAGGCCTCGACTCCTGATCAAATAAATCCAACAATAACTTGCGAAGCCACGGTGCCTCGCAACTAGCCTAATTGGCTTCCATGTACTCAGCCTCTGTAGAACTCAAAGCGACAGACTTTTGCTTTCGACTGAACCACGACACTGTTGCCGAGCCCAAACTGAAACAACATCCGGAAGTGCTCTTCTGGTTTGCCACACTGCTTGCCCAATCTGAGTCCGTGAAGCCAATCAAACTAACCCCATCCGATCTCCTATAATCTAGACCATAATCCACTGTACCTGCAAGGTATCTCAACACATGTTTTGCGCCAACCCAATGTACTCTCCTAGGCTCCACTAGGAATTGACTAAGAGTGTTCACCACAAAACACAAATCTGGCCTAGAGTTGACCAGATACATCAGGGAACCAATGAGTTAACGATATAAGGTAGGATCCACCAACTCTCCCTCAGAAGCATGAAGCTTCTTCTAGTTGGTGATCATAGGTGTAGACATCGACCTGCAATCCTCCATCCGAAATCTCCTAAGAATATCCATTGCATACTTTCTTTGCCCCAAGAAAATATGACCAGGCTCCTGCCAAACCTCCAATCCCAAAAAATAATGCATCAATCCAATTTCAGTCATCTCATACTCTGAAGCAAGATCTCTCTTGCAAACTACAATAAGTCTCTCTTCACCTGTGATAAACAAATCATCCACATATAACAGAAGAATGAGCGGATCATCTCCAACCATGATGAAGTAGAGATTCGGATCAGCCTCTCTTCTAAAAACCCATCGACAACAAGTAAGAGTTTATCCTGGAATACCAAGCTCGAGGAGCTTACTTCAGCCCATACAAGGCTTTCTTCAGACTACAAACTTGAGACTCTCCCATGAATCTCAAAGCCTTGTGGTTGCTCCAAATAAACCTCCTCCTATATGATTCCATTGAGAAATGGAGTCTTCACATCCATCTGATTGATCTTCCAACCCATTTCCACAACAATGGAAATCAACGATCTAATAGAAGTGTAACGAGCAACCGGTGCAAAGGTCTCATCATAATCAACTCCCTCTACCTGCGAAAACCCCCGCACCACAAACCGAGCTTTGTATTTCTCCACACTGCCATCTGCAGCATGCTTTACCTTGTAAATCCATCAAGAAGTCACCACTGACTTCCCCTCGGGTATCAGAACAATCTCACAAACATCGTTCTTCATGATGGAATGGTACTCTTCCATCATGGCATCACTCCTAACATGATGCTGAGAGGCCTCCTCAAATGTAGATAGCTTTGAATCACGAAGACTAGCAACCAAGGCCATACCCAACCTATCTGGCATCACTATAGTCCTCACTGGTTCCTTGGGCACTCCAAAATCCTTAACTTCCTTCAAGGTCTCACGAATCCATTTAGGCTTCCTCTTCCCTGAAGGTTGCTCCCAAACTGGTCTGTCATCATCTGAAGAACTCCCAGAAGTAGAAGGCCTAGAAACCTGTGTACCAGGAGTTGGTGAACCAACAACTGGTGAAATCAGTGATCCAATAGCTATGTTTAGTGAACCTGTGACCTAAGAACCAAAACCTGTCCCCGAAGTACCTGTCGGCTGAACCATTGAACCTGAAGATCCTGTGGCCCGGTAACTTCGGAAACCTGTGAACTTGAACTCTGTAATGAAGGTACCTGTGAAGCTACCTGAGGTGGGGGAACCTACTGCTCCTCCTGCACTGACTCTTTGGACTTCCTGAAGGCCCGCTCCTCCTCAAATCTCACTTCCTGCCTCACAACAACCTTCCTCGGGGAAGGAAGATAAATGCAGAAGGCCTTCGAAGTCTCATCATACCCCACAAAGATGTCTCTCTCTGCTGTGGGCTTAAGCTTTGTCCTCTTCTCATAAGGGACATGTGAAAAAGTCTGGCAACAAAATATGCGAAAATGACTCACCTCAAGCTTCTTTCCTGTGAACATCTCCTCAGGAGTCTTGTTCCCCAAGGCACAATGGGGACTCATGTTCTGAAGGTATACAGTTGTACTACATGCCTCTGCCCAGAAAAAGAAAGGAAGTGATTGACCATGTAACATGGCTCTCACTACTCCAACAATGGATCGGTTCTTCCTTTCTGCCACTCCATTATGCTCAGGAGTGTATGGTACTGTCAACTATCTCCGAATGCCCTCCTGTCTACAATACTCATCGAACTCCTTGGAGGTATACTCACCCCCGTTATTTGATCTGAGTGCCTGAATCCTCCTCCCTACCTAATTTTCTACAAGAGCTTTGAACTCTTGGAACCTCTGCAAGACCTCCTCAGATTTCTTGCTCCTCGGGAAGTAGATCCAGGTCTTCCTAGAATGATCATCGATGAATGTCACATAATACTCAAAACCTCTCAGAGAAACAGATGACATAGGACCACACAAATCGGAATGTATCAAATCAAGTACTTCTGCTGACCAGCTATCACTGCTTGAAAAAGCAGTCTTGGTGTACTTTCCCAAAGCACACCCTCTGCATACATCATTGTGCTCAGTGCTGAACTCAAACAATCCAGTAACCATGTCCCTCAACATCCTCAAAGTTGGATGATGCAGATGAGCCATCCTCCTATGCAATAGCTCACAAAGCTCATTGTTGTTGCTATGTGTCAAAGCATGTTGGGGATGAAACAAGAGCTTGCACAACTTCTCACATCTAACACCAATGGTATAAGAGGCAGATGGTCCTGCAGTCTTTGGGGAAAACTCGCACATGTCCATCTAGGAAAGACACCCCAAGACCTCTGTCCTCGATCATGGAAATTGATATCAAGTTCTTCTTCAACCCAGGTACAGACAACATGTCCCTCAAGGTCATTGGACTCATGGACTCCCTCTGAAATGTGATGGTCCCATGCCCAACTACTCTGACAACTATGTCACCCCCCAACACTACCTTCACATCTATACCTGCCTGTGAAAGCTCGGAGAACATCTCTCGAGCACCTGTCATGTGGATCAAGGCTCTACTATCAATATACCACGTGCTGGTGGTGAATGCACTGAATGAATGGTCAGTCAACAAAGAATACTCCCTCTCAACCTCAATGTCTGTTCTGGTAATGATGGATGCCCACTCTCTATCAACATGTCTAGCACAGAGAGAAAACTCTCTCAAATCTAGTTGTAAACTCATCAACCTCTGCTGAAATTGTTGTTTGTTGCTGTTGCTTCTTCTTCTTTTGTGGGCACTGTCCAGCATAGTGCCCAAGCTTGTGACAAGCAAAGCACTTGACAGTGCTCAAGTCCCTCTGTCCGCCCCGCTGTTTGGCCCCACCCATCTTGGGGCCCTTCTTGAACTTCTTTCCCTTGGCAATCAAAGCCATAATCTTCTCATCCTCCCTGCTAGTGGAAGAACTCCCCTGCACAAGACCTCTTCGGGTCTCCTCCTGAGGAAGAAGATGGAAAGGTTCACATGCACAGTCCCAGGATGTTGATGCATAGAAGAACCATGATTCTGCATGGCTGCTCCACGAAGCTACAAATTGCCGCAAAATTTTACAAGTTTTTACCCAAAGAGGAAAATTTCCTCTTAAGTATAGCTTGTTTTCCTGATTCAATGCTTATTTTTAGGGGGGAGTGGTTTCCCATGAGGTTTTCCTCATTTCCCTTAGTTTATGGGTGACTTTTGGCCTAGCTGCCAGGGCCCAAGTTGTCCAAGTTACGATTAAGGGAGGGTGTTAGGATTATATAATCCTGCCTTGTCCATATATAGTCTATTTGATCATCTTGCCTAACTTGGGAGTCATTTGCTAGAGTTGGTGCCACCATAATATTGGTGCTACTAGTGCCACCAGTGCCAATCCCTACATTCGAGGAGCCACTCTGAGTGCCACCAACAACCTCCATCAGTTGGTTGTGGTAGGTAGGTAGTTATGTTGAGTCAACCTCCAGTTACAATCAGTTATATCACTCTCAATTAGTGTAGCACCAATTTTGTATGGTTGCATGGGGAAGTGGTGCCTTTTCCCACCTACCTCATCAGTTTAACTAGTTTAACTGATTGTACACTGATTTAGACATCAAAAGTTAGACTAGTGGCTCCCATGCAATGATTTAGACACACTAAGTTAGCCATTCAGTCAGGTTTACTTGGTAGATTCGAATCTTATCCACATGATTCGAATTCTCCTTATTGTAACATTGTTGTATTACTGCTGGAATAATGAAGATTAATGTTGTTATTAACTGATCAATTCTTATCAGATTTGTCTCAACTTTGTCTTGTTCAGTGTAAATTGTTCTTGATATTCCACTGCACAATTCTACTTCACTATTGCTCTCATTTGCCTGTAGATCAATGGTTTAATAGTTTAACAGTGATATTGTCTTCGTGACGAAACTATTCTGAGGAAGTTTGCAGGGTTTTCTCCTTTATGGTTCCCTCAAGGAAAATCTTTGTGTCTTGTGTATCTGCTCTATCTTATGCATCTTGTTGTGCTTGTTATTCTTTCAGATAAAGATCCTAATCAATTTTAATTAGAGTAGAAAAACTACCATGGTATCAAAGCCTCTCTGAAAGAAGGCACTGTGCAGTAATGAAAACTAGGGCTTCCTAGTTCAAGGTCTTGTTTCCACAAATCATCAAGAAAAGAGGGATAGGCTAACTCGCCCTAGGAGGGCACATCATTTGGTGGAAGCATAATCAAATTTGGAAATGTTTCATTTTTTACTACGGGAAGAAACTAGGGCATCAAATTTCGAAGGCTTCCCACCATAGTTTTCAAAAAAGGACCTTACTGAGCATCTCGCCTCAAGGAGGCACATCTTTCTATCCAAATAGATTCTAAAAATTCCAAGTTTGGAAAATTAGGGTTTCTCTAACAAACCCCTGGTCAGCCAGCTTTGAAACTAGGTCGAGCACCTCAAATTGGTAAGATCTAAATCTGCTATTTCCATCTAAGGTTCTCATTTCAAAATGACTCATCACATCTAGCTTGATGATAATCTTAGGATAGCTGACAACTTTCGAGCATGGAAGTATAGGATCTCCTTGATCCTTGAAGAAAATTATTAGGATCAGTATATCAATAAGGAAGTTCCAGAACCAAAGGAAGATGAGGCTAAGCCTATCCAAAAGAAGAACTTGGTTAAGGCCAAGAAAATCATTGTTGATTCTATTAAGGATCATCTCATCCCCCATGCGTCATCATTGAAGACACTGAAGGAAGTGTTCGTTGCTTTGACGAAGTTGTTCAAAGGAAAGAACATCAACCGAAAGATGACATTAAGGAACCAACTGAAGAATGTGAAGATACAAGACTCAAAGACCATGCAATCCTACTTCACAAGGGTTGCTCTAATCAAGGAACAACTTGAAGCAATCGAAGAGAATGTAGAAGGAGAGATTGTGATGACCACCTTGAATGGTCTTCCTAGATCATGGGATTCATTCATTCAAGGAATATGTGCCAAAAGGAAGCTAATTAGTTTCACCAGACTCCGCGAAGAATGTACACAAGAAGAAGCTCGGCTCATAACAAGAGAAGAGAAGATGGGATCAACTGAAGATCAAGCTCTCACAATTCACACCAGAAGATATCATAGAAAGAAGGAGGATCACCATCACAACAAAAGGGAGGACCACCATCACAAAAGACAAAAGAAATTCAGAAGAGATCCTTCCAATATTAGATGTTACACATGATGAGAAGGGACACAAATCCAAAGATTGTCCCAGAAACAAAGGCTCCTCCAACAAGAAGTCGAGCAAGAAAAGACATCATGCTCACACCGCTAAAGATAATGAACCAACAACGAAAAGAATCAAACAAGAAAGAGTCAATTCCTTAAATGATGAGGAATATGTACTTTAATCCAGAAGGATTCAACCCATGACAAAAAAACATCTTATCCGTCTCAGTATTTGGATAAGAAGGGATGCAGTTGTGAATGAAGAAGCAACACTCGGATTCAAAACCAGTATGCAGTCTCAAATGATCTATGGTATAGAAGATTTGCTCAAACATGAGTAAGACAGACACAGGTTCCCAGAATCAAATGATGAAGTAGAGCACACTGTCAAAGACTCTAGTTATTCTTGTAAGGAGATAAGGATCAAGAGAGAGTCTGCCAACCAAACAAACAAAGATAAGTATTTAATTGTCATTTCCTGTATATCTACTTAAATAATATTGTTTAGTTGTGTAAATATTCAGTTGATGCATTATGCATGATTTAGTGTCTGCATTTATGAACAGTATACTACTAAATTACATATGATGGGTAAGTAGGCTATGGTGTTATACAACATTCCATTGCTACTTATCTAGAATGAAACCTCTTTGCTGACATATTGGGAGTAGTGCACACTCGTAATAATGTTATGGTAGAGATGGAAGGCATCTAGAAAGTTACCGTATGTATACGAGATATGGACAAACGTTGTACAGGCTAAGATAGTGGCATGACTATGTGACATATATCTTTATGCATAAGAATTTGTTGTTATTAATATATTTTGGAAATTATGAAATGTTTCTAACCATGCAGCTAAATTTGACATGTAGGAAAGATCGCATACAATCACCTACAAGAAAAGGAGGATGAGACTTGTTTCAAAGAACAAGTGACGACGGCTCAGCTAGAAGATTCAGTCCAATGAAGAACCTGAATCTCCCAGGGACAAAGACACTATGGTGGAAGAATATGAGAATCATGACATAACCAGAGAGAGTGGTAGATCCACCTTGAGAGATGAAGACCATCTTGGACTTGAGATATCATCCAAGATGAAGAAAAGAATGACAAGACTTCCAAAGAAAGTAAGAGTCCTCAGACACACACCAGTTATGTGGCACTGTTGAGTGACATCATTGATACAGATCCTTCCAACTATGAAGAAACAGCCAAGAAGAAAGAATGGAAGAAGACTTTGATCAAAGAGGATGAGTTGATCATGATATCCAGGATGCGGTTCCGAGATCTGAAGGGAAGTTCGTAGTGTTTTCCATGTGGATCTACAAGATCATGCATGCAGCAAATGGCAGCATCGAGAAGTACAAAACAAGGTTCGTGGATTCTCTCCAAAAGAGGGAGTAGATTATGGCGAGAAATGCTCCATTTACCAAACACACTTTTCCAATGAAATAGAAGTGCATATCAAGCAAAGAACCACATGTGCGCATAAGGCTTTGTACGAACTTAGAAGGCACCCATGGAACAACACATACAATTACATGAGGAGCTTGAAGATCACCTAGAGTGATGGAAATCTCAACCTTTGCTACAAGGTTGTAGATGGAAGCCTACAAAGGACGACAAGCTCACAGATGTGTGCAAGAGGAACTTTCAACAAAGCTCGAGAAGAAGGATCTCTGTATCCAGTGTGTTACCAACTTTTTTGTACCATAGTTGGGTTACCTGAGGAGTCGTCGGTTGACAGACATGTTCGATGTCTGGTTCCAATGTATCAGTTGATTCGTCTTCATGTCTAGCCAATATTGGCTAGCCAGTTCTTGATTTGAATAATTTTGACCATGGCCCCGCGGGGTTTGTAATAAAATGTGCTAGTAAGGTATTTTTTGAGCGGTTCGGTCTCCTGAGGCGTAGAATCTCAAATAAGGTATTCCAGGGAGTTTTTTGCCCTTGACAATTATGTTTTGCCTATAGCCGAGTATAATTGACGAGGTTTTCTCCCGCTTCCTCCAAAGCTGGAATGCCCGATGTTGAATTCTGGGCCTTGGGGGGTTATTAGAGCCCAACTGAGTGTTATAAACCTACTAGGCATTGTTAAAGTAGAGCATGGTCTTGTCCTAGGTCATCAGGACCTTTAAAAAAATTTCGAAAAAATCTTTTCCGAACGAGGAAAAAAATTATTTTTTAAATTTTTTAATTTTTTAATTGTTTTCCTAAGTTTTTTTGGTTAATTTTTCCATAAATTAAATGGAAAAAACCCATTTGTAATAAGTCGGTCATCCAGACCCCGTTTTCAGTTATTGAAGGCTCTAACCTTAAGCCAAAAATCATTCTTGACCAGCCATCCAGTCAAATCCAACTTTCATATCATTAATCGGACACATAACGCCCTTTTCTCAAAAAAGTCATTTTTGAGGAAAAAAATGAATTTTTATTAAAAAATGATTATTTTGGAGAAAATTAAAACTCTCCAAATTAATCCAAAGTCAACATTCAATGGCATAAATGACATCTCTACCTAGCAATTGCGCCTCCTTCAGTCAGGCTCACATGTGGGTGAGGTGGAGAGCATTCATTCCTCCGATGTTTTGATCGAGGCTGAACTGAGGCTTGCACTGATGATCACTAGGTAGTGGCTCATCCATACCTAGCATATGTGGTTTCCAGACCTAGCAAGTGGCCTTCCTTTGCAGACTCACGCCTACTTCACCCATTCACGCCCTTCCTCAGCCTGGGAGCGCCTTCCACACGTGTGGGCTCAGTTTTGGGTTGTTTTTAGTGGCCAGGGTTGGAGTGGGGGCGCCTTGCCTAAGTGGAGGCCTCCCCTCACTCCCAGCCCTTCATTTTAGGTCTGGGCTCTCAGTTATGTGACCAAGCCGGTCAGGTTATGTAATTTGGTTTTAGGGTTTTAGCACTCTCTCATTGTATAAATAGAGGCTCCTTTAGCTCTATTAGGATGGACTTTTGTAGCAGAGTTACTCTGAAAAAATTGTATCAAGCATTTGCTTTGAATTGTTAATAAAGATTCGACTTTGGAGGTCTATGAGCTCTTGGATGTGGTAGCTTTTCTAAATGGTTGAGGTTATATTGTCTCTAACCCCTATTTCTTTAATGCTTGTATGAGATCAATTGTTTTTATTAGCTCAAGAAGGCCATTGTTGGCACAATAGAACAATCATTTGTAGTTTCAATTTGATCGTTTATGCGGAGTAGATTAGTATCTTGATGGACATGAGTAATCAGTATATACGTAATGTTGATTATGATTCAATTTTCTTAGCATACTAGCATGTTATTTTGATCTCACGTTTGTATTAAGTTGTGTGTTATCAGGCTTCACAGGTTGAAGAAGGGTGTGAACTCAGCTGCTTCTATCCAAGGCTTCAAGCAACCATTTGAATTTAACACCTTCATTGCAGGACCTACAGGGATCTTCTTCTTTAAAATACAAAAAGAAAGCTGAGAGTCTAACTCTCTCTCTTCGGTTCCATCCATAAAATTAATGCTCTTTTGGTTACCGGTCACTTAGGAAGCCCTAGTTTAAATTTTTCAACCTTTAGGCTTCCTCCCCATTGCCTTGTTTGCCTTGCTTCTACTTCTTCTTCCTCGCTGTCCTCTTTTTACTTTAGTTTGCAGCCCCTTTTCTTCTTCTTGGACAGCCATCTTTTGCCCTAGTTTTGGTCCCTTTTTGCCCTAGTTTTTTTACCCTGGCTTTCTCTTTTTTGGGCAGCCCTCTTTTTCATTGTTCACTACCCTCTTTCTTACTGTTTTGCAGCCTTCTTTTTGCTTTTGGACAGCCCCCTTTCTCACCTTTAGGACAGCCCTCTTTCTCATCTTTTCTCTCCCTTCTTTTTTTGTTTTTCTTCTCTCTTTTTCCTCTTTTTTTTTTTGCTGCCTTCTGTCCTCTTTTTCGAGATTTTAGTTAGTAGTTTGTCTTTAAAGTCTTAACTAATGCATAAAGTGTAAACTGTTTTAAGCTCTTATTTGCAGGATAAACCAAGGAAAGCCCAAAGGCTAGAAGCAAGCAAGAGAACAAGCAAGAAGTGCAAAAATGACAAAAAGACTTTTCCCCTCTTCTTCCATCCCTTTCTTCCCTGTTCTTCCAAGAAAAGGCAAAGAACAAATCAAAAAATTATAAATTAATAAAAAGCGAGTGGGATTACGGCTCCCACACCCTTCTTCCCCCATTTGGGGGAAGCCTGTATCATCTCCTTTTCATGTTTTTCCAATTTGATTGCAAATAGTATAGTGTAGTATAACCATCTAATCTTAGTTAAGAAGTGCATATTTGATTATTTTTGTTGTTCATCAAGCAAGTTGAGAAATATTGTCTTTATTATTCATGTTGAATGTGGCATATTTCTTGTAGTATACCTACCCCCTTGCTTTCCCGATTAGGGGCCTAAGAAACCTGAAAGAGACTCTTGGGTAGATCTTTATCATTTTTCCATTAAGTGCTTAATCAATTAATCAATAAGCAAGACTCTTGAACTTGCAGAAACACAAGTCAAGAGCACTCTCTATCGGAGAGCATCCTTAGTCTTGCATAATCCCTGCATTAGGCATTTAGATCAGATAAGACTCTTGAACCTCTGTCATAAGACAAGGACAAGAGCGCTCTCTGTCGGAGAGTTTAATTAATTAACGTAATAAAATTTTCAACACACACACCCCTCTAATTAACTAACTTCGTTGATCATCCTTCACCTAGTATGCTCTGCCAACTTTCGGGTTGGGCTCGTACTCAGAATGGTGAACGGACGTGTTAAGTTCGCACAAGAGAAACATAATTAAAACTTTTTACCCCATAACCAACGCATCGACGTTGTCTCGATTAAATACTCAGGCAAGTGGGCGAATTCCAAGTGTGGGCGTCGGGCAACCCAATCTAGACCTAGCTGTGATTCCAGACAGGTCCGTCATGTCTTCGAACAGAGCCACTAAAGGTATTTCCGGTTAGGATTTCCAGACACCTTAAGCAAGATCACCATTAAAATCTTTTAAAACCTACAAAGAGCATTCGCACAATCTAATACTCACTAGCTTAATTCCTAGACTTTTCATTTTATTTGTGCATTTTCATTTGACTCCATAAGGCACTGGTCCTTGGTTAAAGTTGAATAATTATCTATCTTGATCAATCTTTTGTGGTTCCTTTTAATTGCTATCTCTGAATGTTTAGTTAAAAGTCTGGAATCTTTGCTTATCTTTGTAATCTCTTGTTAGCAACGTGGATTGTTTTTTTGTCATTCAAGTAATAAACAAACACTTCTAATCATAATAAACTCCTAAATAACACTCATCCGAATCCGCAACTAAGTAAAACACTTTAACCACATTGAGCCTTAGGAAACTCTTTGTTAGGGACTACCCCCTTTGGCTTCGTTAGGAGTTAGCCTAAACGGAGGAGCTAGGAGTAGGTGACAATACCTAGCTCTATGCTTGCCCCCAAGGTCACACCTCTCCCACTTTCTCAAGTAAGGAGACAGCTTTCATTAGATTTCTGCTACTGGTGTGCAATCGGCGGACAACATCTTTTGGCGCCATTGCCAGGGACAAATCTTTTTGTTCCTGGACGACCTTTGTCTCCTTTAGTTTTTTATCTTTTTCCCTTTTTGGTAGATTTTTAGTCCAATCACTCTCCGAAATTAGACTTAAGTCCACCTGGCGACTCCACTGTCAGTTAACACCTCAAGGTCTTCTACTAGAAGAAACTCTGAAGGTTTGTTTGATTTCATCCCTGACCCTGAAAAAGTCTATAGGAGGAGATTGAACAAACTAGCTTCTCGTAGGATCCTTGCAGAACTTGGATCTGAGTCTGTTTTAGACGTCCACCTCTTTTCCTGAAAACACTAATACCTCTGTTTCCGACATAATGGGAAAGTATTTTACTCAGCTTGACTTTTCTCAGATAGCAGGTCAACCCCACCGTCTTCCAAACAAAGTTGTCGAGAAGCTCCCGATGTATACAGGCACTGATGCCACTACCGCCGCCATGCACCTCAGGAACTTTTCTAGGTGCATCAATGCTTATGTCAGTGATCCTGCTAGCCAACATGATGACGTTTATATGAAGTTATTTGCTCTATCTTTGGATGGAAAGGCCGACGACTGGTATAACAATTTACCATATAATGCTTTTGACACTCTAGCTGCTTTCAAGACCTCTTTCACCAACAAGTTCGGTGAAAAGAAAGAACCTCGGCATCAACTTGCGTCCTTGACCAACATAAAAAAGAAGGATACAGAAACAATGAACGAGTTCAATACTAGGTTCACTGAATTGTCAAAAGCCATCCCTACTAATTATGCCCCAACTACACCAACCATCATGGTCTATTACATTGAGGCACTTAGTGCAAAATGAAGTACCAGATCAGAGACAAGGAGCCTGCTAACTTGCTCCAGGCTCAAGAAATGGCAATCAAAATTGATCTGAACATGCAGTCATCTGGTGAATCTAACCTCCACGGTTATTCAAGGTCTTCAACCCCTTTGAAAATTAGTGAACCTAAAGACAAGGATCCTTTATCAGCTATGAAGGATGCCTACGAAAAACAAATGATTGAAATGAAAAGGGAGATGAAGAAAAATATGGAGGAAGCAGAACAGAAACATAAACACTTAGCGCAGTTGAAGGAGATTCAAAATAGGGTGATAACGATGGAAAGAACTCAAACTCAGCCTGCTCCTAGAACCTTCCCTGCCAAGCCATGAGCAGAGGCCTCCCCATCAGCTAGAGGCCGCTAACATGGTTGAGCAGTATAAACCATTTTGCAAAGCATACAGAGATTTCCATGAGGAATCTGACTGCCACTATGCATGCTATGTTCAGGAGCATGGTCACCCTGAATGTTGTGGTCCGAATACGTCAACAAGCAAGCCTGATTTTATCAACAACATAGATGACATCCCTAGCATCCCCATAAGGAAATTGGCCACAGGCCAATCGTTATGAAAAGAAAGTTGACAACTTAACTCAGTACTATGGTGAGATGCCTTCAGCCGAGCAGATCAACAACACTCAGAACTTCAAGGGAATAACTTATCAAAGAAAGGGGTCTTCTGCACAGAATATTCCTAAGGTAACAGCTCCTAATCCTCCCAAAGAAGTAGAAACTAGAAAAATTGTTGATTTAAGTTTTGACTTAGGTAATTGGCTAGCGAATACAAAATTCCCAGTTCCAGTCGTTGAATTATGTAAAATCCCTGGCCAAAGAGAGAGACTTTTGAAAATCCTAGATCCGCCAAGTAATGTTGATCCTCAAACTGAAGAAAGTCCTTCAAGTCCTGTAAAGCCCCTTACCCCTAAAAAGGTCACTTTTTCTGATACCATGGAGCGAACTTCAAATAATGTCTTTGCCGATCCACCTATAGTTCTACATACTAGGGACCCTAGAAAAGAAGATCATCCCCCTTTTTACGTATCATTGATGATGGGTGATCTTCTTCTACACAATTGTATGTTAGACTCAGGATCTAGTTCCAGCATCATGACCAAAAAAGTCATGCAGCAGCTTGACTTAAGAACCACAAGGCCATACCAGAATGTATGTGCCATGGACTCTAGACCGGTAAAAGTTGAAGGGATGATTGAGAACCAATTAGTTAGATTGGCTTAGTATCCAGATATCCAAATCACAATGGACATCCTGGTTATTGATGTTCCGGACAAATGGGGTATGTTGCTTTTAAGGAAATGGGGTGCCACTTTGGGAGGATCAATCCAGATGGATTGGACCTATGCCACCGTACCAGCATCGGAGTTTTCACTTGTTAAGTTGTATTCTGAAAAAGAAAAAAGACACCATGTTGAAAACCCTCAAAAACCAATGAATGAGTATGCTTACCACACTGATGAAAATGGTTCCTATCAAATCAACTCCACCTTCTTGCAACCCATCCAAGAAGAGATGAAGACCGAAAAATTAAGTGAGTTGTGGAGAATGAATTTTGATGGTGCTTACTCTAAAACGGGAAAGGGGGCTGGTGTTGTCATTATTTCACCAAAGGGTAAGGTTTTCAACTTTGCTTTCAGATTGGAATTTGAAGCAACTAACAATGTAGCGGAATATGAGGCACTTCTACTGGGCATTGAGATTGCCAAGGACATGGGGATCAAGTTGCTTAATATTAAAGGGGACTCTGACTTAATTGTCCAACAAGTTAAGGGTCAGTTTGCATGTAAGTGTCAAAGACTTAAAAAATATAGAAATGCAATCTGGGATACAATGGAATTCTTTGATGCCCTTAACATAGAAGCAGTCCCTAGAGATCAGAATAGTGCCTCCGACAAACTTGCAGTTTCAGCATCAACTCTTCAGCCATCGGATGAGATGTTAGAGGGGGATTGTCCTTTAGAGATTAACTTCAAACCTTCTATTCCTGATAATGTTGAACATTGGCAAGTCTTCAAAGACGATGAGCAAATTTTGAGATTCATTCATAATGTCGATGAATTCCTAAACTTTAAAGTAAATGATCAAGAAGAAAACAAAGAATATTATGGAAAAGGTGACCAGTTTAACAATCTTGTCCCACGTGGTCTAGTTGCCTTAGAAAACATCTTTGACAAACAGAACAGAAGAAAAAGCAATGTTGAGCAGATGAAACCAAGAGATTACATTGAAGTCAACATTGGGACAGAAACAGAACCCAAAATTATAAAAATTGGAAAAGGCACCTCCAAAAAAGAAAGGAACAGCCTCATAAACCTGGTCAAAGAGTATAGAGATGTATTTGCCTTTACTTATGACGAGCTCAAAGCCTATAGAGAAGATGTATTTCAACATACTATTCCCTTTAAACCAGAATGTCAAAAAGGCAAGCCTTTCGGACAAAAACTTAGGCAAATAAATCCTAAGTTAGCACCAATCATTAAAAAGGAGTTAGAAAAAATGCTAGCAGCAGGAATAATAGCTCCTACGAGACATTCAAAATGGTGTTCTAACTTGGTCATAGTTAGAAAGAAGAACGGGAGTATAAGGATATGTATAGATTTCAGAAATCTAAACATAGCATGTCAGAAGGACAATTACCCCCTCTCCAACATGGAGACCCTTCTCCAACGGGTCACTGGATCAAGCATGATGTCGATGCTAGATGGTTTTTCTGGCTATAATCAGGTAGTCATTCGAGAGGAAGATGGGCATAAGATTACTTTCACAACTCCTTGGGGCACTTTTGAATATCTGAGAATGCCCTTTGGCCTTTTAAACGCAGGAGCCACTTTCCAAAGGGCCATGGATTATGCTTTCAAGGAGTTGATTGGCAAAGTCATTGAGATATATCAAGATGATATCACTGTTTTTTCAAAGGAAAGATTTAGCCATGTTGGTCATCTCAGGCATATTTTCGAGCGATGTAGGAAGTATGGCATTTCTTTGAATCCGGCTAAGTCGGTTTTGGGCATAGAAGAGGGAAAACTCTTAGGACACATCATCAACAAGGACGGTGTCAAAATTGATCCTGAAAGAGTAGAGGCCATAAGAAAGATTCCCCTCCCTAAGAATGTTAAAGCCCTTCAATCCTTCAATGGTCATATAAATTTTATCAGAAGATTCATTCCAAACTTGGCCGAATTAATGAAGCTCATGCAAGCCTTACTTAAGAAAAATGCCAAGTTTGTGTGGACCAGTGAAGGAAGGAAAGCCTTTGATTCAATAAAGAATGCCATTACCAGGTCTCCAGTCTTAGTCAGCCCAGATTACACAAAGGATTTTATGATCTTTTCATTTGCTTCTGAAGACACCATTGCCGGTGTGTTGCTCCAAAAGAACTTTGAAGGATTCGAGCAACCCATAGCATTTATGAGTAGAGCCTTGCAGAATTTCGAACTAAAGTATACCATCATGGAGAAGCAGGCTTATGCCTTGGTTAAATCTTTAAAACATTTTAGGACTTATATCGGGTATTCCAGGGTTATTGGCTATGTTCCCCACACTGCGGTTAAGGATACCCTTTCTCAAAAGGATTGTTTAGGAATAAGGGGTACTTGGGTATCCAAGATTTAGGAATATGACCTTGAGATAAAGCCCACTAAATTAATCAAGGGGCAAGGCCTTGCAAAAATGCTTACTCAGAAGAACAAAGAAGCCATTGAGATGATTACAGAGAATGACATCCCTCGGCCTACCATGACTCTTGCCCTTCAAGAGCTTGATAATCATTGGTATTCTGACATCATCTTCTTCCTTCTCCATCTCACCTGCCTTGATCACCTAAAAGGACACAAGCGTAGGGCTTTAAGACTTAAGACTGCTAGGTATTGCCTTACCCAAGAAGGTCTGGGTTGGAGGAACCCAGATGGTATCATACTTAGGTGCGTCAACGAACAGGATTCTAACAAGATATTAGCAGAGTTTCACTCAGGATTTTGTGGAGGCCATTATGCAGCAAATACAACTGCCCACAAAATCTTGAGAGCTGGTTACTATTGGCCAACCATTTTTGCAAATGCTCACAAGCATATCAAGTGTTGCCAAGAGTGTCAGCTGTTAACTAAGAAGCAAAAGTTGGTAGCTCTTCCCCTTACTCCAGTTGTCGTCCTTGCCCCTTTTTAGCAGTGGGGGCTTGATTTTATTGGAAAATTTAAGGATAATTCTAGCAACGGTTTTTGTTGGATTCTCACAGCAACCGATTATTTCACCAAGTGGGTAGAGGCTCTGCCACTAAGAAGGTTGTTATAGACTTCATCTAGGAAAGAATCATCACCAGATTCGGAACTCCCCTAAAAATAACAACCGATAATGCCAAAGCTTTTAGTTCAGAAGCAGTAAATGACTTATGCTTTAAATATGGCATTATCCTATCCCACTCATCTGATTATTACCCGCAGGGAAATGGACTTGCTGAGTCCACCAATAAAAATTTAATGTCTATCCTCAAGAAGACTGTGGGGGATAATAAGAGATCATGGGATAGTAAGATTAAGTATGCTGTGTGGGCAGATAGGATCACTAAGAAGAATTCAACTGGTAAGTCACCTTTTGAGCCGGTGTATGGACTCACAGCCACCCTTCCGATCAGCATGCAGATGCCGATCTTCAGAATGTTAAGTGAGTATGGCACGGAATAAGGAGAAATGGAACAGAGGATCAATCAGATCATAGAGTTGGATGAATCCCAAAGAGCTGCCCTTGATCAGTCACTCAGACATCAAGAAAGCATGAAAGGCACTTTTGATAAGTCAGCCAGGCCGAGAGCTTTCCAAATAGGAGATACTGTTCTCTTATGGGATAAGAGAAGGGAGAAGCCTGGGAAGCATGGAAAATTTGACAGCCTTTGGAAAGGCCCGTTTATCATCCGCAACACGGCTGGCATCAATTCTTTTCTCCTTAACACTATGGATGGAGAAATATTAAACCTGCCCATGAATGGCCAACACTTGAAGCTCCTTTATCAAAACAACCTTCAAGATGACCAAGGGGTCATCCCAGGGCTTTTCTAAACTCATCATTATTGTATTTTATGTACTTTATTTTTGTATCATATGTTGTGTATCATATCTTTGTAGAATGTTGTATCAAAGCTCTTTCTTTTAGTATATTAGCATTTGTATTATACTTCACTTATATATGCTAAAAAATAAAAAGTTTATTTCATGTACTTTATTTCAAACAAAACAAAAAAGCAAACATATTTTTTGGTATTTCATCATGGCATATTTTTATCATATACATGGACCCAAGACACTTCTGTTTATATGCAGGTACCAGAGATTCTTGGATTCTTAGGCACTCTTTTTCATCAATAGATCAAGCAAGTACATGTCCCACAGTTGGAGCCAAATGTTACCCACTTTTTTGTACCATAGTTGGGTTACCTGGGGAGCCGCCGGTTGACAGACATGTTCAATGTCTGGTTCCAGTGTATCAGTTGATTCGTCTTCATCTCTAGCCAATATTGGCTAGCCAATTCTTGATTTGAATAATTTTGACCATGGCCCCACGGGGTTTGTAATAAAATGTGCTAGTAGGGTATTTTTTGAGTGGTTTGGTCTCCCGAGGCATAGAAACTCAAATAAGGTATTCCAGGGAGTTTTTTTCCCTTGACAATTATGCTTTGCCTATAGCCGAGTATAATTGACGAGGTTTTCTTCTGCTTCCTCCAAAGCTGGAATGCCCGATGTTGAATTCTGAGCCTTAGGGGGTTATTAGAGCCCAACTGAGTGTTATAAACCTACTAGGCATTGTTTTTTTTAACCATGGGAACAGCAACCTCCCAAGAGTATATCCAATAGCCTGCAAGCCAGATATACCAAAGCATGGTCTTGTCCTAGGTCATCAGGAACTTTAAAAAAATTTCGAAAAAATCTTTTTCTAACGGGGAAAAAATTTATTTTTTAAATTTTTAAATTATTTTCCTAAATCTTTTTGGTTAATTTTTCCATAAATTAAATGGAAAAAACCCGTTTATAATAAGTAGGTCATCTAGACCCCGTTTTCAGTGATTGAAGGCTCTAACCTTAAGCCAAAAATCATTCTTGACCAGCCATCCAGTTAGATCCAACTTTCGGATCATTAATCGGACACATAGCGCCCTTTTTTTCAAAAAAGTCATTTTTGAGGAAAAAAATGAATTTTTATTAAAAAATGATTATTTTGGAGAAAATTAAAACTCTCCAAATTAATCCAAAGTCAGCATTCAGTGGCATAAATGACATCTCTACCTAGCAATTGCGCCTCTTTCAGTCAAGCTCACGTGTGGGTGAGGTGGAGAGCATTCATTCGTCCGGTGTTTTGATCGAGGATGAACTGAGGCTTGCACTGATGATCACTGGGTAGTGGCTCCTCCATACCTAGCATATGTGGTTTCCAGACCTAGCAGGTGGACTTCCTTTGCAGACTCACACCTACTTCACCCATCCACGCCCTTCCTCAACCTAGGAGAGCCTTCCACACGTGTGGGCTCAGTTTTGGGTTGTTTTCAGTGGCCAGGGTTGGAGTGGGGGCGCCTTCCCTAGGTGGAGGCCTCCCCTCACTCCCAACTCTTCATTTTAAGTCTAGGCTCTCAGTTATGTGACCAGGCCGGTCAGGTTATGTAATTTGGTTTTAAGGTTTTAGCGCTCTCTCATTGTATAAATAGAGGCTCCTTTAGCTCTATTAGGATGGACTTTTGTAGCAGAGTTACTCTGAGAAAATTGTATCAAGCATTTGCTTTGAATTGTTAATAAAGACTCGACTTTGGAGGTCTATGAGCTCTTGGATGTGGTAGATTTTATAAATGGTTGAGGTGATATTGTCTCTAACCCCTATTTCTTTAATGCTTGTATGAGATCAATTGTTTTTGTTAGCTCAAGAAGGCCATTGTTGGCACAGTAGAACAATCATTTGTAGTTTCAATTTGATCGTTTATGCAAAGTAGATTAGTATCTTGATGGACATGAGTAATCAGTATATAGGTAATGTTGATTATGATTCAATTTTCTTAGCATACTAGCATGTTATTTTGATCTCACGTTTGTATTAAGTTGTGGTGTGTTATCAGGCTTCACAGGTTGAAGAAGGGTGTGAGCTCAGTTGCTTCTATCCCAGGCTTCAAGCAACCATTTGAATCTAACACTTTCATTGCAGGACCTACAAGGATCTTCTTCTTTAAAATACAAAAGGAAAGCTGGGAGTCTAACTATCTCTCTTTGGTTCCATCCATAAAATTAATGCTCTTTTGGTTACCAGTCACTTAATAAGCCCTAGTTTAATTTTTTCAACCTTTAGGCTTCCTCCCCATTCCCTTATTTGCCTTGCTTCTACTTCTTCTTCCTCGCTGCCCTCTTTTTATTTTAGTTTGCAGCCCCTTTTCTTCTTCTTGGACAGCCATCTTTTGCCCTAGTTTTGGTCTCTATTAGCCCTAGTTTTTGACCCTAGCTTTCTCTTTTTTGGGCAGCCCTCTTTTTCATTGTTTGCTGCCCTCTTTCTTACAATTTTGCAGCCTTCCTTTTGCTTTTGGACAGCCCCCTTTCTCACCCTTAGGACAGCCCTCTTTCTCATCTTTTCTCTCCCCTCTTCTTTGGTTTTTCTTCTCTATTTTTCCTCTTTTTTTATTGCTGGTTTTTGTCCTCTTTTTCGAGATTTTAGTTAATAGTTTGTGTTTAAAGTCTTAACTAATGCATAACGTGTAAACTGTTTTAAGCTCTTATTTGCAGGATAAACCAAGGAAAGCCCAAAGGCTAGAAGCAAGCAAGAAGTGCAAAAAGGACAAAAAGACTTTTCCCCTCTTCTTCCATCCCTTTCTTCCCTGTTCTTCCAAGAAAAGGCAAAGAACAAGTCAGAAAATTGTAAATTAATAAAAAACGAGTAAGATTACGGCTCCCACACCCTTCTTCCCCCATTTGGGGGAAGCCTGTATCGTCTCCTTTTCATGTTTTTCCAATTTGATTGCTAATAGTAGAGTAGTGTAGTATAACCATCTAACCTTAGTTAAGAAGTGCATATTTGATTATTTTTGTTGTTCATAAAGCAAGTTAAGAAATATTGTCTTTATTATTCATGTTGAATGTGGCATATTTCTTGTAGTATACTTACCCCCTTGCTTTCCCGATTAGGGCCCTAAGAAGCCTGAAAGAGACTCTTGGGTAGATCTTTGTCGTTTTTCCATTAAGTGCTTAATCAATTAATCGATAAGTAAGACTCTTGAACTTGCAAAAACACAAGTCAAGAGCACTCTCTATCGAAGAGCATCCTTAGTCTTGCATAATCCCTGCATTAGGCATTTAGATCAGATAAGACTCTTGAACCTCTGTCATAAGACAAGGTCAAGAGCGCTCTCTGTCGGAGAGTTTAATTAATTAACTTAATAAAACTTTCAACACACACACCCCTCTAATTAACTAACTTCGTTGATCATCCTTCACCTAGTATGCTCTGCCAACTTTCGGGTTGGGCTCGTACTCAGAACGGTGAACGGACGTGTTAAGTTCGCACAACAGAAACATAATTCAAAAATTTTACCCCATAACCAACGCACCAACGTTGTCTTGATTAAATACTCAGGCAACTGGGCAAATTCCAAGTGTGGGCGCCGGGCAACCTAATCTAGACACAGTTGGTTAAGTTATTGAACACCTACCTGTGATTCCAGACAGGTCCGTCATGTATTCGAATGGAGCCACTAAAGGTATTTCCGGTTAGGATTTCCAGACACCTTAAGCAAGATCACCATTAAAATCTTTTAAAACCTACCAAGAGCATTCGCACAATCTAATACTCACTAGCTTAATTCCTAGACTTTTCATTTTATTTGCGCATTTTCATTTGACTCCATAAGGCACTGGTCCTTGGTTAAAGTTGAATAATTATCTATCTTGATCAATCGTCTGTGGTTCATTTTAATTGCTATCTCTGAATGTTTAGTTAAAAGTCTGGAATCTTTGTTTATCTTTGCAATCTCTTGTTAGCAATGTGGATTGCTTTTTTGTCATTCTCGTAATAAACAAACACTTCTAATCACAATAAACTCCTAAATAACACCCATGCGAATCCGCAACTAAGTAAAACACTTTAACCACATTGAGCCTTAGAAAACTCTTTGTTGGGGACTACCCCCCTTGGCTTCGTTAGGAGTTAGCGTAAACGGAGGAGCTAGGAGTAGGTGACAGTACTTAGCTCTGTGCTTGCCCCCAAGGTCACACCTCTCCCACTTTCTCAAGTAAGGAGACAGCTTTCATTAGATTTCTGCTGCTGGTGTGCAATCGACGGACAACACAGTGACCTTGAGAGATGACAAGTATGGATACATAGAAGATCAATAGCAGAATAGGCTACCTGTCACTCCAGAACAGAATTTCCCGATACAAAGAGTACAAAATGCAGAGGGAGGATGTTGCTCCGCTTCGAAGGGAGTGACTACAGAAGATCTCAGAGTTCAAGACACGGTACAACAAGATGGACAACTTTCTTATGAGCTTAGCCTTTACCAAGAGTAAAGCGGATTCCAACCTTTATTTCAAGGTTGAAGGAGAAACACCGGTGATGCTCCTGCTATATGATGATGACCTGTTTTTGACAGGAAAGAATGAACTCATTGTAGATGCAAAGAGGATGCTTGCCACTGAGTTAGAGTTAAAAGACCTAAGGATGATGTACTACTTCTCAGGCATGGAGGTGTGGTAGAGAGGGAATGGGATCTGTTATCACATATATATTGCAGCTAGGCTACCATGATGCAGCATACAGTTTGATCTCTTTATTTTTCCGAGATATTCATTCACATGGGGTTTTAGCATGGATCATTACAGCCTCCGCTAAGATCGATCAAAGAGCTCAATGTTGAAGATTGTTGCTCATGCCATGCTTTACACAAATGATTAAAGTTTAGTGCTATGTTGGTTCCATGTGTCAATTGTCCCCATCCATCCAATTCATCCATTGTTTGAATTTTACCCCATGACTTAGATTAACTGAGGCTTGTGATATTGAAGATATTTTCCGCATCTTGACCCCTATGCATGATAGACTCCATGTTGTTATGTGTCTTTGGCTATGAAGTATGTGGCTTGGCCAATGTGGCTGGGTTCACCGACCAGTTCTCCTTTAGTCCTCAAAACAAGTCCTCCACCATACAGTGTTGCTAAACACTAAAGCATCGGAACGCATAAAAGTTATATCCAAATGATGCAAAGTATAAATGTTTAAAAAGTAGTTAGTGGTCAAGGGGTTGAAAACTCATTCTTTGTATAATGTAAGGCTCATCTGCCCTCCACAGAGGAAGCAGGGAGAGGCAAACCCGTCGAGGCTATGGACTACTCGCTGGCAGCAGAGCTAGGCCTTAGTCATTTACTGGAGCCCAGAAGGCTTTCCAGGGCACCTGCTCTTATAGGTTGGCTACTATCTTTTGTGAAAATGAAATTTATTGAAAAAGATCAATGGTCAAAGGATGAGCACTCACTCTTTGTATAGAGTTCGACTCATTTTCCCCCACAGGGAAACAGGGTGAGACTAGCCTGCAAAGGCTATGTCTTTGTTAGTACTGGAGCCCAGAAGGCTTCCAAGGCACCTACCTTTGAAGGTTGACCTGCACTGTAAAGTAATGAAAAGGAAGACTTGCTAGAGTATGAAGGAAACAAACCCAAGTACTTTATCCATCTGTGAGACACCGCCATTCCTTGTTACTATATGTCATGCATATGTCTTTTTGGTTGAGTGTATTGGTTATCATTCGAAGAGACCACCTAGTCAAAGTCAGTCATGAGTCATTTCCCTTTACCTTAAGCCTTGTTTTCCACCTTCACCCAGCACTAGTAGACTGTTTAAACTTTGTAAGCATGGCATGCACAAGAGACTTCCAAAAGGTTCAAAGATCCTTCAAAAGCACAGGTATATCTTACTTATTATTATTATTATTGTCACCATGATTTTGAATAACATGACTTAAGTTGGGTTTTGATATACACCATTGGAGCATTTCTTACCTTAGATACATGCAAGATCATATGGGTACAGTATCTCAACTACAGTTTGAGTACCTTGACCCAGTCAACTCAATTTATTATTATTGTCACCATGATTTTGAATAACATGACTTAAGTTGGGTTTTGATATACACCATTGGAGCATTTCTTACCTTAGATACATGCAAGATCATATGGGTACAGTATCTCAACTACAGTTTGAGTACCTTGACCCAGTCAACTCAGTTGACCAAGTCAAATATGGTTCCCAAGGCAGTGACTCAAAAAAAATAGTGCTTATATTTACTCCAGACATGCCTAGGACCAATACTATGGTTTCAGTTTTCAGAGTTTGGCCTCAGATTGCACATTCAGTGATTATTATCACTTTATTATTGGCCAGATTTTATTATTATGGCAGTGATTTTGGTTCTCCTAGAGCATTGCAGTGTTCCAGGGGGTATGAGTAGTCACTTATACCATTCTTTTGTCTCCAGATCATCCAGTACAGTCAATTATCCCTAGTTCTCGGCCTAGATAGAGTTATGATGATTTTATTCTGTTTTAGAGGATGTACCACCAAAAATGAACTAGGAAATTCACTGAAAAAATCAATTTGGCCTGTTGGGTCAAGGAAATGGCAGGGAAACTTCTCAGATGGTGTATTTTGGCTCCCCGGACAGTTCTTCAGCAGTTTCAGTCAACGTCGGGTCCGGGATTATTTTGTTCGGCTTAGCCAGTGAGGACGTCCCCCAAGGGGTGCCCCTCACTTGGCCAATTGATGTATTATATGGTTATATCTTATATTATGAGGTTGTAATGGGGCATAGGGTGAATTAAGCCCCTAGTGACCCCCTTTGATGTACTACCATGTTGTATCTTATGTTATGTTATGATTTCCACTTTAGAGAGGTGTCCTTGAGCAAAAGTGTGCCCCCCTTTGATGTGGTCATCTTGATCCATGTATTGATCCTTGTATTGATGATCTCCACCGTTGATGATGTCTTAATCTCAACCGTCGAATGATAGTTAGGTAAAATGCAGACACACTCTCAAGCTACTTAAGAGAGGTGATTCCCCCATTGTAAGGCATGAGCTCTGGCATTGGATTATTGAATAAAGAGATTTTTCTGGGATTACAAACTTGTCTCTTATATGATAAATGATTGAGATGATGATTGGCACTGTTATTCTTTTGCACTAAGATAAATCCGACATAGATTTTGTATATTTTTCTTGTACCTGTCTACTCGCAGGTTGAAGGAGGCGCACTTGAGGAAGGTGCATTGGTGGGGAGACTCACTCTATGATGGCTCTCGGGTTTTGGTTATCAAGGAGTGATTACTTCTTTATGATTTCTCGTTTCCTGTACTCTCTTTACATTGCGAATCCCATTCGTTTGTTTTGCTAACCGATTTTTTTGGTGTGGTGGGTTAAAGGGGGCGCTAGGGTCATTGACTGAAGCAACAATTCATTAAGAACTTGCTCGAAAATCTCATTTGATCGAAAGGAAAACATTCTTCATCATCCAAGAGCTTATCAACATGGTTTAGGTACATCTCTCAAGTGAGTTCTCTATCCTTTAATTTTTCATGCATTGCCCATCACCATTTTTAATGAAAAACCCTCATTAGAAAGTAAGAAAAATCACCGCATAGATTTGCACTAGGAATCTGCAAATTCGACAATCTTGGTTTTGTCGGCTATCCTGAAAAACTCTCTCCCTGCTAGGCATCATCATTGGACTTTATTTCCCATCTCCAGGCACTGGTCCCTAGAGGAGAAAGCGCCCCTCTTAGTCTAGCAGCCAATTCCTTGTGTCTTCTTCTGGTTTCACTTGGATTTTCTCATATTGTTGAATCTTCCATCCAAGTAAGTCTGTTGAAAGCCTTAATTCTTTGCATCAACCTCATCCTGGGAATTTTCTATCTTTCTGCTTAAATCCCCCAAGGTCCCAGGGTTGATCGTTTGAACAAACACACTAATCCTAGATCTGATCGTAATCTCATAAGTAGTTGATCCACTTTACTTGAGTATTATTTCCACCACTCTTAAACACCCGTACTCAAGCACTCCCTAATTTGTGGCTTATCCCTTAAATCTAGGGTTTTAAGCATTCACCTTACGTATTCTCCATTAGGGTTTGATCTGGTGACTTGCTTTAGGTCTTTCCTTTAAGGATAGATCTGGGTCTCCCCCATTGTCACTTGGGCTTCTTCAGTGGCATAAAACAAAGGAAATCCTAACCAACATGACAACCATCCATCTTTTGGGGATTAGGGTTTTCGTAGGTCGCAGCTTTGGTTGCATGTCCCCTCTGCCATCCTGTATAGGATTACTCTTCGGGGCAACTACAAGATCTATGATAACAAGATCTTCCTTGATCAAGGAAAGTATGCGGTGGAGATTTTGAAGAGATCTCTGAATGTTGGACTGCAAGGCGATAACCACAACTATGGCATCGAACTTGAAGCTACTTAGTGATGCTTAATCAGAGAGTTGATCTCACGATGTATCATCAAATGATTGGTTCATTGATGTACCTAACGAATACAAGACTAGACATATGCTTGGCTGTGAACACATTGAGCCAGTTCCTGACGGATCCGAGACATGTTCACCTGATAGTTACAAACATGTATTGAGGTACCTAAAGTGTACAGTTGACTATGGGATCAAGTACAATGTGAATCAAAAGATTAATCTGCACGGTTATGTTGATTCAGATTGGGCAGGCGGCGCCACTGATAGGAAGAGCACTTCGAGATGCTGCTTCAGTTTGGGATACGATATGATCTCCTAGTTTAGCAGGAAGCAATCCTGCGTGGCGCTGAATACAGCCAAGGCAGAGTATGTTGCAGCTTGTTCGGCTAGTTGTGAGGCAATATGGCTTCGAAAGCTACTACCCGATTCGCTTGATATCAAGTTAGAGGCGACTTGTATCTTTTGCGACAACCAGAGTTATGTGAAGTTGTCGGAGAACCCAATGTTCCATGACAAGTCGAAGAACATTGAGATCAAGCATCACTATATCCGGGATATGGTGCAAACAAGAGCAGTGAAGCTCCAGTACATGGCAACGAACAAGCAGATAGTCGATGTGTTGACCAAGCCACTAGCTAGAGTGAAGTTCGAATACTTCAGAGAGAGACTTGGTGTCATCCAAATCGAGATACCTAGAAAGAGGGAGTGACAAGCTCTTGCATGGTGGTAGACGCAGGTTGACCTCAGACGTAATCAGTCCTAGCGTGCTCCCATGCTAGAGATGACGAGAGACCGGAAGACGCAGATGCACTAGAATGAGATCTCACATGGCAAGGAATACAGGTTGTCCCCAGATGTAATCAGTCCTGGCATAGTACGCACATTGTCCCGGGACGTAATCAGTCCTGTCAAGTCGTCCTTGGATGTAATTAGTCCTGGCGTATTACGCAGATTATCCTTGGATGTAATGAGTCTTGGAAGGTCGTTCTTGGATGTAATCACTCCTGGCGTGGTACACAGGTTATCCTTGGATGTAATGAGTCCTTGAGGTTGTCCTTAGATGTAATGAGTCCTGGCGTGGCACATAGGTTGTCCTTGGACGTAATCAGTCCATATGTTTTCCCATGTTGGAGATGATGAGAGGTCACAAGGCACTTGGTGTGCGCCTAGGCAATTCTCGCATAGTGGTAGATGCAGGTCATCGTTGAGACGTAATGAGTCCTAGCGTGCTCCTATGTTAGTAGAACGCAAGATGACCGTGGAGAGACATAATGCACTTGTTATGCTCCTAGGCGATTCTCGCATAGTGGTAAATGCAGATCGTCTTTGAGATGTAAAGAGTCCTTAAGTGCTCCTATGTTGATAGAACGCAGGTAGTCTGTGGTATACATCTGGGCCATGCTCTCTGTGCGATGATGAGATGATCCAGATACGACGAGATGACGGTAGGAGATGCAAGTGATTATAGTGGCAATGTAATGTATGGTCCTAGGTTGTACCTGTTGCCAACTTATTTGTACCATAGTTGGGTTACCTGAGGATCCGCCAGTTGACAAACATGATAAATGTTTGTTTCCAGTGTATCAAATGATCCGCCTTTGTGCCTAGCCAATTTTGGCTAGTCAATTTTTGTTTTGAATAATTATGACCATGGCCCCACGGGGTTTGTAATAAAATGTGCTAGTAGGGTGTTTTGAGTGGTTCGGTCTCCTAAGACGTAGAATTTAAACTAAGGTATTCCAGAGAGTTTTTTCCCTTGACAATTATGCTTTGCCTATAGCCGAATATAATTGACGAGGTTTTCTCCCGCTTCCTCCAAAGCTGGAATGCCCGATTTTGAATTCTGGGCCTTGGGGGGTTATTAGAGTCCAACTGAGTATGTATAAACCTACTAGACATTATTAAAATAGACTATGGTCATGTCCTAAGTCACTAGGACCCTCAGAAAAAATTCCGAAAAAAAATTACCGGATGCGTCAAATTTTTTATTTTTTAATTTTTTAATTTTTTAATTTTTCCTAAGTTTTTAATTAAATTTTTCCATAATTTAAATGAAAAAATTCAATTTGTAATAAGTCAGCCATCTGGGGTCCGTTTTCAATGATTGAAGGCTCTAACCTTAAGCCAAAAATCATTCATGATCAGCCAGCCAGCTAGCTCCAAGTTTCAGATCATCATTCAGCCACATAACTCATAATTTCTCAAAAAAGTCAGTTTTGGGGAAATTATTGATTAAATAATAAAAATGATTATTTTGGAGAAAATCCAAATCTCTCCAAATAAATCCAAATTGAGCGAAATGAAATGGAGAATGACATGGCATCAGGCATTAACGATGATTGAAGTTAACAGAACTCGGCTTCAATCAGCATTCAGTGAGCATTGAGTTATCATTCACTTGACAAATTCGCCTCCTTCAATGATGACCACGTTTGGGTGATGTGGAGCCTATCGATTGGTTCATTGATTCATTCGAGGTTGAGCATTGACATGTGTCCATGGCTTCTAGGTTTTGGCTCCTCCAAACCTAGCACAAGCCTCCTTATGGCCTCACGCCTACCTCCCTAACCTAAAACGTGTGCTCTTCCTCTCCCTCACGCCCTTGCACTAGATCCTCACGTTTTTACTGATGGAGGGCTCGTTTTGATGATGGTTTGTTTGGTTAGGGTTGGAGTGGGGGCGCCTTGCCTAGGTGGAGGCCTCCCCTCACTCCTTCCCTCATTATCTTAGGTTTTGGCTCATCAAATTGTTGGATCATTAGGTTTGTGCCCTCCCTGCATGGTGTGCTGTTAGGGTTTTGAGCTTTCTTTCATTGTATAAATAGAGGTTCCTTTAGCTCTATTCAGATGGAACTTTTGTGCTGGAGTTACTCTGTAAAAATTGTATCAAGCTTTGCTTGCATTTGATTAATAAAAATTTCGACTTTGGAGGTCCATGAGCTCTTTCCGTGTGGTAAATGTTTCATGGTTGAGGTGATACTGCTTCTAACCCATTACTCTTTTTAGTTGAATGAGATCAGATTATTTGTTAAGCTCAAGAGGGCCACTGTTGGCACGGTAGAGTAATTGTTTGTAGTTTCAAATCAATTATTTATGCAAAGTAGGCTATAATCTTGATGAATATGAGTAGTTAGTTATAAGTAATATCTTGGTTGAACTATCTTAGCATACTTTTCATGATATGATCTCACTTGTATCTGAGTTTTGGTATTAGCAAGGTTCACAGGTTGAAAAAGGGTGTGAGTTCAGCTACATCTAGCCCAAGCTTTAAGCAACCGGTTGTTTAACACTTTGTGATTGCAAGGCCTACAAGGATCGTGTTCTTCTCATTTGAAAGAAAGTTGAAGTCTTCCTCCATCTCTTGTGTTCCATCCACAAGAAACTTCCTTCTCTACCCATCTCTTTAAATTTTTGCATTTGCTCAAGAAATAGATCCAAGCTTTCAATACTCATTATTCAGATCTATCTTTTAGGACTTTGTTAGATCTAATTTCATTTATTAGATGTAAGGAAAATT
Source organism: Pseudotsuga menziesii (assembly GCA_001517045.1). Lineage (NCBI taxonomy): Eukaryota > Viridiplantae > Streptophyta > Pinopsida > Pinales > Pinaceae > Pseudotsuga > Pseudotsuga menziesii. The sequence goes on along the minus strand of LPNX010888973.1, from coordinate 226,359 downwards.
TGTGCTTTGCATGTAAAATTCTAAAAAAAATTCTAAGTATAAAATTTTTCCAAAAAAATTATTTTTGCATTGTCTTTTCTACCATCTTTTAGTAATATATGCTTGCTGATTTTTTTATTTTTGTGACAGGTACAGCGGAAATGCTTGCGAAATTTTGAAGAATCAAGCTTAAAAAGACTCATACTCCCCCTTTCTTCTTTCCCCTTTCTGCAGCTTGCTCCAAAAGCCTTCCAAGATTAAAAAAAGAAGCAAAAAAGGCATCAAAGGAAAGCATTGTAAACAAAATAATAAAGAGCAAGTGGGATTACGGCTCCCACACCCCTCTTCCCCCATTTGGGGGAGGCTTGTATCGTCTCCTTATTTTCATGTTTTGTTTCATAATTTGCTAAAAGTAGAATAGGATAGAATAGTTTCAAATTGTTAGAATTTTGTTTTTCATTGAGGTTAAATAGAAAAGTTGATTAGTTCATCTTTCATAAAGTAGAAAAGATAAAAAGTTTCATGTTTTATTGTTTAGTTAGTTCAAAGTTTTATTTACCTTTTTGATATAATATTGCAAAACCTAAAAAATACCAAAATCTCTTGAATCTCACCGTAAGGTGGATCAAGAGTGCTCTCTATCGAAGAGTTGCTTTTCTTTTTTATTATCTTTGTTTTGTTTACTTACCTCCATGCTCTCCCGATTAGGGCCTAAAAACTTGAAAAAGACTCTTGGGTAGTTTAGTTCTTTAATTTTTCTTAAGTTTAATCAATTAATTGCTAAAGTCTCTTGAACTTGCCATAACCCAAGTCAAGAGCACTCTCTATCGAAGAGCATAGTTAGTTTTGCATTTTCCTTGCATTAGGCATCTAGAATAGCTAAGTCTCTTGAGCCTTTGTCATAAGACAAGGTCAAGAGCGCTCTATGTCAGAGAGTTTTAATTAATCTACTTAATAAAATCTTGCAACTCACATTCCCATAATTAATTAACTTCGTTGATTATCCTTCACCTAGTATGCTCTGCCGACTTTCGAGTTGGGCTCGTACTCAGAACGAGGAACGGACTTGCTAAGTTCGCAAAGAAAAACATAATAAAATTTAACCCTATAACCAACGCACCGGCGTTGTAGAAAATTTCCTAGGTTCTTCTTATTAGAGGCGCCAAAACTCCCCGCTATCTAAGCTTCTCATCTAGCTGGTCAATCTTCACGATACCAGCCTGGGATACTAGGCGGGCCGTCATGTCTCCAACAGATTAACTTGGAACATTTTCCCAGCTATTGAAAACCTTTCGCTGAAACCATAAGCAAGATCATTTAAAATTGTTAAAATTAACCAAGATTAAGCGCAATAAACATTCACAAGCATCATTTTGAGATTCATATCATCGTTACGCTTGAAGCATATCTGATAAGTTGACTCCATAGGCACTGGTTCAATCTTTTACGCACTGTGATAATCTGGGCCATTTGTCCATTGGATGTTTTGATTATAAGTTATATCTGTGAATGCTTTATCATTTTGTGAGTTCTCGAATTATTGTCTATCTTTTAATTCTTGTGATAGCAACGTGGATTGCTTTGTCTTGTGTTTAGAATTCATAATAAACAAACATATTTCATCATAATAACTCCTAAACAACACCCATCCGCATCTGTAACCATTAAAAACACTTAAACAACTTAAGAGCCATAGAAACTCTTTTGTAGGGACTACCCCCCTTGGCTTCGTTAGGAGTTAGCCTAAACGGAGGAGCTAGGAGTAGGTGACAGTCTCTAGCTCTGTGCTTTCCCCCAAGGTCACACCTCTCCCACTTTCCTAAGTGAGGAGACAACTTTCGGAAAGTTTCTGCTGCTGATGTGCAATCAACGGACAACAGTACCTACGCAATGGCTTGCTAGTGGATATGATGAAGACCTAGATGAGGACTAGGCCTACGACGATAAGATGAGATGAGGACTACGGCAGCAACGACGATGATGATTCTACGATGATGACATGACCAAATGTGTTAATGACTGTGGAAAGAGAATACCTTCCTAGTTAAGAGGGAGTGTTGTTGTATTTGTAACTTTGAAAGATATTCTATTGTATATTATTTTACCCCCATTGGAGATGTTTTCCCTCCCTTCGAGATGTCATCATTGTGTATGGTCATTGAGGTAAACCCTCCATTGTAAGTCGAGGCAATAGTCTCCAAGATAAATAAAGTAAAATGTATTATTGAGTCTTCCTAGGTAGGTCGGCCCCAAATAGGTTACCTAACCGACCTAATTAGTTAAGTTACACAACCAAAGAATATAAATAGGGAGGCGCCCTCACTATTTGGACACACACTCACTCACTCAAGTTCGCATGAGGGGAGAGAGAGAGAGAGAGAGTTGCAAGAGACTTCTTATTCTTGGGTTTTTCCATCTTGTGATATTGTCTTAGTGACAAAACTATTCTGAGAAAGTTTGTGGGGTTTTCTCCTTTATGGTTTCACCGAGGAAAATCTTTGTGTCTTGTGTATCTACTCTATCTTACGCATCTTGTTGTGCTTGCTATTCTTTCAGATAAAGATCCTAATCAATTTGAATTAGAGTAGAAAAACTAACATATATAATATTTAATTTTTTTTAAATTATATGACTATAGAGAAATAAAAAGTTAAAATGAGGATGAAGCTAGCGCGAGTGTGATGGAAGCGTTGAGATTAAAGGGACGTAGACCACGGCAGAAGGATGAGAGGAGCTAGGAGCAATGGAGGTGCAGGTGTGGGGAGAGAGCACGAAGGGCAGAGATGAAAGAGATGGAAGAGAAGAGTGAGGAAGGCTTCAAGGAGAGTGCACATATGGGGTGGTATGATGGTGTCAGGGGAGTTGGCGAGGGAGAGTAGCAGGAGTGTTGTAGCAGAATGATGGGCGCAGGTTTGTGTGTAGGGATTACGGTGAAAGAGGGTGAGTGGGAAGTGAGGGTATGTTGGGACGCAATAAAAAAGGGGGAGCCGAGGGGAAGGGCATGAGAAGGCTAGGTGCATAGGCTCATGGAGAATGGAATGGGGAGAAACACAGGGAGAGCGGAGCTGAAAGGGAAGGGGGAGAACACAGGAGAGGAGTTGCGCGAGAGTGGCGCGAGCTTCGTGTTGGGATATTAGCCGAGGGGAAGGGCATGAGAAGGCTAGGTGCATAGGCTCATGGAGAATGGAATGGGGAGAAACACAGGGAGAGCGGAGCTGAAAGGGAAGGGGGAGAACACAGGAGAGGAGTTGCGCGAGAGTGGCGCGAGCTTCGTGTTGGGATATTATTAAACCCACTCATAACTTAGGATAAAATATTTAATAATTATTTGATTAAATTTCTATCCACTAGCTGATTAGTTGGCATCCACTTACACCTTAAAGTCAACACATGCCATCTATACCCCAGGAATGTTTTATTTCTGATTTTGGGTTGATCTTGACCACTTTATGGACTCCTAGAATTAGTAACTGTGCTTTCCTGCAAATTCTACCTTATTCTGCTTTTAGCCAGCTTTTATGTGGATAAAATAAAGCTAATTAACTAGGAAACTGGTATCTTTTGTTGCCAACCCATCCTCCATGACTTTCTCTCCATATTCCAAGATTAGCATGTTTTTCCATCACTCTTGACAACTCACTCATGTTTTTGCTAATTCGTGAGGTCCTTGACTGATTTGGGAAGTGCTTTAGCCACCTATGGGGGTTTATCATATTTGATAAGTCTTATTTATGAGCTAGCAATGAGTTGTCCTCCAACAACTCAAATCTCCTTTATAAGGATGTATTACCATTGTAATAATATCAATTATCATTTATTGATCATTCATTAACGTGTGTTCATTAATTCTTCTTCTTCTCTCCTTATGCTAATTCTCTACAATTCCCAGTGAGGTTAATTGTGTGCTTAGAATCTTAGCTTGTTTATGGAATTCATGTTGCCATCAAGGCTTTAGAATTCTAACATGGTATCAAAGCATAGGATATCAAAGTTCTGACATAGTATCAGAGCTTTGGGAGCTCATCAATTAATTCTCCTTTTCATTTTTGTAGGTGCAACAACTTCAATATGGATTCAAAAGTTCCTCTAC
>LPNX010888973.1:163717-222072 GCA_001517045.1 Pseudotsuga menziesii | reverse complement strand
TATTATTTTATTATTTTAACTATTGTTTTATTATTTTAACTATTATTTTATTATTTTCCTTAGGAGGCCCATTTTAGACCCCAAAATTCCTCTAATGCAACTATGCTGATTGGAAGCCCAAGATGAGCGCATACTTGAAGAGGCAATGTCTCTTTGATGTCTCCATTGGTGCTTTGAGCGAACCTGAGTCTTATGAAGAGAAGATTAACTGGCTGAATAATTGTGATAGAGCTTATTGAATCATGTGATTGGGAATGTCTCCAAATATACATCATCTCATAGATTCTGTTGAATATCCATTTGAGCTTTGGAAAAATTTGGAAAAAGCTTTTGGTATGAAGGAAGTAGAAGATGAAGCATGGAGCGAACCCAGCATCTCCTCATGTGTTGTCTCTCAAGATGTCTTGGCCTCTACATTCTCTGATGAAGTTATTTATGATGAAGAAGTTTCTCATACAATTCTGTTGTTGCTACCCTCTTTGATTCGAATGCTTCCTCCTTCAATGAAGAAGCAAATATTGAAGAACAATCCTTTTCTGCGTCTCTTGAAGATATTGATGATGAAAAAGAAGTGACAAATGGAGTTGTTATTGTTATTGATGATTCACTCACACATTCATTGTTCTCTATGTCTTCTATCTTAGATTCTGAGATCTATGTGCGAGATCCTTCACACTACATACCTCTCTCATTGATGGTGCGCAACCCAATGGCTTTCAGGACATTTGCTTAGCCATATCAAGTCCTATTAGTGTCTTTCCACTTACCATACTTGATCTCATGTGCTTTTTCATATCCTCCTCTGTTCTTGGCATCAATTCTTAGAGCCTCCTTGAAGATTTTGAACATCACTATCTTTCCTCCTTTCATACTTCTACTACAGAGGATTCTTCACTAGTGTATTCCCATGAGTCTACTAATATGCTTATATCTGTTCTTTTGGATTCTTTGGAAGCTAGATCAACCCATGGAGCACATGCATTCGCACTCTTTGATCCTATTCCTTTTCTATGTTCCTACATGATCACTTGCACACATCCTCTCTGTGTAAATGAAGATGGAGACATCATACATTCGCTTGGACTCTTATTTCACCTATCTGGAGCTAATCTCATCTCTATTGGTTCGAATTTCAAGTCATTACATCATCTTGGAGCTGATTACAACTCTCAAGAGCTTTCACATCATTGGATCTCAGTTGTTCTACATGGTCCTAGTTTCCATCCTGTAGGTGTCCTTGATCCAGGTGAGCAGATTTCTTTTCTTCCCAAGAAAAAGATTCCTCCAAACATCAACATTTAGTTTGGAGCAGCATCAACAACATTTTAGGTTTTCCTCTCATGTCCTTTCTTGAGGGAGGATTTTCCCCATGTAGTTTTGTCTCTTTCCTCAGCTTTTTTGGACATAATAATTGTTAAAGGGTGACCATAGCCTTCTCATTGGGCCCTATATACACCTATATTTTTGACATACTATCATAAAATCAGACATAAAGGGGGATGTTGGGATATTATTAAACCCACACATAACTTAGGATAAAAATTTTAATCATTATTTGATTAAATTCCTACCCACTAGCTAATTTGTTGGCATCCACTTGCACCTTAAAGTCAACACATGCCATTTATACCCCAGGAATGCTTTATTTTTTATTCTGGGTTGATCTTGACCACTTTAAGGACTCCAAGAATTAGTAACTGCGCTTTCCTGCAGATTCTGCCTTATTTTGCTTTTATCCAGCTTTTTTGTGGATAAGGTAAAGCTAGTTAACTAGGAAATTGGTATCTTTTGTTGCCAACCCATCCTCCATGACTTTCTCTCCATATTCCAGTATTAGTATGTTTTTCCATCACTCTTTTTAACTCACTCATGCTTTTTCTACTTCGTGAGGTCCTTGACTGATTTGGGAAGTGTTTTAGCCACCTATGGGGGTTTATCATATTTGGTAAGTCTGATTTATGAGCTAACAATGAGTTGTCTTCCATCAACTCAAATCTCCTTTATAAGGATGTATTACCATTGTAATAATATCAATTATCATTTATTGATCATTCATTAATTCTTATTCTTCTCTCCTTATGCTAATTCTCTGCAATTCCCAGTGAGGTTAATTGTGTGCTTGGATTCTTAGCTTGTTTATGGAATTCATGTTGCCATCAAGGCTTCAGAATTCTGACATGGTATCAAAGCATAGGATATCAAAGTTCTGACATGGTATCAGAGCTTTGGGACCTCATCAATTAATTCTCCGTTTCAATTTTGCAGGTGCAACAACTTCAATATGGATTCGAAAGTTCATCTACTATCTCCTTTCAACTATCTTGATTGGAAGCCCAAGATGAGCACATACTTGTAGAGGCAATGTCTCTTTGATGTCTCCATTGGTGCTTTGAGTGAACCTGAGTCTTATGAAGAGAAGATTAACTGGCTGAATAATTGTGATAGAGCTTATGGAATCATGTGCTTGGGAATGCCTCCAAATATACATCTCAGAGATTTTGCTGAATATCTATTTGAGCTTTGGAAAAATTTGGAAAAAGATTTTGGTATGCAGGAAGTAGAATATGAAGCATGGAGCGAACCCAGCATCTCCTCATGTGCTCTCTCTCAAGATATCTTGGCCTCTACATTCTCTGATGAAGTTATTTATGATGAAGAAGTTTCTCATACAGTTCTATTGTTGCTCCCTCTTTGATTCGAATGCTTCCTCCTTCAATGAAGAAGCAAATAGTGAAGAACATTTTTTTTCTACGTCTCTTGAAGATACCGATGATGAAAAAGAAGTGACAGATGGAGTTGTTATTGTTATTGATGATTCACTCACACATTCATTGTTCTCTATGTCTTCTATCTTAAATTCTGAGATCTATGTGCCAAATCCTTCACACTGCATACCTCTCTCATTGATGGTGCACAACCCAGTGACTTTCAGGGTGTTTGCTTAGCCACATCAAGTCCTATTAGTGTCTTTCCACTTACCATACTTGATCTCATGTGCTTTTGCATCTCCTCCTTTGTTCTTGGCATTAATTCTCAGAGCTTCCTTGAAGATTTTGAACATCACTATCTTTCCTCCTTTCATACTTCTACAACAGAGGATTCTTTACCAGTGTATTCCCATGAGTCTACTGATATGCTTATATGTGATCTTTTGGATTCTTTGGAAGTTGGATCAACCCATGGAGCCCATGCATTCGCACTCTTTGATCCTATGCCTTCTCTATGTTCCTACATGATCAATTGCACACATCCTCTCTGTGTAAATGAAGATGGAGACATCATACATTCGCTTGGACTCTTATTTCATCTATCTGGAGCTGATTTCATGTCTATTGGTTCGAAGTTCAAGTCTTTACATCATCTTGGAGCTGATTACAACTCTCAAGAGCTTTCACATCATTGGATCTCAGTTGTTCTACATGGTCCTAATTTCCATCCTGTAGTTGTCCTTGATCCAGGTGAGCAGATTTCTCTTCTTCCCAAGAAGAAGAATCCTCTAGAAATCAGCATTTAGTTTGGAGCAGCATCAACAGCATTTTTGGTTTGCCTCTCATGTCCTTTCTTGAGGGAGGATTTTCCCCATGTGGTTTTGCCTCTTTCCTCAGCTTTTTTGGACATAATAATTGTTTAAGGGTGACCATAGCCTTGTTGTTGGGCCCTATATACACCTATATTTTTGGCATACCATCATAAAGTCAGACTTAAAGGGGGGTGTTGGAATATTATTAAACCCACTCATAACTTAGGACAAAAATATTTAATCATTATTTGATTAAATTCCTACCCACTAGCTAATTTGTTGACATCCACTTGCACCTTAAAGTCAACACATGCCATCTATACCCCAGGAATGATTTATTTTTTATTCTGGGTTTATCTTGACCACTTTATGGACTCCCAAAATTAGTAACTGCGCTTTCCTGCAGATTCTACCTTATTCTGCTTTTATCCAGTTTTTTTGTGGATAAGGTAAAGCTAGTTAACTAGGAAACTAGTATCTTTTGTTTCCAACCCATCCTCCATGACTTTCTCTCCATATTCCAGGATTAATATGTTTTTCCATCACTCTTGACAACTCACTCATGCTTTTGCTAATTCGCGAGGTCCTTGACTGATTTGGGAAGTGCTTTAGCCACCTATGGGGGTTTATCATATTTGGTAAGTCTGATTTATGAGCTAGCAATGAGTTGTCTTCCATCAACTCAAATCTCCTTATTACCATTGTAATAATATCAATTATCATTTATTGATCATTCATTAATGTGTGTTCATTATTTCTTCTTCTTCTCTCCTTATGCTAATTCTTTGCAATTCCCGATGAGGTTAATTGTGTGCTTAGATTCTTAGCTTGTTTATGGAATTCATGTTGCCAACAAGGATTTAGAATTCTGACACTTGGAGCAGCGCCGCAAAGAATAGGTCATGGAAGATGGCTGGTGGAAAGCGGACGCGACGGAGGGAATGGGGTGGGAGAATGAGGGAATGCACGAGGGGGATGGGAAGGAGCACGCAAGCAAGGAAAGTGGGACACATGGGTGATATGGGGGAACGTGGGAGAAAGAGGAGCAAGAAACAGCTCAAGATGGCAAAGAAAACTGATGTCTAATATTTTTTTATAAAAATTCTGAGATATGAAAAAATTACAATAGAACCTAGGCTTATATAAGCCTTATCGAACTTACTACGATGATTGTTCGTACAATCACAACCTTCTTAGTAATTAGTTATATTTATTTTATTTTTTAATATATTATTATTTTTATATATTTTTACATTTTAATCATTATTGTTTTGTTTTTTCTTATCATTTAATGTATATAACATTACCCATATCGAAATGGCAAATGTTCCATTACAAGGCCTTCACAATAAGTTCTTTGCATGGAATTATTAATTAATCAACAAAATTTAAAAGCATTAGAATTATTGAGCATCATATGATAGAAAGGATCAACAACATTTAAAAGCATTAGAATTATTGGGCCTCATAAGATAGAAATGATACCTAAATCTACCAGTAAGCCTTCCATAAGATATACAATGCAGCCTAGGAGGAGAGAAATCCTCACAAATCCAACCATCTACAAATGAAATGGAGAGAAAGCTACTTTATATAATGGTAGCCACATCTCCCTCACGATAAACTACAATATTTTCCTAACTTACTACATGACAAGTCAAAGAAATATAAAATAATGTAGTTAGTCCTTATGCTTTCAAGGTTGACAAGTCAAATGGTCTCCATTATTTCCAAGAGAGAGAGTGCATCACTAAAAATACCTAAATTGCCAAGGTACTTGGGTTTGGGGACGGAGACAAGGACTGGGACGATACTATATATATATATGAAATTAAAAACAATTTCAACAAGTAACACACTAGCATAATAACTAAAACATGCACATAATCACGTTGCTTCATTGATATAAAGTTATAAAATATGCCTACATTACATCAAGAATGTACAAATGAAAAAAAAAATAGATTTATGAACACTGAAAAAGTACTAGAAAAATTAAATTAGAAAACAAAATCAAACTTGTAATTAAAAAGCAGAATTGTAATTCTTTTGAGTTTAAATTTAAATAAAAAAATACAAGATTGTCACTAACCTGTACTCCTTTTGGACCATCATCCCTGCTACTTTGCACACTGGGTTGCATCAATAATAACTTGAACGACATTGGATGGCCCCAGCTATGCAATGGCATCACATAATTGGTCTTTCAAGAACAAAGTGTTCTTTTCTTGACCGAAATAATCAATGGCCTTTAGAAGATATGGATCAAATATGGAAGAGACAATGATACTTATCAATGGAAGATTCTGACAATCAATCCAACCAACCATCTACACTCCAAGATGCCTTCAATGGTGCCATTTCCTTCTCAACACATGCTTTCTCCTTGTCCACCAACACATTTCAAAGCTTCTCATAACCAGGTGCCTTATACCCCACAAGTCTATCATTAATGGTGAAGACCATTTGCTCAAAAAAGGTGAGTGGGATGCAATGAAAGGGATGCCACATGCAAGAAAAAATCTTGTTATTGCAAGATCAACACCTTCCTTTCCCTTCACATCAAACATGTCATAAATGCCACCAATTTTAGGCCTCTTGTGTGATGAAGTTGTATTGTATTTTATGCTTCTGATGGTACATTCACATCACCAAAATGAACCTTATCAACAGATAAAATTTCTTCTTCATTAAACTCATCATTGTCACAAATCATGCCATGGGAATGAGATTGACTTGCCTTCCTTACCATCAACACTTTGTTGCTCCCTTTGTGCACTACGAAGTCTAGTAAGATCCTTTGGATCTTCAGTACAAAGTTCAACACCCTTCTTTGCAATATTCATAAAATGGGCTTTAACTCGAGTATAGTTGCCTTTGCATTCAACATGACATAGGTTGCATTTTATCAATGTTGTCCCACCTCCACCCTTATTTGGCTTTGTCCTCTCCACATATTTCCCTAGTGGATATTTAGGATTTGATGAATGAAAATTTTTTAGAATCCCAACCCCGGTTTCAAGCTTGATAGCTTCTCTGCATAGCTTAATGCACGATTTTCAACAAAAATTGACTAAACTGAAACACATGGAAATCTTTTTCAAACTTAAACAATTCAGAAATTTTCACTTTCAGTTAAAAATTTCAAACTCAGAAATTTAAAACAGCCAAGCACACATGAAAATAACACTGATATTTTTTACCAATGGTCCAGAATAAAACCCCTAGGGGAAACCCTGTTTCTGAGAGAGAGAGATTTTATTTTTTCAGGGTAAAATACAAAAATTTAAACAACAATATTTATCATTTTTCCTTCTCGAAATCTGAACCTTCATTGTTGTTCTAAACCTCGATTTATGTGCCAAACTTCAGCCTTGGAAACCGTGCCAAAATTCTGCATGGACGAACAAAATTAAATTCTATACCTTTTCCTCGAAAACTATGCCCAATCTGTACTGTTGTACGATCCTCGAATTCTGTGCAGAATTCATACTGTAGTACGGTCCTCGAAATCTGTGCAAAGTACCTCAAAATCTGTGCCCTGTCCGTACTATTGTACAGTCCTCGAATTATGTGCAGAGTATCTCAAAATTTGTACAGTCCTTGAATTATGTGCCCAACTCTGTTATACGAAAATCTCCTCAATTTCTGTGCCCAACTCTGTCCTCAATTTATGTGCCAAAAATGTTTTCTCTCTCCTACTGGTTATGAATTCTCTTCAAACCCTCACTCATCTTCTTCTTCTTCTATCCAAAACTTCTCTTTGAAATGTGAATAATGAAAAAATAAGTTTTCCTTTCCCTAGTCCCTTTTTGTTCATGGCAACTTCCTCTTCAATCTAATGGTCAAGATTAGATTAGATGAAGGGCTCTCATTAAATGCTCAATTAAATAATTAATAAACAACATTTAGTGCACCTCATGTCATTTAATAAAGTATGAGCACCCCATTTTTAATTAATCGCTCACTTAACTTTTATTAAATATGAACTTAGGATAAGCCATGACTTTTAGCTTTTAATGAAGTCACTTTAAAATTTAAAAGTACATCTCACTTCATTAATTAAGCTTAACTAGGGGTCACCATTTAACGTGTCCTTATTCACCCCAAGGCAATGCTAGGTGAACAAACACTTCCTAGGTAACTTTTCAACAATGATTCCATCTCAATTGGAGAAATAAGGAAAATAGAGAAATGGAAATCTAAAAGTTCAAACAAAGAATTTATAAAACCTACCAAGGCCCAATATGGAAATTCAGAAGTCAAGAGAAAGACAAACACCACACTCCAATGAAGGACTATTTCTCCCTCATTCCTGGATTACTCCACCCTTCAAGTTGTCAAACCCTTCACCGTTGTTATGGATTGTCTCCATTAATTGCTAGCTGGAATGCTCTCCCTCTTAATTGCTAAAGGATAGAAATGAGTTCAATGTGATTGGTTTGGTTGGTAAAATTGAGGTTAGGGATTTTGGAAGAGGGCCCCACCTTTCCCCCACCTTTCCTACCCCCTTTCCTCGGTTTCTGTTATAAAATATCTATATCATATATAAATATTAAATATCAATATTAATTATTATTATATATTAATATTAATAATTAATAAACAAAAAATGATTAATTAAATTAAGTAATTAAAAATAGAAAGAGATGTATCCTTTCATTTGAAGAGGCACGATAAGGAATTGTAATTGCAAAATCATCATTCATATTCATATTTACTCTTATATAATTATCCAACATGGAACTATTTTCTATTGGACTATTCAATTGAGATAGCTTTCAAGAATATTCGGATACGTATATTACATTGGTATCAGAGCAATTCGGCCTTTGGCCATTATTTACACTTTGTGTAATTTAGTTTTTAACCATTATCCTAGGGTTTCCCTAAAATTGTGGTCTTTGACCAAGAAGGAAAATAGAAGAGGTAAAACAATAAAAAGAAGAAGGAGAAAAGGGAGAAAAAAAAACAACCCATTATATATTATGAAACCACGCTTGGTTTTTTTTATAAAAAACCATTACATTAATAAAAACCGGTTTTATGATCAAAGAAAAAGAATTAAATTATAGAGGGAAGGATCAATCAGATTTTTAGATTGATAAAGATTAAAGTACCTTACAAGTCTATTTAAGAAAATATATTATAAGGGTGAGTCCCAAGGCTTAATATTTCTTTTTTATAAAAGTTAATCTCCAAGATTTGAACTTGGGTGGGGAGGGTAACATTCCTTCTTCCCAACCACCCAATCTACACATAATCCATAAAGAAGTTTTAAGAACAAAAGAAGTCAACGTTAAAAGAAGAATTTCTTCCAAGGGAACTACATCAGGGGTTATTACGCCCTTCGTTCTACCTCTTATCAAAGGAGTCAAAGACAAATTATCGACAAAACAGCCAAGTCAAAGGGGGACCATTTATCGTTGAAAAAGTTGAAGACCAAATTGTCGACAAAGCAACATAATCAAGGAGAATCTAACATTTTCATAAGAATACAAGTCCAGTCGTAACCATGGCTTATGGTTCATATATTCAGATTAAAAAAATAGAAGATGAATTATTTCGTTGTCAAAAATGAAAATATATGATTACAAACGATAATCGACTTACAGAATCTTCAAAAGGAGTTTAAAGACGAGATATTCGGACCAAGAAAAACAAATGGAAGTTTTGTTTGCACAGATTGAGGAATTAAAGCATCTCAATCAAAAATCACAGAACCAAGTTATCAAGAAGGAAGTTGACAACAGTAATGCAAAAGATTAACTAACACGTTTGAATGCGCTCCTGAACGACAAAGATGAAGAAATTGTGAAAGTCCAGATAAAGTTGGAAAGTCAAGAACACGAGGTATGTCGACATCAGCAACAAATGAAAGAACTCCAACAGAACTATGACGACACTAGAAAGGCACACAAGTTGGAAATTACCAAAAGCAATAATACATTAACAAGCAAGACTGAAGAAGTATTTCGACTAAAGAATCATAAAAAGATGTTAGTTACAAAGATCAAGAAGTTAAAAAGAATTCGGAAGTCAGAACAAGTTAATGAAGACCTCGAAGGAAAAATCATAGAGAAGCAAGAAGAAAATCATCACCTGAGAAATCTTAATCAAGAACTAGAAGAGCAAATCAAAGAGTTAAAAAAGGACAAAAATTCGCAAGTAGAAAGGTTCGAAAAAATTCAAAGTAATAGCACTCTATTAGAGAACAAATTAGAGCAAATACAGAAGGAAACTTCCAGACTCTCAGGCAAACAAATTCAAGTTAAGGAACAAGAAGCCACTCCAGTAAAAATACAAACAACAAAAACTCTTTATCGGCACCCAAACTATAAAAATCATTCGGACCAACGACAAGGTCAAAATGAACATAAACAAAGGAGTTATGATTTAAGAAGAGAAAGAACACAAAATGAACAAGCTAAGCAGAAAACGAGAAATTCCATCCAACAAAGCGATCAACAAACAACTCCAATGAAGATAGATCTCGGATGGACAACTTCACAAACGATGCGTCATTTTTTCTTGGGAATTCGTAGATCATATCGTTCCGTTCTGTCGTGTGTTGCAGTTACTAACACAAAAATCGAGAAGATGTCATTACAAACAAAAAATTAGACGCAAGCCTTGTCTTCAATAAAGCTTTAAGGTCAAAGCTCCTCTTAAGGGGAAGGCAAAGTTATATAAAAATATATATAACATAATGAGATATATAAATATTAAATGTCAATATTAATTATTAATATTAATATATATTAATATTAATAAATAAGAAATGACTAATTAAATAAATTAATTAGAAAATAGAAAGAGATGTACCCTTTCATTTGAAAAGGAACGATAAAGCTTATATAAAGCCCTACCAATGTAATTGTAAAATCATCATTCATATTCATATTTACTCTTATATAATTATCCAACATGGAACTGTTTTCTATTGGACTATTCAATTGAGATAGCTTTCAAGATATCTTGATACGGATATTACAGTTTCCACCCAACAAAGATAGCGGCCATGAAGTACCATTAGGCGTCACCAAAGTCAAGGTACAGCGTCCCTAATGGGCACCACATACCAGAAATCAAGGGTACAACATCCCCAAAAATTGCCACATATTGGGTAACTCGGGGGACATAACAAAAGAACCCAACCCCGTTTTGGGTACACGAGTACATGTACCTAGTACTTGGACATGTACCCCACCCCTAGGTACACATACCCTAGCAACATAGAAAAATTGCCTTTGATCATGCCAAGATGCTAAAATGTCCACTTCCAAGTGTGCCCTTCAAGACACATTCAAAATACAATAAAATATTCTTGATATAGAGGAATGTGCCCCATGGCCCACCTAGAAGAGTTCATCAAATGTGCCCTGCAATGTGCCCCATGGTCCACCTAGAAGAGTTCACCTAGAGAGCACTCCTCAACCAACTCCTCAACATAGTAAATGTGGTCCACAAAGTGCATGAACATGTGTGCAGTAAATATCCTCTATGAAGCATGTGTGGGTCTCTCGAGTGGTATGTCCAATCATCACATGTGAACAAGATGTGAAAGGTGTGAAATAACCAAGTCAACAAGGAACTCCTTCTCATGTGCCGACCGAAAGTAGGTCAATCCAACTAACTCCATAGAAAGGTGTGCAAGGGGCCAAATAGGTGGAGCACTTCACATGTATGACAAGTCAAAGGTCTTGCGAACTTCAACAACCTCCCAAAAATAGAAAAGTGCTTCCTCCAATATGCAATCACCTCATCCTGTTAAGTTTGACCAAATCAACCGATTGATATAATAATAAAATATGCTCCAAGCTAGTTACAACTCATTAAATCAGTCAACAACCTTATCCACTCACCAAGTCAACAAGAAGCCCAACGAATTCCAAGACCAAGGGGATGGCCCATCCACTCAAGCAAATAATAAAATAATGCAATCTACCTCAACATGTGTGCCAATGAAGGGGTGCACACCCCATCAAGTGTTTTACCATGTGAAATAAAGTGTATCTCCCTAGCAAAGCCCCACCGCGATACCAAGGTAATAATAAAATTATAAAATATAAGCACAACCTAGGCTTTAACCTAGGGTGCACCACCACTAAGGAACTATTACATCAACATTATATCATTAAGCCTTAGCAAAGGCTAGATCACCATGAAAGATATGTAGTTACCCCCCCACTCTAGCTCAAATTTAATAAACATCAACAAGGGTACTTACATCATTAAATACACATTCCCCTTAGGTGATGCCTAGCAATGTTACAATGCTATAAATTTATATCACCTAGGGAAATCCTACCAAGGAAAAGTGTATGTAATAGAGAAATCTTGCTTATTATGACCAACATAAGAATTTTGCAAATATATAAAAATAGATACATAATAATTAATAAGAATGAATAATATGATTACAATGAGCCTTGAGACAGTATACTTACACATTGACTAATCACGAGATGAATGTGACCTATGACCTTTCATCAGCCTAATTTTATTATTAGTAATAGTAATAGTTTGATGTTTAAAACTTTAAAACATTGCTACCCCTTTAAGGAATGCTTTGTCCTCAAAGCATAGCAAATAGGATTCTCTCTAGTTGATCACGTTTCCATGATGACATTAGGTTTATATGTTTTATTTGTTTGACTTCATTCCTACTTTGAGTGTTGGCAAAGTTCCTTTGTATAGTTTGTATCATATCCTAGAGTCTTTTGACCTGCTATTTAACAAACAAAAAATTGTGTTTCTTGGTAACATATTTCCCTTGCTTTGTTGTTGTATGTTTGACTGTGTTTTAAACTCCATCAATTGTTCTTCAAGATTAGTGTTATAAGCACCCAATTGCATCAATCATTCTGCACCTAGCACCATATCCATTTCTTTGAGTGGTAGAGCGTAGAGCCCTATTTGTAGTTCCAGTTTTTGTATTTGAACTGAGACTTTATGACATCTTGCTACTTCTTTGACCTTAAACAATCATTGACTGTAACTGTGAGGTCCTTTATGGGGTACACAAAAGGTTTAGTTGTTTAACAACATCGATGTCTATACAGTTATGAGTACCACCAAAATCTCAAGTAGTGTTACATTTCTATCTTTTATGACTCCCCTTTAAGTTTCATGGTTTTAGGTTGTGATTTCCCCGTCATGGTTGCTAGTGGCACTGTAGGATTGCTTTATTTTTTTCTTGGAACCTAGATCTTATCAACCTTTCTACGATGTGGTAGAATGTATTTTGTACCTGATTGTTGTATTTGATCTTTTAGAATAATTGTTCCTGTTTGAAGCACATCTTCATTTCTATTTTCTTGGACACATGAGATTGAAGCTAATGATAATGTTTGGCCGTGCTTCATTTTCAATCATCAGTATTTCAATTTTAAGTCTATTGGGTTGACTTGTTGTACCTTGATCTCTTCCATGAACTGTGGTCAATGAGTTCAAGGTTATTAACGGATTTTCTTAAGTTTCAAGTTCTATAGATAACTCATGTCATCTTTCAGATTATCTTCGTAACAAAAAATCACATGCTTGTGCTTCGCCATTATTACCCATTTTAATGGTGGCTTCTTGGTAAGGCCCACTTTGATTTTAACTAGTGTTGCACTTATAGTGATGTATCGCCAATAAGATGATATATTACCCTCTTCAGGTAATATATCACCATATATTATCACGGTAAATTTAAAAATTATAGACCTGCATTGTCAAGTCCATGTTAAAAAGCTGGTGTTGGGGTTTTTCTTCTCTCATTTTGCAAAAGTCAGTTAGGGGATTGAACTCTGAGGATGCTATGACCGAACTCTGAAAATGTTACGACCATTTTCTATCAAGCAAACAAGGGGAAATCTCAAAGCTGTTGTTTTATTGCCATCAACTGAGCAATTGTGATGTAGGTATTTACTTCGATCTACCATATCCATTATATTATCCCTGATATAATTGATAAGTTAAATTCCAAACCCTAGAAAATAAATTCAACCACAAGGTAAATGTAACATTTTTTAAATCAACTACCTTAAAGTAAAGTCAACCTTGAACTATAAGATGCTAAGTAAAAAGTTTATTAAAGAATTTTGAGGGGACGTGACTTATGGAAAACTGTATAATCGAGTCATACCTTCGTACAATCACACTGAATTAGCATATTATTGATTGGATTTTGGCTATGTATAGGATGTACAGCTTTATGTAGGAAAAATGATCAGTTAATTAAATATTGTATAAAATTGTAGGCAAATGCAATACAGAATTATTAAACTTGATGGCTGGTTGTACAGATTAATTGCAATGTCCAAAATTGCAGTTGCAGCGTACAGTCAAATGCACAGACTAATTTGATGAATAAGTGGACAGATCCTGTTTATTATGATTGATAGAAGACTTCTGCAAATACATAGGTGTAACACTTGGATTAATTTTGGATGGTGCAATACCCAACTCTTGCACATTTCTGTAGGGTGTTTTTAAACCTTCTCATCCCCAAAGCTTGACCAGACAAATCTATATATTCGCTGTATGATGCACACTAGCATTTATAATTTGCAATAAACTTAATCAGGTTTCCTTCAGATATCATGACATAGTTACCAACAATCTTCCTACCCGTTTGACATGTTATCTTCCAAATTAGCCGGTTATCTCATGTAAGACATGTTCACAAACTAAGAAAAACACCACATGCAATACCCTAAGAAAGTTCCTGACAATTATTTAATGATGAAGTGTACCAAACAGGGACTCATTTAGATGAGAAAAGGGACTGCTGCCATTCTTCTTCCTGATACAATTATGTAATCATTAAGATTCATGTGAAAAGAGTAAAGATACATACTGATTTTGGGGTGGTCCTTAAGGAATCACAACGTTCATCCCTTTACATTCTTCTGACCAGTCCTGATCTGTTGATTTTTCCTAAGCAGCATCGAGAGACATTCTCTTGGAGAATGGAGGCACCTGGTCAGTTACCATGAAGAGGAACCAGTCCAGCACTAGGGGAACCCAGCCTTGAACTGAGTAGCCATTCTTTGAATGGAGACACCTGGTCAGTCACCAAGATGTGGAACCAGTCCAGCACTGGAGGAACTCAGCCTTGAGCTTGAGTGGCCGTTCTTTGAATGGAGACACCTGGTCAGTCACCAGGATGTGGGGCCAGTCTAGCACTAGGAGAACTCAGCGTTGAGCTCAGTAGCCATTCTTTGAATGGAGACATCTGGTCAATTACCAGGATATGGAACCAGTCCATTACTAGGGGAACTCAGCCTAGAGCTGAGTGGCCATTCTTTGAATGGAGGCATTTGGTCAGTTACCAGGAAGATGAAGCAGTCTAGGACTAAGGGACTCAGCCTAGGGCTGAGGGCCATTCTCCTGGAGAATGGAGGCACCTGGTCAGTTACCAGGACATCACTATAAGCCCTAGGCATGTGAGGCACTCCTACCCTCGATATGTGGGCTTTGTGATCTTCTCCAGGGATTAGCTACCCTTGGTTAAGACACCTAGTACCCGATCTTGGTGGCACAAGGAGTTCGAGATAAAAGCATTAGTAATTCTCCCTATTTATGATAGTGTACTTTGAGTGGGCATGAAGGACCCCTATGACCACTTGTATTGACCACAAGACACTTGAAGAAGACTAAAAGGTAAAAGTCAAAAATACATAAGAACTCTTGGACCACTAAGAAGTCAAAGTGAAAATACAAAAATGCCTTTAGTACCACTAAAGGTAAAAGTCAAAAAGGTAAAAGATTAAAACCTAATATTATATTCCTATCTACAAGGACCACTTCAAGTGAGTGAAAGGATATAAAAGAAGTTCACTTGTCATTCATTTTGATACAACACCTTCCTCCATCCTGAGCACTATTGCAGACTCAATTCTTCGCTAAGGTTTCAGCAAGTGAGCAGTAGACTTATTCATTTATGCCCTAGCATGGCAGTTAGCTAGCTAGGGCATCATCCACTCTCTCTCAAGTGAAGGTTCTTCCCTTCTCTTCACGGCCAATAGCAGAAACCTTCCACGGGCAGCATCATCTCCATCACTGGCAGGCAGAATAGTCACGGGCGACATCATTCCTATCTCAGGCAGACAGATCTGACCACGGACAGCCTACTTCACTTCACAGGCTGACCTATCTTCTAACGGGTAGCTACAGACAAATATTTCGGGCAGCAAACAGAACTCTCGAGCACCCTGTTTATCTCTCGGGAAGACACGGGAAGTTCAAACAGACTTCAGGCATGTCTTCCCCTCTGGGAAGACATAGAACAGTCTCAGGCAGCCATATTCTGCTTCGAGCAGCCCTCTACTCTTTACGGGTAGCCCTAATTTATCTCGGGCAGCAGCATAGCAGTCTGGGCAGTAAGTTAACAGGCTTGGGCAGCTCAGCGCAGGACTCGAGCAGCAGTTCATCAGATCTCGGGCAACTCTCAACAGCTTGGACAGCAGAAAAGAAAAGTCTGGGCAGCAAACCCTAGTTTGCTAATTTCTGGGATTCTTGTCTATTGTGAAAAATTTTGGTAAATTGTTGTTAAGGGTTAAATTGTTCAAACCCTAATTCTACTACAAAACTCAGTCATCTCATTAAAAGGATGAATTACTAATGCTTTTGGGATTTTTGTCCTTTAAAGGTTTCCCCGTGAAAAAAACATTTTGTGTTTATTGTGTTGATGTTTTGATTATCTCTGCACTTGTCTTTTGTTATCTACCTTACAGTCTACAAAATTAAAGAATATATGCAAATGCTAAAATTCAACATGATCCTGTCTGGGATTGCAGATAGAGTGAGACCTGTAAATTATGTTATACAAAGACTCATTTTACTTAATATTTTTAAATTAGATGATGATAGTTCATGAGAGGAGTCGTATACAAGTACTTACTCCCCATTCTCCTTCACTATAGATGTAATGTTGGTTTGAAAATAAAATTACCATTTTGGCTTGCATCAAATTGCTTATCTATGCTTCTTTGATTACCTGCTTACATCTAGAGTTCATTTTAGCACCATTTTGATTTTACTTTGTAAGGCAAGTAGAAACTTTGTGAAAGTTTTTCTCAGTTTTCAGCCACCAATTTAAATGTCAAAAAATTTCTCTGTTTAATGCCCAACCCAGATTTAATGAAAGTTGGAAATTGCACAATATTTCAGACTGATAAAAACACTGCTAAAACTCACATTTAATGACAGAAAATAAAATAATAAATGCACACCATAAATTTCAGACTCAAAGATTTTTGGCAAACTTGCCCAGGAAAAACACACGAGGAAAACCTGTTAGGAGAGAGATTTTTATTTCTTCAGCAAAATATAGAACAAGTTCAGCAGAAAATACAACTTATCTCCACTACAATAAATGCACCCAAAACCTCCTCGAAATTCGTGCCAAATGCCTCCTCGATTTCTATGCCAAAAGAGAACCTCGATTTCTATGCCCAAAGCCTCAAAATTTGTGCAGAAATCAAACCTCAATTTCTGTGCAAAAGGTAAAATTCATACAAACTATACGGACCTCGAAAAATGTGCCTGAGTACGGCCTCAATTTATGTGTAGAGTACAGCCTCGATTTTTGTGACAACCTTCTCGAGGTTCATGCCCAAAATTTCCTCGAAACTCGTGCCCCAAAAAACTGTGTTGTACAGTGACCTCGAGATGCGTGCTTAACTAAATCTCTTCACCTCAAAAACTGTGTTGTCTCAAAATTCGTGTTGCCACGAAGTTCATCCCTCTTCTCTCTCCCTTCTCTCTTCTCCACTCTCTTCTCAAAAGTGCAAAAGTGAGTGTTTTTTGCCTTCTCTTGCCTTTTTGGTGAAAACCCTAGGGTAAGTGAAGGGTCTTCTAATCCAACGGTTGAGATTGGATAAGATGAGTGGATGCGATTAAATGCTCATTAAATCTCATTTAAAATTAATTTCACTCACCTCACTTAAATTTTTCCAAAAAGTGACTTTATTCTCTAAAGTCAAATTAAATACTCATCTCAAGTCATTTAATGCAAGGGTCGCTTTATTTCCCCCTTTTAAGTGACTAAAGCTAAAGTCACCTAGGGGAACACTTTCCTAGGTACAAATATCAACACTTTGCTCGTCTTTTGCAGGTTGACTAAGCTAGCATCATGTACACCTAGAGGCCTTCTCTTTGATTTCATTTATTGACTTGTTGCCTGTTGTTTGGGTAATTCCATTTCAGATCTGATTTAGTCTTTAGAGATCACACAGTAAAGGCATCAACGCCTACTTAGGGGAAAATCAATAAAGTCTTAGGCAACAAAGTAGCCTTTTCCTTTTTCAAGTTCTTAATCTCACCAAGAAGAAAAAGAAGAATAAACTTTGTTTGTTCCTCTCTTCCTTTCACTCGTTTGGTCTTTGGGATCAAAGAATAAGACTTACTTTCATCTCTCTCTGTTTCCTCTATTATTTGCCAGCTTTTCTAATCTAATGTTCTTTTCCCCGGAAAAAAAATCTTTAACTTTACTAATATATAATAAAATGTTAGCATATGCTTGATAAGCATTACAATGAGTCTTGCATAGAATGTAAACTCTCGCTCTCATAAAATACATATCTTCAAATTTCAAAAAAGCTATTAGCAATCTAAGGCATATAATTGCTCCCTCCTATAAAGGCTCAAAACCCATTCAGAGAATTCCTTCATGATCTTGTTAATTTTGTACCTAGGAAAGTGTTCCCCTAGGTGACTTTAGCCTTAGTCACTTAGAGAGGGGAAATAAAATGACCCTTGCATTTAAAGACTTAAGTGGAGCATTTAATTTGACTTTAGAGTGTAAAGTCACTTTTTGATAAATTTAAGTGTGGATGAAATCAATATTTTGAGAATTAAATATGAGCAATTAATTTCATCCATTGATCTCATCAATCTCTACCGTTAGATGAGATGAACCCTAGGGTTCACTCAAAAAGGCAAGGAAAAGGATTTTTGCTTCATTCTTGAGAGAAGAGTGAAGAGGAGAGAGCTGAAGTCACTTAGAGAGGGGAAATAAAATGACCCTTGCATTTAAAGACTTAAGTGGAGCATTTAATTTGACTTTAGAGTGTGAAGTCACTTTTTGATAAATTTAAGTGTGGATGAAATTAATATTTTGAGAATTAAATATGAGCAATTAATTTCATCCATTGATCTCATCAATCTCTACCGTTAGATGAGATGAACCCTAGGGTTTACTCAAAAAGGCAAGGAAAAGGATTTTTGCTTCATTCTTGAGAGAAGAGTGAAGAGGAGAGAGCTGAAGAGTGAGGGCACAAGTTTTGAGGCACCCAGCAGAGAGTTTATAGTGGGCAGAAAAACCGAGAAGCATTAAATTGTTTGCATAGAAATCGAGGAGGAGAGTACAGTTGCATTTAATAGCTTGCACAGAAATCGAGGAGAGTATGGCCTGCATTAATTGCTAGCACATAAATCGAGAAGACCGTACAGCTGCATTTAATGTTGTCCGTACAGCACTGATTTTGGCACATTTTTCGAGGCAACTCGGGCACAGTTTTTGAGGCTGTAGACTGTTTTTTCCAGGCACAGTTTGCG
The DNA here is from genome assembly GCA_001517045.1 of Pseudotsuga menziesii. Classification (NCBI taxonomy): domain Eukaryota; kingdom Viridiplantae; phylum Streptophyta; class Pinopsida; order Pinales; family Pinaceae; genus Pseudotsuga; species Pseudotsuga menziesii. Next base: position 203,003 of record LPNX010888973.1, on the reverse strand, counting down.
AGGTCGTATGGAAGCATTTAATGTTTTCCATACAGTACGGATTTGCTGATGTTTAGGCACAGAAATCAAGGGCATAAATATTTAATTCTGCACAAAAATCGAGGCAGATTTTTTGTTGTTATTTCGGCACTGGATTCGAGAAGAAACTTGTACAGAAATTGAGGCAGCATTTGCACGGAAAACGAGGCAACCTGCTGGGTTGAGATAAGTTGTATTTTGACTGTAAAAAGACTGTCTGATCTTTTCCAAAAGAAATAATAAACTCTCCATCTCTCTTACTGGTTTTCCCCTTCTGGGTTTTTCCAAGGCCATTGGCCAAAAATTTATGAGTACTGTGTGTTGAATGGCGTGCATATTATTTATTTTCTGCCAGTAAAAGATTGAAGTTACAGCAGTGTTTTAAATCTGAAAATTTTATGTTTATTTCCAGTCATTAAATTTCTGGGTTTGCAAATAAACTGAGACAAATTTTTACTTATAACCGAAGGCTGAAAACTTGCAAAATGTACATGGTATCAGAGCAAAGTGGGGCAGAAAACTAAATATTTGCAGACAGACAGTCATTTCCAGAATTCAGAAAACTCTTGTGACACTAGTACATTTTTGTTGAAACTTGTTCTTTATGAAAAATGGCTACTCCCGGACTGAGAAGTGAAGATAGACTAGATGGGACAGGGAACTTTGTCTCATGGAAAGCCAGGATAGTGCTTTTGTTGAGAGAGAATGAGCTGTGGGATGAGGTAGTCAATAATACTACAGCTCACCCCATTGTCATTCCCAGTGCTACTACTAATCCAGGAGCAGGAACTGCCTTTGTGAAGAAGGACATTAAAGCCATGAGGATTATCTTGGATGATGTTAAAGACCATGTTATTCCACACATTTCAACGAAGGAGCATGCACGTGAGATGTGGAGTGCTTTGACCAGATTGTTTCAGAGTTCTAATGAGAATAGGAAGATGATTCTTAGGGAGAAGCTGAAGAATATCAAGACTGTCAAAGGACAGGTTTGTATGACTTATCTTACTAGGATATCTCAGGTGAGAGATGAGCTTGCAGCTGTTGGGGTGGTTGTTACTAGTCATGAGCTAGTGCGAACAACCTTGAATGGGGTGACTGGACCTTGGGTTGTGTTTGTACAGGGTTTGGTGGCTAGAGAGAACTTAGATGATTTTGTTCAGGAGGAGACTCGGAGGGGTTTCTTGCAGTGCAGTGCTTCTACTAGTAGGCATGATGAGGAGAATGTGGCCTTGACAGCAAAGGGGAAGAAGAAAAACAAGAAGAGTCCCAAGAAGGGTGGGGTCAAGCAGCAAGATGGGCAGAAGAAGGATCTGAGCACTGTAAAGTGCTTTGCATGTCATAAGATGGGACACTATGATGGGCAATGTCCGAACAAGAAGAAAAAGCAGCAACAGACAGCAGCTTCGGTAGAGGTTGATGACTTTGCCACGAGATTTCAGAGTGAGTTTTCACTGTGCACTAGGCATATTGAGAGAGAGAGAGCATCTATTCTCACCAGTGCAGATGTTGATAGACAGAGGGAGTTTTCCTTGGTGACAGACCATTCTTACAGTGCATCTACTTCCAGCACTTGGTATATTGATAGTGGAGCCTCGAGCCACATGACAGGTGCTCGTGAGATGTTCTCCGAGCTTTCACAGACAAAGACGGATGTGGAGGTGGTGTTGGGAGATGACTCAGCAGTCAGAGCTGTTGGGCGTGGGACCATTACCTTTTAGAGGGAGTCCATGAGTATCATGGTCTTGAGAGATGTATTGTATGTACCTAGGCTGAAGAAGAACCTAGTTTCAGTTTCCATGATCGAGGATCAGGGTCTTGGGGTGTCCTTCTTAGATGGACATGTGCATATGTTTCCCAAGACTGCAGGACCATCTGCTTCAGTTGCTATTGGAGTTAAATGCGAGAAACTGTATAGGCTCTTGTTTCAGCCTCAGCTTGCCTTGGCACATAGCAGCAGTAGTGAACTTTGTGAGCTTTAGCATAGGAGGATGGCTCACTTGCACCATCCAGCTTTGGGGTTGTTGAGACATATGGTTACAGGTTTACCGAAGTTCAGCACAAGGCAGAGTGATGTTTGCAGGGGGTGTGCTTTGGGAAAGTACACCAAGACTGCTTTTTCAAGCAGTGATAGCAGGTCAGCAGGGGTACTTGACTTGATACATTCAGATTTATGCGGATCGATGTCTTATGTTTCCTTGAGGGAATACGAGTATTATGTGACATTCATTGATGACCATTCCAGGAACACCTGGATCTACTTCTTGAAGAGCAAGAAGTCTGAGTAAGTCTTGTAGAGGTTCCAAGAGTTCAAAGCTCTTGTGGAGAACCAAACAAGAAGGAAGATCCGAGTTCTCAAATCGGATAACGGAGGTGAGTATACCTCCAAGGAGTTTGATGGATATTGCAGACAGGAGGGTATCAGGAGACGGTTGACAATTCCGTATACTCCAGAGCATAATGGAGTAGCAGAGAGGAAGAACATGTTGGAGCAACCAGAGCTATGTTACATGACCAGTCTCTTCCTTTCTTTCTCTGGGCTGAGGCTTGCAGCACAACTGTATATCTTCAGAACAGAAGTCCCCATCGTGTCGTGGGGAACATGACACCTGAGGAGTGTTTTTCAAGCAAGAAGCCTGAAGTTAGCCATTTTCAGATATTTGGTAGTTTGACTTACTCTCATGTCCCTTCTGAGAAGAGGACAAAGTTGGAGCCCACTGCAGAGAACGTCATCTTTGTGGACGTCATCTTTGTGGTCTATGATGAGACTCTGAAGGCCTTCCGTATTTACTTTCCCTCTCAAAGGAAAGTGGTTGTGAGAAGGGATGTGAAGTTTGAGGAGGAGCGAGCCTTCAGGAAGTCGAGAGAGTCAAAGCAGGGAGAGCAGCAAGTTCCTGCACCTCAGGCAGTTACACAAGTTCCATCAGCGTAGCAGTCAAAATCACAAGTTTCTGGGGTTACAGGACCACTCAGTGCAGGCACAGGTTCACCAGTTTCAATGGTTCAGCCAGCAAGGTCTTCGGGGAGAGGTGATGGGTATACGACTACAGGTACACCGTACAGAGCTTCAGGATCACAGAGTTCTCCAGTTGTTGGTACACCAGCTACTGGTTCACAGGTTACTGGGGTTTCTAGCTCTGGTAGTTCTTCAGATGAGGACAGGCCAGTGTGGGAAGAACCTTCAAGGAAGAAGAAGCCTAAGTGGCTTCGAGAGACCTTGAAGGATGCTTTGAAGGTTGGGACACCCAAGGAGTCAGTGAGGGCCATCAAGATGCCTGACAGATTGGGCATGTTGTTGGTGGCTAGTACACGTGATTCTGAGCCTTCTACTTTTGAGGAGGCTTCCCAGCGTCATGTTTGGCAAGATGCCATGATAGATGAGTACCATTCCATCATGAAGAACGATGTGTGGGAGATAGTTCTGAGACCCAAGGGGAAGTCAGTGGTGACTTCTCAAAGGCTTTACAAGCTAAAGCATGCAGCAGATGGGAGTGTGGATAAGTACAAGGCCAGATTTGTAGCACAGGGGTTTTCATAGGTTGAGGGTATTGATTATGATGAGACTTCTGCGTCTGTTGCTCGATATACTTCTATCAGGGCTTTGATTTCCATTGCAGCGAAAATGGGTTGGAAGATCCATCAGATGGATGTGAAGACCACATTTCTCAATGGGATCATACAGAAGGAGATTTATGTTGACCAGCCTCTGGGCTTTGAGATTCATGAGAGAGAGTCTCATGTTTGCAGGTTGAAGAAAGTCTTATATGGGTTGAAACAAGCTCCTAGAGCTTGGTACTTGTTACCACCTAAGTTGTACTTAGTGGTTTTTATCAAGTGAGCCTGGTGAACCGGACAGGGTTAACTTGTTCGGACTGCAAAAGACCTTTGGAAGTACTTCTGGGAAGTGCTTGTTGTACTATATCACATGTTCATACCCCATGGGGGAATTGTAATAAATGTTCTAGCCTGATAGTGTCTGTAAAAGACTCGGTCTCTTAGACTTCATTTGTCAATCCGATCAGCCCAGGGTGTTTTTTCCCTTGGTTATTATTGGTTGTTGAACAAACGACTGATAATTTCTGAGTTTTTCACTCCATACCTCCAAAGTTGGGGTGGTCAGCTTGGCATTTAGGCCTATTGAGGTTATTAGAGTCTATGTGTCAATGTATAAGCATGCTAGACATCATTGATCGAGTCATATGAACATGTCTAAGTCCCCCTAAGTGTTTTTCAATTTTTCAAATTTTTAGTTTTTTCAGTGTTTTTTTATTAAAAATTTAATTTTTCCAAAACTTAGGCTATTTTTTAATAGTTTAATTGGAAAAATTGATTTTGTAATAGAAGTGGGCCAAATAATCAGTTTCAGTCATGTAGGTGCTCATTTTCAAGCTAAGAGCACCATGTAAACCCATGGACCCACTATTTCCTAGTTTTGAGTGATTTTCCATCACTCAGGTCAGAAAGCCCCAAAAATCAATTATTGATTATTTTAGTTAATAAATTGATGAATAATGGAGCAAATCCAAAATCATAAATCAGTGGATTCTCAGTCGATTTGATTGAAATCAGTCAAATCTGAAGCAGATTGACTGGATCTGACAAATCCTTGACTAAAGGAGGTGATCAAATCAGATCCAGAGTTGATCTTCAGCTGTCTTCATGGGGAATTACGCCCTCTCTCTCTCTCCTCCACACATGTGGACTCTCCTGGATGCTCTGTGGACTGATGTGTCGGTGTATGGGTTGATGTGTCAGCTTAATCAAGCCCCTGGTTGACAAGTAGGCTCAGTTCAGCTTCAGTTCTGCATTGATGAACTCTCCATCAGTTGATTTCACCTGATTCCATGAGGAATTGCGCCCCCCTGGGCTAGATGGCCTGTGTTTTGTATATATCCTGCTTGAGGCTCCCTCTTCCAAGCTAGTTAGAGTTGGACTGAAGGGCTTGCCATTGTAACTCTATACTTGATCATCATTTGTGAATAAAGAAGCTTTGGAGGCTATACTGTGTAGTGCATGTGTATGTGTGGATTCTCAGTGTTATGCTGCTGATGTGGTAGCTGCAATTTCTTGCCAAATTATGTGCTGCTTCTGTGCTCTGGCTTCAAGGATTCGGTTGAATCAAGTAAGGGTGTAAACTAGGCAAGTTAGATTACTTGATCTTGTTTATCCATATGATGTATGCTCAAAAATTTCAGTTATATGCTTAAATAAGATTATTTTTGCATAATCTTTCATTTTTGTTGATTTATACATCTATATCCAGATCTCACGAGGTGTGTGCAGGCTTGTGTAATTTAGTTGCAGGTTCCTGATTGGATGAAGGTGTAGATCTAGATTGACGCCATTCCTATCCAATAAGCTCAAGACTCTGTCCCTCAGCACTCCACAAAAGGGCCTCCTTTCAGCTTGCTCCATTCAAGCAACGATCCGACCTTCTCTCCTCTTCTTCTCATTTCTATAAAAAATCAATTTTCTTACCTGGTTACGGTGTGTAAAAGCTTTGTTATCATTTGGATCTGTTTCATCAAAGTAAAATATACATAGATCTGATATTTCAGAGCTCATAGTCTAGATCTCAATTCTGAAAAATATCATTAAGTCTTCTAGATCTAGCATAAGGAAATCGTCCATTTTGCATGACAAGTTAAAGAGAATCAGTAGGTTGCATGCACCAATTTTCCTTTCTGTTTTAAAAGAGATTAAATCCAGCAATCAGTGCATACTTCATTGGCTGCACAAACAGCAAGCCAAGATCCCAAGGAAAGCTTGCTTTCCTTGGTTCATTTTTTGCCTGTTTAGCTAGTTTTAACTTTATTTTTTTTGAGATAAGGTAGGCTGATCCAAAGGTACTATTAAAGTGCTTTTGGGCATATGTTATTCTAACATGATCGTTGTCTTTTAGCAGGTCTGACAGAAAAGAAAGGAAGCTGCTGTCCGGAAGTGGCCTCAGGAGCATTCAAATCCCCCCAGGGGTCTCCCTTTTCACTAAAATCTTAAAATTTTTGCAAAGTTGTAAGATCTTGGTTTCAGCCTGTATAAGGACCAAGAAGTTTCTAATATTTCAGTTCGCTAATATTGTAACCAATAATAAATAAAATTATTTTTGGAATAGGCTCTTTCGAGCCCATTCCCCATCCCCCCTGGGGGGATTTGCGTCGGTGTCCTCTTCGTCACTTTCTGCTCATTCCTTTTCCAACTAGCATTGATCTAATTTGCAGGGTAGTATACTTGATTTTATTATTAATTTCATATTCCACTTTTTGTTTTTCAAAGTAATCATAATACTTACCCCACGATTTCCGGATTGACCCAAAAGGGGAAAGAGATTCGTGGTAAGACTAATTAGAAAACTAGAATTGTGTATCTGTTTCTTTTCGATCATTTGTTTTCAGCTATCATAAAATTAACCCCTCCTCGATTCCCCGATTGAGATCCACTTGGATCGAAAGAGGTTCCTGGAGGGTTTTCCTTTAACCAAGAACACCCAGTTTAAAACTTACTAAAATTGACAAGACTCCAGTGTGTATGCTCTGCACTTGGCTGCGGTTCGTCCAATCAGTCAAGCTGTATCAAAAGCACTTGGGTGACTAGTATAATTAGGACTCACTCTCCCCAACTGACAAACCATCAGGTGAAAATCCAACACCTAGATCAAACCTTTTATGGTGGCAAAATACCGAAAGGAAGCGGCAACTTCTAAAAAGTGACCTCAGGGCGCCGATCTCTGTCACACCCTAACGGGTGCGTTACGAACAATAGCCCCAGAGACTCCATTTCAGCCCACATATTCCTTGCGGGTAGCCGTGAAGGTTTAGTTTTGGACATACTCCAAGTACTCTCGGGTATATCTGGAGTCCCCCCTTCGCCTAATTTTAATCAACTCACACTTCATTTTTAACTTAAAACATACCAAGAGGCAATCGCAAAACACTCACTCCAAGCACATGCAAGTACATTGTTTCTATTTTCTAACTCCATTCTAAGGCACTGGTTATTTTCTTGTTTTATATATACATTGTGTCTCAGCATTGTGCTTTCATGTGTTTATTTTCGTATCTTGCCATCTTTGATTATCTACAGTTAAATTGCAAACTCCTAAGTAACTCAGTCAGTTTAACATCACAACGCTAAGTAATTATCCTTAGCAACTTAATAGGGTCTACCCCCCTTGGCTTCGTTAGGAGTTGAGCCTAAACGGAGGAGTCAAGAACAAGGTGACAGCCTTGACTTGAGACTTGCCCCTAAGGACACACCGAGTGGCTTGAAGATTTCTGCCACGTGACCCAGGTGTGTGAAAGGCAGCAACAGTACTCCAGGATCGATTCTTACTTGCTGAGTATGGGGTTTCAGAAGAGTGAAGCAGATCTGAATCTCTACTTCATCATGGTTGTAGATGATCTACTTATTCTTCTGCTATATGTTGATGACTTGTTTATCACAGGGGGAGAGAGACCCATTGCAGCTTGCAAGAAGGATCTTGCAGCAGAGTACGAGATGACTGATATTGGGTTGATGCATTATTTTCTAGGATTGGAGGTTTGGCAGGAGCCTGGACATATTTTCCTGGGACTGGGAAAGTATGCAGTTGATATTCTGACGAGATTTAGGATGGAAGATAGCAGGCCGATGTCAACATCGATGATCACCAACTAGAAGAAGCTTCATGCTTCTGAGGGAGAGTTGGTGGATCCTACTTTATACTATCAGCTCATTGGGTCATTGATGTATCTGGTCAACACTCGACCAGATTTGTGTTTTGCAGTGAACTCTCTTAGTTAGTTCATGGTTGAGCCTAGGAGTGTGCATTGGGTAGCTGGAAAACATGTGTTGCATTATCTAGCTAGGACAGTGGATTTCGGTCTGGACTACCGGAGGTCAGATGGGATCAGATTGGTTGGTTATACAGACTCAGATTGGGCAAGCACTGTGGCAGACCGGGAGAGCAATTCCAGATGTTGCTTCAGTTTGGGTTCGACAGTAGTAAAGTGGTTCGGTCGAAAGCAGAAATTTGTTGCGTTGAGTTCTGCAGAGGCTAAGTATATGGCAGCCAGTCAGGCCAGCTGCGAGGCTTTGTGGCTTCGCAAGTTGCTGGTGAATTTATTTGGTCAAGAGTTGAAGCCTACCGTGATCTACTGTGACAATAAGAGTTGCATCCACCTCTCTGAGAATCCAGTATTTCATTACCGATCAAAGCACATCGAGATCAGATAACATTTCATCCGAGACTATGTTCAGAGAGGAGCAGTTACCTTACAGTACATTTCCACTAATGAGCAGGTAGCAGACATTCTGACGAAATCTTTGGGGAGGGGCAAGTTTGTCTTCTTCAGAGACAAATTGGGAGTGGTGCAGAACACCTTCCTCGGTAAGAGGGAGTGTTAATTTTGTACCTAGGAAAGTGTTCCCCTAGGTGACTCTAGCCTTAGTCACTTAGAGAGGGGAAATAAAGTGACCCTTGCATTAAATGACTTAAGTGGAGCATTTAATTTGACTTTAGAGTGTAAAATCACTTTTTGATAAATTTAAGTGGGTGAGTGAAATAAATATTTTGAGAATTTAATATGAACAATTAATTTCATCCATTGATCTAATCTAATCTCCACCGTTAGATTAGATGAACCCTAGGGTTCACTCAAAAAGGCAAGGAAAAGGCATTTTGTGAGGGCACGAGTTTCGAGGCACCCAGCTGAGAGTTTACATTGGGCACGAAAACCGAGAAGCATTAAATTGCATGCACAAAAATCGAGAAAGAGAGTACGGCTGCATTTAATAGCTTGCACAAAAATCGAGGAGTACAGCCTGCATTAATTGCTGGCACATAAATCGAGAACACTGTACGACTGCATTTAATGTTGTCCGTACAGCACTAATTTTGGCACAGTTTTTGAGGCAACTTGGGCACAGTTTTCGAGGAAAAGGACAGGCACAGTTTTCGAGGTTGCAAACTGATTTTTCCAGACAGTTTTCAAGGTCGTACGGAAGCATTTAATGTTGTTCATACAGTACAGATTTGTTGTTGTTTATGCACATAAATCGAGGGCAGAAATATTTAATTCTGCACAGAAATCGACGCTGAGTTTTGTTGTTATTTCAGCACTGGATTCGAGAAGAAATTTGCACTGAAATCAAAGCAGCATTTGCACGGAAAATGAGGCAGCCTCCTGGGTTGAGATAAGTTGTATTTTGACAGTAAAAAGACTCTGATTTTTCCCTGGAGAAATAATAAACTCTCCTTTCTGACTGGTTTTCCCCTTGTGGGTTCTTCCAGGGCCATTGGCAAAAAATTTCTGAGTATTGTGTGTTGAATAGCGTGCATATTATTTATTTTCTGTCAGTAAAAGATTGAAGTTACAGCAGTGTTTTAAGTCTGAAAATTTTATGTTTATTTCCAGTCATTAAATTTCTGGGTTTGCAAATAAACTGAGACAAATTTTTACTTATAACCGGAGGCTGAAAACTTGCAAAAACGTACAGATCTAAAACAAAAAGTACCTCTGGATCATCCTAAACTATACCTTGATAAGCAACACACAGCAACAAAATAAACTGTATACATTATGTTGATATCATAATCTGAAAGCATTAAGTATTAGAAAGTTGTAGGTGGTGAACAATCATAAATATGGACATCGTATTCCTCCCAAATCTGCCAGAGTGTCGGTTCCATGACAAGACCCTCTTTGGAGAGCCTATCCACTGTAATATTCCTTTCTCTGTTAATATGCTGGAAAGATATCGAATGGAATCTATTTCTTTGGGTCCTGATTTCTTCAAATACAGGGCATAATGAATTTTCACATGTATATTCACCATTCATCCATCTGATTACAACCCATGAGTCACCAAAGACCTGCACCTTCCAAGCTCCACGAACCCAAACAAGTTTAAGAGCAAGCTGCAGAGCGATCATTTCAGCTAAGTAATTGGACTCACAACTGATCCCAGCTTTAAATTTTAACCAGTGCCTATCTGAAAGATGAACAGTACCTCCTACCCCACATAAAGAAGGTAATCCTTGGGCAGCTCCATCAAAGTACATCCATGCCCGACTTATCAAACCCCTCTTCAACAGGAGTCTTAAATTCCTTACAGAAGTACATTGCTCAAAACCATTAAGAATATTCCAAGATCAGCCAATCCTCAAAGAGGCTATGATTCCTAGATAGCCATACTCCTAAGGCAACAATGATTGGGAGTGCTCAAATTGGTTTCACAGCTGCATTCTCTTCCCATAATTTAAGGCACTCTTCTACTGAATCCCCATTCCATAAATTATTTGAACCAGTTGGTGCATCTAATTCCTTCCATACCTGTCTTGTGTACAAGCAAAAAATGAGGAGATGGTTAGTATTTTCATCGCTTGCTTTGCAAAGTGAACACCAGCCAAGCCCACTCTTATTTTGTTTTTATAGGTTAACCCCGGTAAAGACCTTGTTATTGAGAGACAGCCACATAAAAATTATGTTCCTTAATGGACATTTGGACTTCCAAATCTTCTTCCACCACCAGATGGTCTCCTCCCAGTCACCTTTTCCAAGTAATGCTTTGTAGCCCAGCTTTGGACTATATATGCATCTGTTTGGATTCTTCGTCGAGAGCAGCTCATCCTCAAATTCTCTAATTCTGACATGAGTGTACTTCATAAGAACAGTGTATTTCCTCCCACTGTAAAGTCTCCTCATTGGATAACCCCATATCATCAGCTTTCTTCCATTCCTGTTTCCATACAGTGGAGGAGCCCATATCAGCTACCTGTGACAAAGTGAAGAAGCCTTTCTCCATAGAGAATCAATCAGATTTCCTGACAACCTATGGGACTCACCACATCTCCTCATCTAGTCTAGCCTAAGTTAGCGAGGAATCAAAAGAAAAAGTGATCAATAAACCTGCATTTATTTTCCTTTTATTGTTTTGTTTGCATTCTTAAGTTGCTTTAATTAGTTCACACTTAGCAAATCTGAATCAATTAGCACATTGCCTTGCTTCATCCTTCCTTTGCCATTTTCTTAGTTTCTCATCCAAAACGAAGTGATGACTCCTTCCCTTGATCTAAACCTTAGCTTCTTAGGTTAGCATCCCTAGCCATTTCCTCAAACACTTTAGAAACACCACTATCCTTAGGGTCTATCGGCTCTATCCATTGGTTTCATAGGTCAAACCCCTTAGCTGCTAGGCTACCATAGGACTCTTAGTCAAACAGAGTTGTTTTGCCCCTGTAGAGTAGGTCAGTCTTTGATTGATTGTGTCTGAAATGACACTTCAGCCATCAAACCCTCCATTAGAACCATAGAATGTGATGTAAATCCCATGGATTGCAACGACCGTTTACTAGGCTTGCAACAACCGTTCACAACATGCATGATGGCTTCTATTACCAACTTTTTGTACAATAGTTGAACTTCCTATTGAGCCGCCAGTTATCGAGCATGATGAATGCTCATCTCCAGGGTTCAGAAGTTCAGTGTGTTCCAGAGTTAGCCAGTTTTTGGCTGAGCTTTCTATTTTTTGTAAAATACATGTTCATACCCCTTTGGGGAAAATGTAAAAAAATGTCCTAGCATTTAATTTTTTATAAAAGGCTCGGTTTCCCGGACTTGGGCATCAAGCCGACTGGCCCAGAGTGTTTTTTCCCTTGGTTATTATTGGCTGTTGAACAAACGACCAATAATTTCTGAGTTTTTCACTCTCTCCTCCAAAGCTGGGGTAGTTGTCTTGATGTTTCGACCTTGGGAGGTTATTAGAGCCTTCGTGCCAGTGTTTTTTGTCATGCTAAGCATTTCGATTGAGTCGTATGAACATGTACTAGGTCCCCCTAGAGTTTCGTTGGATTCCAAGAAAATTATTTTTTTTTCCGTTTTTTAAGACATTTTTTAATGGTTTAATTGAAAATTTTCAAAATGTAATAAAAGTGTGATCCAGAGTCTGTTTTCGGCATGGTTGGGCTCATTTTCAAGCCCGAAGCAGCATCTTTACCTCAAGGGCCACTTACACCATCAGTCGGGCAACCGAGGCACCCCGTGAAGCAGTATTTGACTAAAAATGCACCAGAATAGCATTTAAATGCTAAAATTGGACAGAATGCACCAGAGTCAAATTTTTGAAAAGTCAAAAATTAATAAAAAAAAATGTGAGAAAGTGACATGGCATGGGTCCCATAAGGAGTTACGACCCTCTTCTACTTAGTGGAAGTTAAAACTTTGTTTTAAAGTATGGTTTTGAATTAATATGAAAGGGTGGTGACATCAACTCATGGAGGAGAAGAGTCACGCTAGCAAATGGGATTGGGGTGGGCCTCCTCCACGTTAATGAAATCAAGTCTTGATAGATATAACATTGGTACAAGTTTGGTAGCGACTTCATCCCTTGGCAAAGATTCATCATATTGTAAGGTTTTGGGCCAAGCGTGACATGTCTAAAGAATGCATGCGCCCGCCATGGTGTATCACGTAAGTCACGATTGGCGGATGAAATACTTTGGAATTATTCCAACTAAAAAATGGAGTGACTTCATCACATCATGCGATCTCATATTATCACGTGCCTCTATCCTAAGTCTCGCACCTTCCTCATGCCACAGCATCAGTACGGATTTGAATTTGCGTGAATGTGATGAAGTTGATTGGCATTTGGATCTGACGGTTGAGTTTAGGCTTGCTTGGTGTCTTGATTGAAGGTTGAGCCAGGTCGGATCCACATCTATTGTATCCTTGGCATGATTGCCTTCGAGGTTGGTCACACTATCTCAGTTATTGCCATACGTGTTGCATTTCGGCATCTCCAAGGTAGGCGTGGAGAGGTCTCATGAGAGGTGGCGCCTGCTTCACCACCTCAACTGGAAATCAACTCAAGCTGTCACCCATCTTTCGCTCTAGATCACTCAGTTACACTGAGCGTGATCTCTGTTTCATTAAAAGCCCCTGGGGCTTGGTTTTTTGTATAAATAGAGGTGCTTGGCACTCTCTACAGGATCAAATTTTTGGCATAGAAGTTCTAGAGAATTTTCATTGTAATATTTTGCTTAAGATTTACTAAGTTGATAACTTTGGAGGTCAATGTGGAAGCTCTTTGTTTGTCATGATTCACCTTGTGAAGTGATACCTTTCTTTGCTCCCTTCTCTCTTGATTCTTAAGCATTTGATTGTATAATTGTTGAAGGCTAACAATCTAGCACTATATTGTATAATCCATGCTTTTCTCTTGAAGTTGTGTTGCTTTCAGGTATTGTCCGATATACAGGGGCTCTTTTATGGTTAACATTCATTCTGCAGAATCTACAAGGAGTCATTTTCTTTCAAGAAAGTCGAGAAGCATAAGTTTATTTGCCTCATCCATCAAGCAAAAGCAATTCTTTCCGGTTACTTTTCTTAAGTTGGATCTAAATATCTCTCTTCTTTCATCACATTTCTATGTATCATATGTTAGTTTTGACCTAAGAAAGTAAGCTTGGGATTTGATCCCAAGTGCCACATAATTTTGTGGCTACTTCTTTCCGTACATCCAGCTAGACTAGAAGGTTTCGAGACTAGTGCTTCTAGTGGTCGCCTTGTTCGGAGGTTGATCTCACCTTTGGTTGATTGTCTTGTTGACTTTTTGTCCTCTTCTTCTAGGTTGGATTTGGCCTCATTCCACCTTGTTGTTTGATTGTTTTCTTCGATTTCTTCGCTGCCATCTTTCTTCAAATTTTTGCAGCCACTTTTCTCTTAAGTTGCTGCCCTGTTTTTACCATTTTTTGCAGCCCTCTTATTGTTTAGTTCGCTACCCCATCTCCCCCTTTTTTGCAGCCAACTATCTACTGTTCGCTTCCCTCTTTTTTTCCCTCGTTTCCTAATTTGTTTCAGTCCTCTTTTGCCCACTTTTTGCTCCTTTCTATCCTCTTCCTTTTTCTCTTTTTGTAGGTTTGAAGAAAAGGTTGTTAACAAAAAGATAAATCACTCTCTTTTTTTGTATAAAATCTATAAAAAAAGTTTCATTTTTAGTCTTCTAGCTTTATTTTAAAAGTCATTTTCAAGGGTTAAATTCCCAAGGCAAATTGTAACACTTAATAAAATTTCTCTTTTTTGAGTGGGGTTTTTAAGCCCCCACTCCCAGCCTCCCCCATTTGGGGAGGTTTGTGGTGTTCTTTTCTTTTGTGTTCTTAGATTAGATTTGCTTTACTTAGAAAAGTGTCATTTTCTTGCTTAGAACAATAATTGCTAGATTAGCTTGTTTTGATTCATTGTGAAGTTGTGTACTTTGTCATTTAAAAATCCCATATCTTTCAAAAGTATTTCAACTGCTTTAAGGTAGAAATCTCTTGAATCTCACTTTGTGGATCAAGAGTGCTCTCTATCGGAGAGTTGTTGTTTATTTCGGTTTTTCTACTTACCCCCATGCTCTCCCGATTAAGGCCTAAAAACCTGAAAGAGATTCTTGGGTAGATTAGTCATTTTACTTTTTTGCAAGTTAATTAATTAATTGCTAAGTCTCTTGAACTTGCCGAAACCCAAGTCAAGAGCACTCTCTATCGGAGAGCATTCCCACTGCATTTCCTTGCATCAAGCATATAGTTTAGCTAACATTCTTGAACTTTTGTCATAAGACAAAGTCAAGAGCGCTCTCTGTCGAAGGGTTTTAATTAATTTATTTAATAAAATCTTTCAACTCACATTCCCCCTTAATTAATTTACTTCGTTGATATCCTTCACCTAGTATGTTCTGCCCACTTTCGAGTTGGGCTTGTACTCAGAACGGTGAACGAACTTGCTAAAACCGCAATAACAACACAAATTAAAACTTTCACCCCATAACTAACGCACAGGCGTTATCTCAATAAATACTCAGGTAGTGGGCAAATTCCAAGTGTGGGCGTCGGGCAACTCAATCTTGACACTCGCTGGTTAAATTCTCTGAACACCTAGCTTGTGATTCCAGACAAGTCCGTCATGTCTTCAAACGGAGCCACTGAAAGTATTTCTGGTTAGGTTTCCTAGACACCTTAAGCAAGATCATCTTTAAAATTTACAATAAAATAAACCAAGAGCACTCGCATAACATTCACTAGCTTTATTTCAAGACTTCTTGTTAATTTCTTTAAGCATTGCAGTACTTTGACTCCATAAGGCATTGGTCTATTATTTTATGCATGATTATTAATCTGGATCATTTTGTCTTTGGCTTATAAAAATCTTTATCTGTGAATGCATCTTTATTTACAAGTTCTTGATATACTGTTCATCTGTTAATCTAGTACAGCAACGTGGATTGCTATTTTATGTCTTGTGTTCGAAATTCATAATAATAAAACATCATTCATCACAATAACTCCTAAACAACATCCATCCGCATCATTCACACATTAGAACTTAACTTAAAACATTGACCATAGAAAACTCTTTGTTAGGGACTACCCCCTTGGCTTCGTTAGGAGTTAGCCTAAACGGAGGAGCTAGGAGTAGGTGACAGTACCTGGCTCTATGCTTAATCCCAAGGTCACACCTCTCCCACTTTCCTAAGTGAGGAGAAAGCTTTCGGAAGATTTCTACTGCTGGTGTGCAATCGGCGGACAACATCTTTTGGCGCCGTTGTCGAGGACAAAACTTTTTGTTCCTGGACGACCTTTGTTTCTTTTTTAGTTTTTAACATTTTTTCTCTTTTTTGGTAGAGTTTTAGTCCAATCACTCTAAGAAATTAGACTTAAATCCACCTGGCGACTCCACTGTCAATTAACACCTCAAGGTATTCGACTAGAAGAAACACTGAAGGTTTGCTCAATTTCATCCCTGACCCTAAAAAAATTTATAGGAGGAGACTGAACAAACTAGCTTCTCGTAAGATCCTTGTATAACTTGGATCTGAGTCTGTTTCAGACATCCACTTTTTATTTCAAGAAAACTTAGAAAATTTTCAAAACAATAACTGTTTCCTTGACACAATGGGTCAAGTTTTTACTCAACTCAAGTTTACTCAGATAACAGGTCAGCCTCATGACATTCCCGAAAAGGCTATTGATAAACTTATGACTTTTAATGGCACTGATGCCTCTACCTTTGCTGAGCAGCATATCAGAAATTTCTCCAGACACTGTGGTTCGTATGTCAAGGGTGCCAATAAACATGAAGATGTTTACATGACCTTGTTTGCTCTGTCTCTGGATGGCAAAGATGTTTACATGACCTTGTTTGCTCTGTCTCTGTACCAAATTAGAGACAAGGAGCCGACTACTTTACTTCAAGCTCGGAATTTGGCCATTAAAATTGATAAGAACATGCAATCTTCAGGAGAGTCAAACATCCAGGGTTACTCTAGATCATCAACTCCTCTTAAAACTGTTGAACATCTTATCCACTAATTTTGCACTTAGTTGGATTACCTGAGGAGCCGCCAGTTGACAAACATGATAAATGTTTGTTTTCAGTGTATCAGATGATCCGCCTTTGTGTCTAACCAGTTTTGGCTAGTCAATTTTTGTTTTGAATAATTATGACCATGGCCCCGCGGGGTTTGTAATTAAATGTGCTAGTAGGGTGTTTTGAGTGGCTCGGTCTCCTAAGACGTAGAATTTCAACTAAGGTATTCCAGGGAGTTTTTTGCCCTTGACAATTATGCTTTGCCTATAGCCGAGTATAATTGACGAGGTTTTCTCCCGCTTCCTCCTAAGCTGGAATGCCCGACTTTGAATTCTGAGCCTTGGGGGGTTATTAGAGCCCAACAGAGTATATATAAACCTACTAGACATTGTTAGAATAGACTATGGTCATGTCCTAAGTCACTAGGAACCTTAGAAAAAATTCCAAAAAAATTTTACCGAATGCGTCAAAAATTTTATTGTTTAATTTTTCCTAAGTTTTTAATTTAATATTTCCATAATTTAAATGGAAAAATTCAATTTGTAATAAGTTAGTCATCCAGAACCCGAATTCAGTGATTGAAGGCTCTAACCTTAAGCCAAAAATCATTATTGATCAGCCAGTCAGCCAGATCCAAGTTTCAGATCATCATTCGGCCACATAACTCATATTTTCTCAAAAAAAATCAGTTTTGGAGAAAATATTGATTAATTATTAAAAGCCAGTCAGCCAGATCCAAGTTTCAGATCATCATTCGGCCACATAACTCATATTTTCTCAAAAAAAATCAGTTTTGGAGAAAATATTGATTAATTAATAAAAATGATTATTTTTGAAGAAAATCCAAATCTCTCCAAATTAATCCGAATTCAGCGAAATAAAAGGCTACATGACATGGCACGGAGCATTTATGATGATTCCAATCAATATCGGTCAGTTTGAGATCAAGTATCGGAGTGTAGCAGTTGAACTATTAGTTAAAAATTTGCCCTCTTTGGTCAAATCCGTTTTTGGTTGAAGTGTGGGTTATCTATTGGTTAGGTGATCATTACAAGGGAGGATGAGCCACCTCACCCCCCCTCATTACTCCAGCACTCAGTTACAACTCAGTTGCAGCTCAATTCAACTCCAAATCATCATGTCGAGCTCATTCAATTACTCCGATGTTACTCTTAGTTTGGTTTTAGGGTTTTAGCCTTCTCTCTTTGTATAAATAGAAGCTCTTTGAGCTCTATTAGGGGGGGATGACTGATGTAGAGAACCTCTGATGAAATATTGTAATGCTTGTTGCTCTTATGCAACCTATTTTTTAATAAAGAAAGGCTTTGGAGGCTCATGCTGTGTAGATCTTGGATGCATATGTTCCGGTTAATGAGGTCATATTATTTCAATTTCTTTACTTTTGCTAATTTGTGGGTATTAATACATGCTTTAGAAGGCTTATAAAAGCACGTAAGAATAGGTCAAGTTACCTATTTATTCCATTTACTTTCAGAAATCTTAAAGAGCATTGTTTTATTCAGATATATTTCATGCTTTTGGGTTGTGTTTAGTAAACAATACATGATTTAACCCCCGTTTTGGCAAGTGTATAAGTTTTTGTCTACAGATAACTTCACCGTACCAAGTAAAAGGTTGAGCTAAGTTGCATCTCCTTTTCTTGGAGCCAAGTATACGTTCCTAGTAGCTGCATGCTATTTGGGATCCAAAGTGGTTTCAAGGATTCAAGATCCAAGTGGTTTATCTTCTCTATTCACCCTAAAATTAAAAAATTTCATTCTTTCGCTTTATGTTTGCAAGTAAAATTCTGATTTGTAAAGCTAATCATTTGCATCTTACTTGCTCTTATTTCTAAATCTATGAAGTGTTAGAAATTTTGCATTTTTACTTAGATCTAGTTAGTACTTGAAGTAGCATAAAGTTCCTATCTTTGCTCAAGTACTAACTGTATTTTGTTAGTGTATTGTATTGTTTAATCCATCATTTTGCAGGAAAATAGTTCGCTGGTTTTTCTCTTTTCATGACAGGTTAAGCAGGAACGCCGACAAAAAAACAAAGATATAAGCTCCAAGAAACATTATTTTTTCCCCTTTCTTCATTCCCATTCTCCAAGTTGCCTTGAAGACATTCTCAAGATCACAAAAGACTCCAAACTTCAAGCATTATAAACAAATTAATAAAGAGCAAGTGGCATTACGACTCCCACACCCCTCTTCCCCCATTTGGGGGAAGCTTGTATCGTCCCTTTTTCATGCTTGCATATTTATTTAATAATTTGCTAAAGGTAGAATAAGACATAATAGTTCAAATTTGTTAAAGTTTTGTTTCTTTTACTAAGATTAGATAGTTTTTTTTTCTGATTAGTTTATCATTCATAAAATATAAAAGACAAAAAGTTTTCTTTGTTTATTATTTAGCTAATGCAAAGTTCGTTTACTTTTTTGATATAGTTTTACTTACCCCCATGCTTTCCCGATTAGGTCCTAAAAAGCCTGAAAGAGACTCTTGGGTAGTTTAGCTTTCTTTTCCTTAAAGTTTAATCAATTAATCAATTAAGTCTCTTGAACTTGTCATAACCCAAGTCAAGAGCATTCTCTATCGGAAAGCATAGCTAATTTGCATTCCCCTTGCATTAGGCATTTAGTTTAACTAAGTCCCTTGAACCTTCGTCATAAGACAAGGTCAAGAGCGCTCTCTGTCGGAGAGTTTTAATTAATCTACTTAATTAAAATTTGCAACTCACTCCCCCATAATTAATTAATTTCGTTGTCTCCTTGCCGGAGTATGCTCTGACCGACTTCAAAATCAGAGTACCCAGAAACGGCATTGGATTTTTAATCTTGCAAGAGAAAAATAATAAAATTTAAACCCCATAACCAACGCACCGACGTTGTAGAGAATTTCCTAAGTTCTTCTTAGTAGAGGCGTCGGAACTCCTCGTTGTCTAAGCTTCTCAGCTAGCTGGTCAATCTTCGCGATACCAGCCTGGGATACTGAGCGGGCCGTCATGTCTTCAACAGATTAAACTTGGAACATTTTCCCGGCTCTTGCCAAACCTTCGTTGACACCATATGCAAGACAACTTAAAAGCATTTAAAATATACCAAGAGCACTTGCACAACTTAATATTCAGTAGCTTTATTTCAAGACTTGCTATTAGTTTCTTTACGCATTGCAATACTCTGACTCCATAAGGCACTGGTCTATTATTTTATGCATAATGGTTATATTTGGATCAATTGTCTTTGGCCTGTTTAATTTTTATCTGTGAATGCATCTTTATAAAGTCTTGAATTATTGTTCATCTTTTGATTCTCTTGATAGCAACGTGGATTGCTTTATCTTATGCGTCAAGTTCATAATAAACAAACACATTCAATCACTATAACTCCTAAACAACACCCATCCGCATCCGCAACCTTTTAAAACACTTTAACAACTTAAGAGCCGTAGAAACTCTTTTGTAGGGACTACCCCCCTTGGATTCGTTAGGAGTTAGCCTAAACAGAGGAGCTAGGAGTAGGTGACAGTACCTAGCTCTGTGCTTGTCCCCAAGGTCACACCTCTCCCACTTTCTTAAGTGAGGAGACAGCTTTCGGAAGATTTCTGCTGCTTGTGTGCAATCGACGGACAACATCTTTTGGAGCTGTTGCCGAGGACAAATCTTTTTGTTCCTGGACAACCTTTGTTTCTTTTTAGTTTTTACCTTTTTTCCCTTTTTTGGTAGATTTTTAGTCCAATCACTCTCTGAAATTAGACTTGAATCCACCTCGCAACTCCACTGTCAAGTAACACCTCAAAGTATTCAACTAGAAGAATCTATGAAGGTTTGCTCAGTTTCATCCCTAACCCTGAAAAAGTCTATAAGAGGAGACTGAACAAACTAGCTTCTTGTAGGATCCTTGTAGAACTTGGATCTGAGTCTGTTTCAGACATCCACTTTTTATTTCAAGAAAACTTAGAAAATTTTCAAAACAATAACTATTTCCTTGACACAATGGGTGAGTTTTTTACTCAACTCGATTTTACTCAGATAGCAAGTCAGCCTCATGACATTCCCGAAAAAGCTATTGACAAGCTCATGACTTTTAATGGCACTGATGCCTCTATCTCTGCTGAGCAACACATCAAAAATTTCTCCAATCACTGTGGTTCTTATGTCAGGGGTGCTGATAAACATGAAGATGTCTACATGACCCTGTTTGCTCTGTCTTTGGATGGCAAAGCTGGAAATTCGTATGATAATTTGCCAAACAACTCTTTCACTACCATAGCGGATTTCAAGACTGCTTTCCTCGGAAAATTTGGCAGTAAGAAGGAACCTAGGCATCTAGTGGCAGCCTTGACTAGTATGAAGAAATCTGAAACAAAAACCATGGATGAGTTCAATAATAGGTTCACATAGTTGTCAAATTCCATCCCTGTCACTCATGCTCCTCCTGCAGCTTCCACTTTGGATTATTACATAGAAGCATTAAGTGGAAAGATCCAGTACCAGATTAGAGACAAGGAGCTGACCACGTTACTTCAAGCTCAGAATTTGGCTATTAAAATTGATAAGAACATGCAGTATTCAGGAGAGTCAAACATCTAGGGTTACTCTAGATCATCAACTCCTCTAAAAACTATTGAACCTAAAGGGAAAGAGCCATCAAACGAAGCATATGAGAAGAGGCTCATGGACCTGACAGAGAAAATGCAAGACATAGAAAGGAAGCACTTAGCACAAATTAAAGAGGTTCAGAATAGGGTCATAACAGTTGAAAGAACTCAACCCCCACCACCTCCTAGAACCTTCCTTGCAAGGCCAACATGGCAGAGAAAGAATCCCAACCATGAGCAGAGGCCTCCTCATTAGCTAGAGGCTGCTAATGTGGTTGAAACTTACACACCATTTTGTAGGGCATGTGGAGACCTTCATGAAGAATCTTCTTGCTATTATGCATACTATGTTCAAGAGCATGGTTTTCCAGAGGGCTGTGGTCCTAAAGCGTCATCAAGCGAGCCTAAGTACATAAACTATGTAGTTGACATGCATGATATTTCTGGAGAAAGTTGGAGAGAGGCAAGACAATATTCAAGAGAGTCTGAATACATTAACGCAATTGGACAGCTCCATCCTGTTACCATAGAAACCCATGGTCAAGTCGAACATTATAGTCAACAATTGGATAACCTCACTAAAAACTTTGGTACTAATCCTACAAATAAGCATAATGATAATAGTTTGGAAGGTTTACTACCTAGTGACCTTTTTTCTGAAGAAGATGACTATGATCATGAGGAGGGATATAGCCAAGGATGTGATACAAGTGAAGAAGAATCCCTTACATCTGAGATGGATGATAACTACGAGACTTTAATTGAAAATCCAATCTTAAAGGTTTCATGTGATGAGAGTCCTCCATGCTCTCCACGGGATGACAAATATTTGGAAAGTTGGGTCCCATGTGATAGAAGATTGTTTTGAGCAAAATGAGGAGTGTAGACAGGGACTTGATACTAGTTATGAGGCATCTCTCATATCCGACATAGATGGCGATGATGACTATTGGACTTGTGTTGAAAATCCAACCTATGATACTTTTGAAAATATTTTTGAGAATCTCATCTATGATGTGTCCGGCGAGGGGAGTTGTTATTCAGAGACTTATGAAAGTCGTAAAGAAGAGCAGTCGAAGTTTTCCTATGATCAGTCAGAATTGTATCTGAGTATCTGTAATAAGGACTTGAAAAAGAAGTGCAGTGAAGAATCAGATGGGGAGCAACTAGTTGAAGTTTTTTCTCAGCCATCGTCTTCACATATAGATGTTCCTTATGTTTTGGAGCAGCTTGGGTCTTATACAACGAATTATTATTTGATAAGCCTTGATGATCAGCATGAAGGAGTAGTCGACCTGCTGCATTATCCCAATTTGTATATCAGTGCTATCCAGTCATGTATAGAAGCAGCCTGCGCAAGCACCTACCAATTTGGGAAGAAGTTTGACGACATTATTCATGCCTATGATTCCCCATCTAGTCCCCCCATTCTAAATCATCACGTAGGTTTTCATTTTCTGGAAATTGTGTCCTTGCTTTGGCTGGTAACCAAAGACAAGGCAAAACCTTTTTATATTGATAAAATGCTTAGGTGGCTACACTGGATTTATGATTACACCTAACCTTTTTTGTATCATGCTTAGAGTAGGAAAATAGGCTCCTTGAAGTGAGCGTTTACTTTAGCATTTTTCTTTATGTACTTAGGAATAAATAAATTTTTCAGTGAAGTTTTGTCATTCCTTTGAATAAAGCAACTTTTGGATCATTGGCTCTTTTTCATAAAACTTGTAATACTGAGGTTCGCTTGTCAAGTTGAGATGTTTTTATAGGATATGGAAACCAGAGATTCTAATGTTCTCGTATGCTCTCCTTGCATAAGAGATTAGATCGAGCACACGTCCCACAGTTGGAGCCAAATATTATCCACTAATTTTGCACTTAGTTGGATTACTTGAGGAGCCGCCAGTTGACAAACATGATAAATGTTTGTTTCCAGTGTATCAAATGATCTGCCTTTGTGTCTAGCCAATTTTGGCTAGTCAGTTTTTGTTTTGAATAATTATGACTATGGCCCCGCGGGGTTTGTAATAAAATGTGCTAATAGGGTGTTTTGAGTGGCTCGGTCTCCTAAGACGTAGAATTTCAACTAAGATATTCCAGGGAGATTTTTGCCCTTGACAATTATGCTTTGCCTATGGCTGAGTATAATTGACGAGGTTTTCTTTCGCTTCCTCCAAAGTTGGAATGCCTGATTTTGAATTCTGGGCCTTGGAGGGTTATTAGAGCCCAACTGAGTATATATAAACCTACTAGACATTGTTAAAATAGACTATGGTCATGTCCTAAGTCACTAGGGACTTCATAAAAAATTCCAAAAAAAATTTTACCGGACGCGTCAAAATTTTTATTTTTTAATTTTTTAATTTTTCCTAAGTTTTTAATTAAATTTTTCCATAATTTAAATGGAAAAATTCAATTTGTAATAAGTTAGGCATCCGGAACCCGAATTCAGTGATTGAAGACTCTAACCTTAAGCCAAAAATCATTCTTGATCAGCCAGCTAGCCAGATCCAAGTTTCAGATCATCATTCAGCCACATAACTCGTATTTTCTCAAAAAAAATCAGTTTTGGGGAAAATATTGATTAGTTAATAAAAATGATTATTTTGGAGAAAATCCAAATCTCTCCAAATTAATCCGAATTCAGCGAAATAAAAGGCTAAATGACAAGGCACAGAGCATTTATGATGATTCCAATCAATATCGCTCAGTTTCAGATCAAGTATCGGAGTGTACCAGTTGAACTATCAATCAGAAATTTGCCCTCTTTGATCAAATCCGTTTTTGGTTGAAGTGTGGGTTATCTATTGGTTGCGTGATCATTACGAGGGAGGATGAGCCACCTCACCCCCCCTCATTACTCCAGCACTCAGTTGCAGCTCAGTTCAACTCCAAATCATCATGCCGAGCTCATTCAATTACTCCGGTGTTACTCTTAGTTTGGTTTTAGGGTTTTAGCCTTCTCTCTTTGTATAAATAGAGGCTCTTTGAGCTCTATTAGGGGTGGATGATTGATGTAGAGAACCTCTGGTGAAATATTGTAATGCTTGTTGCTCTTATGCAACCTATTTTTTAATAAAGAAAGGCTTTGGAGGCTCATGCTGTGTAGATCTTGGATGCATATGTTCCAATTAATGAGGTGATATTATTTCGATTTCTTTACTTTTGCTAATTTGTGGGTATTAATACATGCTTTAGAAGGCTTATAAAAGCACGTAAGAATAGGTATTTGTAGCTTTCAAGTTACCTATTTATTCCATTTACTTTCAGAAATCTTAAAGAGCATTGTTTTATTTAGATATATTTCATGCTTTTGGGTTGTGTTTAGTAAACAATACATGATTTAACCCCCGTTTTGGCAAGTGTATAAGTTTTTATCTGCAGATCACTTCACCGTACCAAGTAAAAGGTTGAGGTAAGTTGCATCTCCTTTTCTTGGGGCCAAGCATACGTTCCTAGCAGCTGCATGCTATTTGGGATCCAAAGTGGTTTCAAGGATTCAAGATCATCTTCTCTATTCACCCTAAAATTAAAAATTTTCATTCTTTCACTTTATGTTTGCAAGTAAAATTTTGATTTGTAAAGTTAATCATTTGCATCTTACTTGCTCTCATTTCTAGATCTAGGAAGTGTCAAAATTTTTGCATTTTTACTTAGATCTAGTTAGTACTTGAAGTAGCATAAAGTTCCTATATTTGCTTAAGTACTAAGTGTATTTTGTTAGTGTATTGTATTGTTTAATCCATCATTTTGCAGGAAAATAGCTCGCTGGTTTTTCTCTTTTCATGACATGTTAAGCGGGAATGCCGGCAAAAAATCAAAGATATAAACTCCAAGAAACATTCTTTTTTCCCCTTTCTTCATTCCCATTCTCCAGGTTGCCTTGAAGACATTCTCAAGATCACAAAAGACTCCAAACTTCAAGCATTGTAAACAAATTAATAAAGAGCAAGTGGGATTACGGCTCCCACACCCCTCTTCCCCCATTTGGGGGAAGCTTGTATCGTCCCTTTTTCATGTTTGAATATTTATTTAATATAGTTCAAATTTGTTAAAGTTTTGTTTCTTTTACTAAGGTTAGATAATTTATTTCTGATTAGTTTATCATTCATAAAATATAAAAGACAAAAAGTTTTCTTTGTTTATTTACTTAGCTAATGCAAAGTTTGTTTACTTTTTTTATATAATTTTATTTACCCCCATGCTTTCCCGATTAGGGTCTAAAAAACCTGAAAGAGACTCTTGGGTAGTTTAGCTTTATTTTTCTTAAAGTTTAATCAATTAATTAATTAAGTCTCTTGAACTTGTCATAACCCAAGTCAAGAGCACTCTCTATCGGAGAGCATAGCTAGTTTGCATTCCCCTTCCATTAGGCATTTAGTTTAACCAAGTCTCTTGAACCTTCGTCATAAGACAAGGTCAAGAGCGCTCTCTGTCGGAGAGTTTTAATTAATCTACTTAATTAAAATTTGCAACTCACTCCCCCATAATTAATTAACTCCGTTGTTTCCTTGCCGGAGTATGCTCTGACCAACTTCAAAATCGGAGTACCCAGAAACGGCATTGAATTTTTAATCTTGCAAGAGAAACATAATAAAATTTAAACCCCATAACCAATGCACCGGCGTTGTAGAGAATTTCATAAGTTCTTCTTAGTAGAGGCGTCGGAACTCCCCGCTATCTAAGCTTATCAGCTAGCTGGTCAATCTTCGCGATACCAGCCTGGGATACTGGGCGGGCCGTCATGTCTTCAACAAATTAAACTTGGAACATTCTCCCAGCTCTTGACAAACCTTCGTTGACACCATAAGCAAGACCATTTAAAAACATTTAAAATATACCAAGAGCACTTGCACAACTTAATATTCACTAGCTTTATTTCAAGACTTCTTGTTAGTTTCTTTACGCATTGCAGTACTCAGACTCCATAAGGCACTGGTCTATTATTGTATGCATAATGGTTATATTTGGATCAATTGTCTTTGGCCTATTTAATTTTTCTCTGTGAATGCATCTTTATAAAGTCTTGAATTATTGTTCATCTTTTGATTCTCTTGATAGTAACGTGGATTGCTTTATCTTATGCGTCAAGTTCATAATAAACAAACACATTCAATCACTATAACGCCTAAACAACACCCATCCACATCCGCAACCTTTTAAAACACTTTCACAACTTGAGAGCCGTAGAAACTCTTTTGTAGGGACTGCGCCCCTTGGCTTCGTTAGGAGTTAGCCTAAACGGAGGAGCTAGGAGTAGGTGATAGTACCTGTCTCTGTGCTTGCCCCCAAGGTCACACCTCTCCCACTTTCTTAAGTGAGGAGACAGCTTTCGAAAGATTTCTGCTGTTGGTGTGCAATCGACAGACAACAGAACCTAAAGGGAAAGAGCCGTCACACGAAGCTTATGAGAAGAACCTCATGGACCTGACAAAGAAAATGCAAGACATACAGAGGAAACACTTAGCACAGATTAAAGAGGTTCAGAATAGGGTCATAATTGTTGAAAGAACTCAACCTCCGCCACCTCCTAGACCCTTCCCTGCAAGGCAAACATGGCAGAGAAAGAATCCCAACCATGAGCAGAGGCCTCTTCATCAGCTAGAGGCTACTAATGTGGTTGAGCCTTACAAACCATTTTGCAGGGCACGCAGAGATTTCCATGAGGAATCGGGCCGCCATTATACATGCTATGTTCAAGAACATGGTTATCCCGAGGGTTGCGGTCCCAATACGTCTGCAAGCGAGCCTGAATTCATTCACAATGTAGGAGACATCTTTGTTGACCATAAGGATAGTTGGAAACAAGCCAACCAATCTCATCAAAGGGTTGATTACTTAACTGAGTATTATGGGGAAATGCCTTCAAATAGCAACAACGTTCATAATTTTAAAGACATAACATATCAAAGAAGACCAAGGGAAGGACCATCTACCCAAACTGCTTCAAAGGTAACAATTTTTGACATTCCTCCAGAAATAAATGATAAGTTAGATTCTGTTGCTCTAACTTTTGATTTAGGTAGTTGGTTAGCAAACTCCAAAGTTCCGGTTTCCGTACGAGTTATGTAAAATCCCTGGTCAAAAGGAGAAATTGTTGGAAATGTTAGAGCCCCAGGTTGATAATAATCCCCTCCCTACCTCAAAGATAGTTGCACCTGAAAGACCTATAGCTCCCAAAAACGTAACTTTTGCCAATATAGTAGAACAACTTCCACCCAGTCAGGAAAATGTCTGGGGAGACCCCCCTATAATCTTGCATACTAGGGACCCAAGAAAAGAAGATCACCCTCCCTTCTACATGTCATTGATGATAGGTGATCTTCTCCTGCACAACTGTATGTTAGATTCAGGCTCAGGATCCAATATTATGACTAAGAAAGTCATGCAACAACTTAGCCTTAGAACCACTCGCCCTTACCAAAATGTATGTGCCATGGACTCTAGACCTGTCAAAGTTGAAGGTATGATTAAAAGGCAGCATGTAAGATTAGCCAAGTATCTGAACATCCATGTTACCATGGATATCCTCGTCATAGATGTGTCGGATAAATGGGGCATGCTATTATCTAGAAAATTTGGTGCCACTTTAGGGGGATCTATCCAAATGGATTGAACATACGCCATTGTACCTGCATCAGAAGATTCATTGGTTAAGTTACATACTGAGAAAGAATGAAGATATCATGTAGAAAGCCCAGGGAAACCATCAAATGAATATGTCAACGACTCAAGTGGACTAGGGATGTACCAGATCAACTCCACTTTCTTAGAGCCTATCCAAGAAGAAATTAAAAATGAAAAACTTAGTGAATTGTGGAGGATGAACTTTGATGGAGCTTATTCTAAAGCAAGAAAAGGGGCTGGGATAGTCATTATTTCACCAGAAGGTAAAGTTTTCAACTTTGCTTTCAGATTGGAATTTGAGGCAACCAACAATGTGGTAGAGTATGAGGCACTTCTACTAGGCATCGAGATTGCCAAGGACATGGGGATCAAATTGCTTAGTAGTAAGGGGGATTCTGCTTAATTCTCCAACAAGTTAAGGGTCAGTTTGCTTGTAAGTGTCAAAGATTAAAAAAGTATAGAAATGCAGTCTGGGATACAATGGAATTTTTTGATGCCCTTAATATAGAAGCAATCCCTAGAGATTAGAATAGTGCCGCCGACCAACTAGCGTTTGCAGCTTCAGCACTTCAGCCATCAAATGAGATGTTAGAGGGGGATTATCTTTTAGAAATTAACTTCAGACCTTCAGTTCCTGATAATATTGAACATTGGCAGGTTTTCAAATATGATGAACAAATATTGAAATTTATTAATCATATTGATGAATTTTCCAATTATAAAGCAAATGAACATGAGGAAGGTAAAGAATATCAGGATGAGGGTAACCGCTTCAATCCTGTGACACATGGCTTTGTCGCCTTAGAGAACATCTTTGACAGACAGGATAGAAGAAAGAGTAGTGTCGAACAAATGAAGCCGGGTGAGTACATAGAAATCAACATTGGAACGGAAACAGAACCAAGAATAATAAAAATTGGAAAAGGTGCCTCTGAAAAGGAAAGGAACGGCCTTATAAAGTTGGTAAAAGAATATAGGGATGTTTTTGCCTACACTTATGACGAACTTAAATCTTATAGGGAAGATGTTTTTCAGCACACCATTCCCTTGAAACCTGAATGTCAAAAAGGCAAGCCTTTCCGACAAAAACTTAGGCAAATAAATCCTAAGTTGGCACCCATTGTAAAGAAGGAGCTAGAAAAGATGTTAGCAGCAGGAATAATAGCTCCTACGAGACATTCAACGTGGTGTTCTAACTTAGTGGTAGTTAGAAAAAAAGAACGGGAGTTTAAGGATATGTATAGATTTCAGAAATCTAAACATAGCGTGTCAGAAGGACAATTAACCCCTCCCCAACATGGGGACCCTCCTCCAACAGGTCACTGGATCAAGCATGATGTCAATGCTTGATGGTTTTTCAGGCTATAACTAGGTTGTCATCCAAGAAGAGGATAGACACAAAACCACTTTCACAACTCCTTGGGGCACTTTTGAATATCTGAGAATGCCCTTTGGCCTTTTAAATGTTGGAGCTACCTTCCAAAGGGCCATGGATTATGCCTTCAAGGAGTTGATTGGCAAAATCATTGAGATCTACAAGATGATCTCACTGTATTTTCAAAAGAAAGATCCAACCATGTTGGTCATCTCAGGCAGGTTTTTGAAAGATGTAGGAAATATGGCATTTCCTTAAATCTGGCTAAGTCAGTCTTAGGCATTGAAGAAGGAAAGCTTTTAAGTCACATTATCAACAAAGACGAGGTCAAAATTGACCCTGAGAGGATAGAAGCTATAAAAAAGATTGCCCTTCCCAGAAATGTTAAGGGTCTCCAATCATTCAATGGTCACATTAACTTCATAAGGAGATTCATTCCTAACCTAGCTGAACTCATGAAACCTATGCAGGCTCTCCTAAAGAAAAATGTTAAATTCATGTGGACAGATGAAGGAAGGAATGCTTTTGACACTATTAAAGATGCCATCACTAGGTCTCCTGTCTTAGTCAGCCCGGATTACACGAAAGATTTTATGATCTTTTCTTTTGCTTCAGAAAACACTATTGCCGGTGTGTTGCTCCAGAATAACTTCGAAGGGTTCAAGCAACCTATAGCCTTCATGAGTAGAGCCTTACAAAACTCTGAATTGGAATATACCATTATGGAAAAGCGGGCTTATGCCTTAGTCAAATCTTTGAAACATTTCAGAACGTATATTGGATATTCTAAAGTCATTGGATATGTTCCCCATACGGCAGTGAAAGACATCTTGTCTCAACAGGACTGTTTAGGAATAAGGGGCACATGGGTGTCCAAAATCCAGGGGTATGACCTTGAAATAAAGCCTACCAAATTAATCAAGGGACAAGGCCTTGCTAGAATGCTTACTCAGAAAAATGAAGAAGCCATTGAAATGATTGCTGAAAATAATATCCCTTAACCAGCCATGACTCCTGCCGCTTCAAGAGCTTGATAATCATTGGTATTCCAACATCATTTTCTTCCTGCCCCACCTCACTTGCCCTGATCACCTCAAAGGTCACAAAAGAAGGGCTTTGAGACTCAACACTGCTAGATATTGCCTTACCCAAGAGGGTCTGGGTTGGAGGAACCCAGATGGCATTATACTCATATGCATCAATGAACAAGATTCCAAGAAAATCTTGACTGAATTTCACTCAGGATTTTGTGGAGGCCATTATGTAGCGAATACAACTGCCCACAAAATCTTGAGAGTTGGATACTATTGGCCCACTATCTTCGCAGATGTTCACAAACATGTCAAGTGTTGCCAAGAGTGCCAGCTTTTCACAAGGAAGCAGAAGGTGGTTGCTCTTCCTCTTACACCTGTTGTGTTCCTCGCCCCTTTTCAGCAGTGGGGGCTTGATTTTATCGGCAGATTTAAGGATAACTCTAGCAATGGTTTTTGTCGAATTCTCACGGCAACCGATTATTCACTAAGTGGGTAGAGGCCATACCTACTAAGAATGCCACTGAGAAGGTTGTTATTGATTTCATTGAGGAAAAAATCATCACCAGATTCGAAACTCCCCTTAAAATAACAATCGATAATGCCAAAGCTTTCAGTTCGAAAGCAGTAAATGACTTATGTTTTAAATATGGCATTATCCTATCCCATTCATCAGATTATTATCCACAGTGCAATGGACTTGTTGAGTCCACTAATAAAAATTTGATGACTATTCTTAAGAAGATTGTGGGTGATAATAAAAGAGCATGGGATAGCAAGATTAACTATGTTGTGTGGGCAGATAGGATTACCAAGAAGAATTCAACTGGAAAGTCACCTTTTGAGTTAGTGTATGGGCTCACAACCACCCTTCCGATCAACATGCAGATTCCGATCTTCAGAATGTTAAGTGAATATGACACAAAACAACTGGAAATGAAGCAGAGGATCAATCAGATCATAGAGTTGGATGAATCTAGAGAGCTGCCCTTGATCAGTCACTCAGGCATCAAGAAAGCATGAAGGGCACCTTTGATAAGTCAACTAGGCCGAGATCTTTCTAGGTGGGAAATATTGTTCTCTTATGGGATAAGAGAAGGGAGAAGCCTGGGAAGCATGGGAAGTTCGATAGCCTTTGGAAAGGCTCATTTATCATCCGTGATATTGCTGGCACCAATTCCTTTTTGCTTAACACCATGGATGGAGATACTTTAAACTTGCCCGTAAATGGTCAACATTTGAAGCCCTTCTATCGAAACAACCTCCAAGATGACCAAGGGGTCATCCCAGGGCTTTTCTAAACCCATCCTTGTTGTATTTTTATGTATTTTGTTTTTGTACCATATTTGATGTATCATATCCATGTAGAATGTTGTATCGTAACTTTTGTATATTAGCATTTGTATCATATTTCATTTATATACTGAAAAAGAAAAGATTTTATTTCATGCACTTTGATTTGAAAAACCAAAAAATATTTTTTGGTACTTCATAATGGCATATTTTTGATATCATACCCATGGGACTAAGACACTTTTGTTTACATGCAGGTACTAGAGATTCTTGGATTCTCGGGCACTCTCTTTAATTAATAAATCAAGCGAGTACCCGTCCCATAGTTGGAGCCAGATGTTACCAACTATTTTGTACAATAGTTGAACTTCCTATTGAGCCGCCAGTTATCGAGCATGATGAACGATCATCTCCAGGGTTCAGAAGTTCAGTGTATTCCAAAGTTAGCCAGTTTTTGGCTGAGCTTTCTATTTTTTGTAAAATACATGTTCATACCCCTTTGGGGAAAATGTAAAAAAATGTCCTAGCATTTAAGTTTTTATAAAAGGCTCGGTTTCCCAAACTTGGGCATCAAGCCGACTAGCCCAGAGTGTTTTTTCCCTTGGTTATTATTGGTTGTTGAACAAACGACCAATAATTTGAGTTTTTCACTCGCTCCTCCAAAGTTGGGGTAGTTGTCTTGATGTTTCGGCCTTGGGAGGTTATTAGAGCCTTCGTGTCAGTGTTTTTTGTCATGCTAGGCATTTTGATTGAGTCGTATGAACATGTACTAGGTCCCCCTAGAGTTTCGTTGGATTCCGAGAAAAATACTTTTTCCCGTTTTTTAAGCCATTTTTAATGGTTTAATTGGAAAATTTCAAAATGTAATAAAAGTGTGATCCGGAGTCCGTTTTCAGCATGGTTGGGCTCATTTTCAAGCCCAGAGCAGCATCTTTACCCCAGGAGCCACTTTCACCATCAGTTGGGCAGCCGAGGCACCCCGTGAAGCAGTATTTGACTAAAAATGCACTAGAATAGCATTTAAATGCTAAAATTGGACAGAATGCACCAGAGTCAAATTTTTGAAAAGTCAAAAATTAATAAAAAAAATGTGAGAAGGTGACATGGCATGGGTCCCATAAGGAGTTACAACCCTCTTCTACTTAGTGGAAGTTAAAACTTTGTTTTAAAGTATGGTTTTGAATTAATATGAAAGGGTGGTGACGTCAACTCATGGAGGAGAAGAGTCACGCTAGCGAATGGGATTAGGGTGGACCTCCTCCACGTTAATGAAATCAAGTCTTGAATGATATAACATTGGTCCAAGATTGGTACAACTTCATCCCTTGGCAAAGATTCATCATATTGTAAGGTTTTGGGCCAACCGTGGCATGTCTAAAGAATGCATGCGCCCACCATGGTGTATCACGTAAGTCACGATTGGCGGATGAGATACTTTGGAATTATTCTAACTTAAAAATGGAGTGACTTCATCACATCATGCGATCTCATATTATCACATGCCTCTATCCTAAGTCTCACACCTTCCTCATGCCACGGCATCCGTACGGATTTGAATTTGCATGAATGTGATGAAGCTGATTGGTGTTTGGATCTGGCGGTTGAGGTTAGGCTTGCTTGGCGTCTTGATTGAAGGTTGAGCCAGGTCGGATCCACATCTATTGTATCCTTGGCGTGATTGCCTTCGAGGTTGGTCACACTATCTCAGTTATCGCCAATGTCACAAGGTTCAGGTTCGTGTTAGGGTTCGACGACCTGTAGGTTCGATTCGGGTTCGAATTTTCCAATGAGGTTCGGATGAGGTTCGGCATAGGTTCGGCTATATACATTTTTCAAAAAAAAATTATATTAAAAATAAAAATATATTAATGTTTTGTAATCTCCACAAATTATATATATATATATATATTTTGCTATATGTGTTTATTGTTTTATATATATATATATATATATATATATATAAATAAAACAATAAACATATATAACAATATATATATATAAAACAATAAACATATATAACAAAATATATGTTTATATATATATTGTTATATATGTTTATTGTTTAATATATATATATATATATAACAATTAAAAATAAACACAAATAAATAAATATATAAAACAATTAAAAATAAACATAAATCGTGGCTTCAAACTCGTCCATACTCCGCCGTCTAGAGTTACACTCATGGTTACACTCTGCTGGCTTCAAACTCGTAGTTACACTCCGTGGCTTCAAACTCGTGGTTACACTCTGCTGTCCAGAGTTGGGTCTCCGTCGTACATAATCACGCTGGGTCGAGGGTTCCGCGTACGAGCGAGGGTTTGAAGTTCACATTGTGCCGACTCGCGGAGTGCCTGTCGGAGACCCAGCAGACACGAGTCGAGATAGACCATGGACAAAGACTCGGAGCGGGGGGGGAAGAAAACACAACGAAAAGAAAATCTTGAAAAATCTGAAATGTTCGTTATGAGGTTCAACGAACCTAAACAAACCTGTTTTTTTTTTGAGGTTGGACGAACTTCGAACCTGATGGTTGAAGTTCGTCGAACCTTGTGATATAGGTTATTGCCATATGTGTTGCATTTCAGCATCTCCAGGGTAGGCGTGGAGAGGTCTCATAAGAAGTGGCGCCTGCTTCACCACCTCAGCTGGAAATCAACTCAAGCTGTCACCCATCTTTCGCTCTAGATCACTCAGTTACACTGAGCGTGATCTCTATTTCATTAAAAGCCCCTGGGGCTTGGCACTCTCTACAGGATCGAATTTTTGGCAAAGAAGCTCTGGAGAATTTTCATTGTAATATTTTGCTTAAGATTTAATAATGTTGATGACTTTGGAGGTCAATGCGGAAGCTCTTCGTTTGTCATGATTCACCTTGTGAGGTGGATACCTTTCTTTGCTCCCTTCTCTCT
Source organism: Pseudotsuga menziesii (assembly GCA_001517045.1). NCBI lineage: Eukaryota > Viridiplantae > Streptophyta > Pinopsida > Pinales > Pinaceae > Pseudotsuga > Pseudotsuga menziesii. The sequence continues at coordinate 168,816 of LPNX010888973.1, read as the reverse complement.
TGATTCTTAAGCATTTGATTGTATAATTGTTGAAGGCTAACAATCTAGCACTATATTGTATAATCCATGCTTTTCTCTTTAAGTTGTGTTGCTTTCAGGTTTGTCCGATATACAGGGCTCTTTTATGGTTAACATTCATTTTGCAAGTTCTACAAGGAGTCATTTTCTTTCAAGAAAGTCGAGAAGCATAAGTTTCTTTGCCTCATCCATCAAGCAAAAGCAATTCTTTCCAGTTACTTTTCTTAAGTTGGATCTAAATATCTCTCTTCTTTTGTCATATTTCTATGTATCATATGTTAGTTTTGACCTGAGAAAGTAAGCTTGGGATTTAATCCCAAGTGCCACATAATTTTGTGGCTACTTCTCTTTCCCCATTAGCATCCTTGCGTACATCCAGCTAGACTGGACAGTTTCGGGACTAGTGCTTCTAGTGGTTGCCTTGTTCGGAGGTTGATCCCACCTTTGGTTGATTGTCTTGTTACTTTTTGTCCTCTTCTTCTAGGTTGGATTTGGCCTCCTTTCACCTTGTTGTTTGATTGTCTTCTTCGATTTCTTCGCTGCCCTCTTTCTTCAATTTTTTTGCAGCCACTTTTCTCCTAAGTTGTTGCCCTATTTTTACCATTTTTTGCAGCCCTCTTATTGCTTAGTTCGCTGCCCCATTTCCCCCTTTTTTGCAGCCAACTATCTGCTGTTCACTTCCCCCTTTTTTTTTCATTTTCTCATTTATTTCAGTCCTTTTTTGTCCTCTTTTTGCTCCTTTCTATCCTCTTCCTTTTTATCTTTTTGTAGGTTTGAAGAAATGGTTCTCAACAAAAAGATAAATCACTCTCCTTTTTTGTATAAAATCTATAAAAAAAACTTCATTTTTAGTCTTCTAGCTTTATTTTAAAAGTCATTTCCAAGGGTTAAATTCCCAAGGCAAATTGTAACACTTAATAAAATTTCTTTTTTTTGAGTGGGGTTTTTAAGCCCCCACTCCCAACCTCCCCCATTTGGGGAGATTTGTGGTGTTCTTTTCTTTTGTGTTCTTAGATTAGATTTGCTTTACTTAGAAAAGTGTTATTTTCTTGCTCAGAACACTAATTGCTAGATTAGCTTGTTTTGATTCATTGTAAAGTTGTGTACTTTGTGATTTAAAAATCCCATCTTTCAAAAGTATTTCAACTGCTTTAAAGTATAAATCTCTTGAATCTCACTTTGTGGATCAAGAGTGTTCTCTATCGGAGAGTTGTTTATTTCGGTTTTTCTACTTACCCCCATGCTCTCCCGATTAAGGCCTAAAAACCTGAAAGAGATTCTTGGGTAGATTAGTCATTTTACTTTTTTGCAATTAATTAATTATTTGCTAAGTCTCTTGAACTTGTCGGAACCCAAGTCAAGAGCACTCTCTATCGGAGAGCATTCCCACTGCATTTCCTTGCATCAAGCATATAGTTTAGCTAACTGACTTTGTCATAAAACAAAGTCAAGAGAGCTCTCTATCGGAGGGTTTTAATTAATTTATTTAATCAAATCTTTCAACTCACATTCCCCCTTAATTAATTTACTTCGTTGATATCCTTCACCTAGTATGCTCTGTCGACTTTCGAGTTGGGCTCGTACTCAGAACAGTGAACAGACTTGCTAAGACCGCAATAACAACACAAATTAGAACTTTCACCCCATAACTAACGCATAGACGTTATCTTGATAAATACTCAGGTAGTGGGAAAATTCCAAGTGTGGGCGCCAGGCAACCCAATCTGGACACTCGCTGGTTAAATTCTCTAAACACCTAGCTTGTGATTCCAGACAGGTCCATCATGTCTTCGAACAGAGCCACTGAAAGTATTTCTGGTTAGGTTTTCTAGACACCTTAAACAAGATCATCTTTAAAATCTACAATAAAATAAACAAAGAGCACTCGCATAACATTCACTAGCTTTATTTCAAGACTTGTTGTTAATTTCTTTAAGCGTTGCAGTACTTTGACTCCATAAAGCACTGGTCTATTATTTTATGCATGATTATTAATCTGGATCATTTTGTCTTTGGCTTATAAAAATCTTTATCTGTGAATGCATCTTTATTTACAAGTTCTTGATATACTGTTCATCTGTTAATCCAGTACAGCAACGTGGATTGCTATTTTGTCTTGTGTTCGAAATTCATAATAATAAAACATCCTTCATCACAATAACTCCTAAACAAAATCCATCCGCATCATTCAGACATTAGAACTTAAAAACATTGAGCCATAGAAAACTCTTTGTTAGGGACTACCCCCCTTGGCTTCGTTAAGAGTTAGCCTAAACGGAGGAGCTAGAAGTAGGTGACAGTACCAAGCTCTTTACTTGCCCCCAAGGCCACACCTCTCCCACTTTCTCAAGTGAGGAGACAGCTTTCGGAAAATTTATGCTGCTGGTGTGCAATCGGCGGACAACAGCTTCCACACCATAGTAGCATAATTCGAGTACGAATATAGATTCGAATACGATTTGATACAAAAAAAATACGTAACGAAAAAATCTAGTACAGAAAAAATATGGTAGTAGGTTGCTTATAGATTTAAAAAACTTAATTTTCAAAGTTTAAAACATTTTAAAATATACATAAACCATTCAGTATTTGCATGCAGTGTTGGAATTTGACGGGCAAAAAGCCCTCATGGGCCATTTTTACCGTCAAATAGTCTATATTTTATACTTCAAGTCACAAAAAACCAAAAAAAACATTAAAACGTCTATATATAGTCTTCAAGAGGGGGAGAATTTATCTAATAATGTATTTATAAATTTAATTATAAAAATATTAAATAATTAAAATGTCAAAAATAAATTATAAAACAATAAACCAATTTCTAATAATATATTCCAAAAAATATTACCCTAACTAAAATCTAATAGTATAACTAGTTGCTAAACTTTATATTTATATTACAAAATAAGCCTAATATTTGATATTTATAATAAAAGTATAAAACAAAATATAAATTATAAATTTTAAGATTTAAACTTTTAAAATCTAAAACTAATTCTAAACGGATTATGGGAAAAATTAAACATAAAACAATAAAATTTAAATAATTCTTATTTTATAATATGTGCCAAAAATGTAGGCAAATTTATCGTATCTGTATTATGCCAAATATTAGGCGATTTTCGAACTCCCTCTGAATTTCCGTACAAGAAAGTCCAATACATCTGAATTATGCTACTATGTTCCACGCTAAAAAATTACAGAAGGATAACAAGCCATACTATTTCAAATCATTTTCAATTGCTCACAGTTCAACAAGGCAACAATCAAACTTGCTAACCCCACCAAGCAACTTGCAATCAGTAGACTGGCAAGTTAAAAGTCAATATACTACTCTAACGACACCACCCAATCAAGAAACCTAAGGGTTTCTCTCCAATCAAGGCCGTAGAACACTCCATTCACCTCTTTGAGACTAAAATTATTTAATCAATCAATTTATAAAACATCTCTCATGGAGAAAGCAAAATTGGAGAGGTAACTCAATTAATAAATAGATCAAGGAAAAATTCAACATAGCACTTATCCTTATGGGTCTGACTTTATTTGATCCCAAAAGCAGGATGAATGGTGCTCATGCATGGACTTGATATCACTTGATGAGATTACTATAAAGACAAATCAATGTTAAAAGAAAACCTTTGTCCAATTGCGGCCATAAAAAATCAAACAACTCTTTGGCAACAACGCAAGAGCAAGCTTCAATCCAAGCTCTATGGTCCATTTTGAGTGCGAAAAAAGTGGGAGAGGTGGCGTATGAGCTAGACATTGACAACAAGGGAAAACCTGTAATATCCCCAAAAATTGAAAATAAAAAAAAATTATAGGATAGTGAAAACTACCCAAAAGGGATCATTAGTACTCGTGCGGAAACATAGATGCTCCTTAGACTTGCAACATCTTCGGATTCTGCCCACTGTCTTGTTAATCTCTTATCCATTCCATGACTATTAGTTTATTTACTTCTTATACCTTAATTCTGTTATTTAAACTGTCAATATATCTTAGTTATTACTGTCAGTGAATTAATGAGTTATATAGATCATTGTTTTGCTCCTGCACATGTATACTTTGTTTATTTAATGAAAACTAACTTAACTTTATTGATGGGAACAAAGTGATGGAGTGGCGGGACTCGTTCTCCCATGATGATTTGAGAGGTAAGGTTATTCTTCGTTATGCAGGCTTACTTAGTTCATTCGAACTAAGGCACCTTATTCATTGATTCACAGGTTATTCTTGCAACATCGGGATTGTTGGTTACTTGACACATTTCAGTTCTTAGTTGTACTTCCCGTTCCGTCTTGCACTTTTGTTACTGATCCGTTTTACGACTCAGGTGCGCCCTATGTTTGTTATCTATCTTTATTTGTTAAATTTACTAAATGCTTATGAGTTATCTTATTGTCCTTTTTTAGTTACTTACTCGTCTTTTGTTTCTATTTTGCAGGTTTACCTTGGTGACAAGCTTGTAGACTTACGCTTGTTCATCCTAGCGAGGGCATCATGGCATACTACGTTTGCCATTATGCCTAAATGCTACAACCTAGACTTACGACTTAAACGCATATGCTACCTATATGAACTATCCTAAAGGGCATATGATAACACTATGAGCTTGTTGCTAAGGGACAGACATTGTAACACTATATGGTATTGATGCTAAGGGAAAACATTGTAATACTATATGATAGTATTAAGGGCTGCGCATACCATAAGGTTGGGACTATGGTATACAAACCATGTCATTAGTATTGGCCTGCGCTGACTTTTAAAGGGTGGTGAAACCATAGTATAGAGGGTTTATCATATGACATGGTTGATTTAACGTTGATACACGATCTTATGGTTGGGGTTTATGGTGGCGTTTATGGCCACCAGTTAGTTCCATTAATGCCATCGGGGTTGGTGAAAACCCTTGGCAAAGGACTTGGCATTCATTGTATGTGCATTATGGTATTGGCATTGTGGTGTAGTGTGGCCTCTGCGCGTTTGGAGAATGGAGACGTGTAATGTCCTCTTCCTTTTAGGCCCTGAGGCCCATATCGCTAACCTATGTGATTCCTGTGGGTTCGAGCGAT
>LPNX010888973.1:137533-150755 GCA_001517045.1 Pseudotsuga menziesii | reverse complement strand
AGGGCAGCGTAGTAAAACTTTTCTATTGCTGAATTTACACAGCAAAGAGAGGGCAGCAGTTTGTCTTGCTGGTTTGTTTTACACAATTTACGGGGCAGCGACGTATTTTATTGACTTGCTGATTTATAACAGCAGTAAGAGGGCAGCGAAGTATCTTGGTGTCTGGTTGGTCTTACAGTCACTCTCTCAAGCATATTTCATGGTGGAAAGTTTGTATTTCGATCTTACATATTATTTGCAATAAAGGAAGATTGTTTGCTGGAGTTTTTATCCCATATTGGGTTTCTCCAGGGTAAATTTTTGTGCATGTGTGAGATCTTATTTATGTACTTCTTCTACTACTGGTTATCATTTCAAGTGTTCATCTATCTGTTGGTTTAAAGATCTAAGTTTTGTTTAAAGAGGAAGAAAAGTAAAAGAACAGTAAACACTTTGCTCGAATATATATATGCTTGAAAAACTAACAGGTCTTTAATAATTTGTTGGCTTGTTTATTATATGAATTATGTTCCTAGTAAATCTATTTTAAAATATTTAGATTCTGCTCTTTAGTTTATAATAAATCAAATAGTACATAAATTATAAAACTATTCGAAGACTAATATATATATATATATATATAACCTGTACTTCTAAACTAAACTTGAATTAAAAACAACCCTCTGCTGACAAATGAAATATGTCAGCAAAGTAATGCCACCTGTAGAATAGGCTAACTGATAACAAAAACTAGGTATGGTGCACATAAACTAAACATGGAGATAATTACAAATTTTCACTCAAAGTACAAACCCTAGTAATGTATAGCATATAATAAGATTTCTCCAACCTATGATTAGTAAATTGCATATACAACCTTAGCAGATTGATAACCATAAAACAAAACCATTAGGGTTAGAAATTTCATTGCAGCCCTTACTTAATCATAAACAGGTAATGAAACTTTGGGAAGAAGTAGAATAGGCCTTCAAGGGTTTCATACCTGAAATTGAAGCTTTGTTAATGGTTGCACCTACACACTTAAATAACCAGCATTAACAATTCAATGCATATCTGACCTCTGTTTGATGACCAAATCACTTGGGAACTACCACGTTCCTCCCAACAATGACCCGGAATCGTCCCTGGTTCTAATCTGGATCTCCCCGAGCTGGACTCCAACATGCAAGTAGCTTAGAGCTCCTAAGGTAGGGTTTCCTAACTGGTAATCAATTCTAAATCAATCCTCTTTTCCTTGCAGAAAAAGTTCTCCAAGAAAACACTTGAGAGCAGAACAGGCAGAATAATAATTCTCCTAGATAAAAATCAGAACCCCCAAGCCTTTGCTTGGCTTGAGTCTTTATAGGCAGACTTTTCAGTCAAAGGGGCAGTTAAATCAAAAAATCATTGATTCTTGATTTAACCCTTTTTAATTTACTGGGGTAATTTTTCAATTCTTAACCTAGGAACTTTTAACTAGTTCCTAGTTAGTCTTTCATAGATATTTCACTATTTATTAATCCTTTAATAATAAATAGTAATTGGTGGAGCTTGTCTTCTTTCTTTATTCAATTACATACTTAATCATAATTAATTCTTTATACATACTATGTATAAAATACATAGTATTAAAATACTTTGTTAACACTTGTCTTCGGGCATCATGTGTCATGATCCCTTGGATTTAACAATGGCTTAGGTCTACTAGGCTAGGAAACTCTAAACATTCTTGCATGTTGGATTTCCCTCGTACAACGTGGTAGTTCTTCAGTACTTGATGAGAATACAGAAATTCGAAATTTCATTTAATCACTTAAAAATAAGTATGATGAGATCAATATTATTCCTCAAGTGGTTTTCACTCGGAGGTGATTTTAATCTTTTCAGTAACCCCTAGCGCTTACCAGAGCCCATACTCAACGCTTATAACAAGGAGTTACAAACATAATGCAATTCCAGAGCTCTCGCTCAACACTAAATGCTAGGATGTACTTGTATGATACACCTAGGGATACAATGGCCTAAGATCCGATGCTCCAGAGCTTATGCTCAACACCAACATGGAATGCTCCAGAGATTATGCCCAACATTTCCAAATTATATTTTCATGTGCTTTAGAGCTTTATGCTCAACACAAATGTAAGTACTCATGTGCTCCAGAGCCTCTCGCTTCAACACAAAACATCTCATCGATCATGTGCTTCAAGGTCCATGCCCAACACAAAACATTTCATCAATCATGTGCTTCAGGGTCCACGCCCAACACAAAACATATATATACCTATATATCATCAACAATTGGCTTACGCCCAATATACAAAACAAATCATCATGTTCATATGCAGTGGGGTCTTTGATCCAATATAAAATAAAACATCAATATAATCATCATGGTCAATAGGCTCATGCCTATAAATGGTAGGTCCAAAATTCGGGATATTACAAGACCCCATGATGTCTACTTACATTGTTGCGTGTATTTCTTAATCCCCCTGCCATATCTATTTAACTGGTTGCAATATTTCTTGGGAAGTGATTGTAATATCTATTTGATTAGTACAATCACCCTTCCAACTCACAGTGTGAATGCATTGGAGAGTTGGTGTGCTCCAAAAGCAATTTCATTCCTTGCGATGCAAACTCTCAAAGTGTAACATTTGGAAATGCCAAACATTTTAGAGCATATGCAATGCATCCAAAGTATCCAACATGGTCCTAACAAAGAAAAAAGGAGTAAAAGAGTTCATAAAAGACACAATGATGTTCGTGTTGAATTTTCTAAGCATCATCGAGAGCCATTCTCTTAGGAGAATGGAGACACCTGGTCCGGAACCAGGGTGTGGACTCAACCTAGAGTTGAGTGAATATTCTATTGAATGGGGATATCTAGTCCGGGACCAAGGTATGGAACCAGTCCAGCACTGGGGGACTCAACCTTGAGTTGAGTGATCATTCTGTTGAATGGTGACATCTGGTCCGGGACCAGGATGTCAAACCTATCCAGCACTAGAAGACTCAACCTAGAGTTGAGTGACCATTCTATTGAATGGTGTGTTATCCACTAATTTTGCACTTGGTGGATTTTCGGTGAGCCGCCAGAGTATTGAACAAGTACACTTGTTCATGATCAGAGTTCAGAAGTCCGTCAGCCTTTTTCTGGGAGTCTGTTCGAAGACTTTCGTAACAGATGTTCATACCCCCTTGGGGAAATTGTAAAAAATGTCCTAGCATTTAATTTTTTATAAAAGGCTCGGCTTCCCAAACTTAAGCATCAAGCCGACTAGCCCAGAGTGTTTTTTTCCTTGGTTATTATTGGTTGTTGAACAAACGACTAATAATTTTTGAGTTTTTCATTCACACCTCCAAAGTTGGGGTAGTCATCTTGGTGTTTCGGCCTTAGAAAGTTATTAGAGCCTTCGTGGCAGTGTTTTTCAACATGCTAGGCATTCAAATTGAGTCGTATGAACATGTACTAGGTCCCCCTAGAGTTTCTTTTGATTCTGAGAAAAAAAAAAATCGTTTTTTAAGTCATTTTTTAATAGTTTAAATGGAAAAATTCAAAATGTAAAAAAAGTGTGATCCGAGGTCCGTTTTTGGCGTGGTTGGGCTCATTTTCAAGCTCGAAGCAGCATCTTTACCTGGGGGCCACTTTCACTATGTTTCGGCTAGCTAAAACATCCCGAAAGGCATCATTTGGCTAACAGAGCATCAAAATGGCATTTAAATGCTAAATTTGGAGAAAGTGCACTAAAGTCCAAATATTAAAAAAGTCAAAAATCATTATTTTTTAAGTGGAAAGTGACTTGGCCTGATGTCACCATAAGTCATGCGTTCCTTTTAAGTGTAATGGCACTTAAGACTTTGGTTTAAATTTGAAGTTTGAATTAAGTTAAAAGAGAAGGTGACGTGAAGCTTTTGGACCCATGCTTATGTGGAAGGATGGTGAGTGGGATTGGGGTGGACCCCTCTCCACTTAAGAACTATTATTTTAAACCTTGGAATATATTTCCAATATAAATGAATTATTTCATGGTAGAAGCTACGATTTATTTCAAGTGAGGAGGGTGACGTCAACATGGACTCACACTAACCCTTGCATGCATGCGATTGGGATGTAGGTGGACCCATCGTTAATGTGATGAGTTACTAAAACCATGGTATATTTTAATGTGATTATGGTAATGCATTGTGAGGTGGCGGATGGTCCCACAAAAGGATGACATGAAACCATTGGAGGATCACGGCAATTCATTTTGAGCTAGCAAATCTTCTTTATGAAGATCAAATCATTGAATTCCTGAATCAATGGGATGTCACCATAAATCAAGTGTGACTAATCCCTTGGATCAAGCGTGTGATCTCATGTAGCTGGCGATTAGTTGGAGAGTGCGTCCCCTCTTGGGCTTTCACGAATTGGTTGGTGAAGAAATCGAGGGAGGGTGGATCTCTCTTTGGAGAGGTGGTGCTTCCTATTTAAAATCCCATTCAATCAAATCCCTTGATCATCTCGGGTTTACTTCAGTTGGTTGAGGCCCCCCTGGGGTTGGGTTTTTGTATAAACACGAGGCCTTCTTCCTCATTCCAGACGGAAGCAAGGAACCTCTACTCATGTACTCTATTGTTATTATTTGAATAAAGTTGAAGGCTTTGGAGGCTTATGAATGTGATTCTGTGGGTGCATACTTTTGGTGGATGAGGTGATATGGTTGCATTTCTGTCATGCTTTGTTCTTTCAAAATCAATCTGGCTTAAAAGGTTATCTTAGATAAGATAAGATAAGATAAGATAATTTTATTAATGTCCACTAATGACCACAAAGTAAGTCAACGGGACTATCGATTACAATGATATGTTATGCATGTGGGAGGATCAAACAATCTCCCTTAACAGAAATACAATATAAGCAATGAAAAAGAAGTAAAAAGTACAAGGCAAGCTAAGTTGTAGCATGGGAGAGCTCTTGCTCCAGTTCTACCTCTGTAGCCCTACACAGGGGCGACGAAGCTTAGGTGGACAAGATCCGGGAGCCACAGTGACCAAGGAGGATCTAGTACTCCTAACATCCGAGGATAAATGAAGAAAACTGAGAGAAATACAAAAGTGTCTGCTGCCCCGATTCGGATCTGGTGGGCGTGGAGCGCTCTCTAGGGTGATGTTGGTGGGGTCTGGAGGATCCTGAGCACCTCTCGAAGGGAGGTCTGGTCCAGAGCTGTCGTTGAGATCTCGTGGGTCAAGAGCCCGCAGCCCTTACTGATCTGGTAGTTGGGTCAATATTGAGGTCAATATATCTCTTGGTGCCCCTGGAAGAAGGTAGCATGCTGAAGAATGTCGTGATCCACTGTGTGGTGTCTGGTCTAGTGGGAGACTGGAGGATCTGCGCTCGAAGCCTGAGGGTCTCCTGAATATAAAGCGTAAGACATTTTTTATCGCTATATCTGATGAAGGCTGCTAGAGTTTGGGCCCCCCTAAACAAGCAATAGAAGCATCCTCTGATCTCATAGTAGATAGGACACCTGAAGATCAAATGTGACTCGATTTCCACTTCCTGTAGATGACATATATGGCAAATCCTATCTGATCTATCAATCTGGTGGTCTAACTCTACCCGAAGTCTATGTGATCCTACTCTGAACTGTCCGAGAGGGATCCGAAGAGCATGCATCCGATGGTGAAACGTATATTTGGGCCGGACAATGAGCATGTCTCTGATCTCTAAGAAGTGTTCAACATAAAAGGCCATTTTGGGGTGCAATCCTCCTGGGGGATTAATCCAAGTAACCTGGACGAACTGCTTGTAAATATCCTCTCTGATGATCTTGTTTAAATCTTGTCGGATAGGCAGAAGGTGCCCAAGAGCATCCAAAGAGTACTGGAACGAGGGGAGACGATCTAACTAAATCCCTACTGAAGCAAGAAGGCTCGAGACCCCTGTGAGCCAACATTTGGCCCTGCTTGGGAGATCATCATGGGCGATAGTCTAAGCAGAGCAGTATGCTAGAAAAGGGTACTTTTCTCGACCTTTCGATGAGTCGACTAACCCTCGGATCCAGTGCAGGAAGGAAACCAATCTGAAAATTGCCTCAAGGCGGAAGGGCTGGGCTCCAAACTCAACGAGGATGATGTGCTGCAGCACTGTCTGCTTACATCTAATGATACGTCGGAGAAGAAGGATCTGGACTCTCTCAGCCAATGCCTAATCTGACTCAAGTAGGGAGGGGCCCCAGATCTCTGATCCATATAGAACAGTGGGACGGATCAAAGTATTCAGCAGGTCCATCTTGGATGAAATATCCTGGAAATGGTGACGAAAACACTGTCTCTCGAGGAGGGCTAGGGATCCATACCCCTTGTTGATTCGAGGCTGGAGAGCTAGTCGTAGACCGAAGCAGGGACCAAAGAACTGCACTCCTAAATAAGTGTAAGTGTTGGTGATCTCAACTTCCTCCCCCTTGAATAAGAAATGAAAATCTGAGGTTTTCTTAACCCCATTGAAGATCGTCACCTTTGTTTTGCTCAGGTTCACAGTCAGCTTTCGGAGTGCACAGAATAGGGCTAGGGCATCAAGCTATCTCTACAAACCTTCCAGGGAGGAAGATAGGAGTACAATGTCATCAGCGAAAAGTAGAATAGAGATCAGGACTTGGTGGAGGAGGCACCCATCTGTTTCTTGGGTATGCTCACGGAGGAAGGTCTCCAGCTCGTCAGTTGCCAAGAATTTTACCTAGTGTTGAACTAGGGACTCATCCCGGGGCTGAGGGCCATTCTCCAGGGGAATGGAGGCGCTTGGTCTGTTACCAAGTAATTGACCTAGTATCAAATCATGTAGCCTATAACTGAGGCGCCTGGTCTATTACTAGGAAGACACTATAAGCCCTAGACCGGGTCTAGGCATGTATGACACTCTGACCCTTGATTAGTGGGCTTTGTGATCTTCTCCAAGGCTTAGCTACCCTTGGTTAAGACACCTTAGTATTCGATCTTGGTGTCACATAGAATGAGATAAAAGCATTAGTAATTCTCTCTATTTATGATGATGTACTTTGAGTGGGGATGAAAGACCACCTTGACCACTTGTATTGACCACAGGGCACTTGAAGAAGGCTAAAGCAAAAGTCAAAAATACATAAGGACCCTTAGTACCACTAAGGTGTAAAGTGAAAGTGCAAAAAGACCTTTAGTACCACTAAAGGTGACTCAAAGGATATAAAAGAAGATCAACCCATTTCATTATTACACACACTTGCTCTCACAGGTACAACTGCTCCAAGAAGAAGAATTCGTTGGTTCAAGAAGAAGAAAGGTTGTCTTGTGGTTATGCCCTAGCATGGATGAGTCTAGCTAGGGCATCCACAACTATTGAAGCCAAACCCTAAACTAGGGTTTCATCAACAAAGGAGCAGCAATAGTTTTCTTCTTTTCATGTGCTAGGGTTTTACCTTAGTTCTCCTCACCTTCACGGCCAGTAGCAAACTTTACACGGGCAGCCTCCATCCTTCACCCAGCAGCATCTCTACTCCACGGGCAGGTGTGTACAGGTCACGGGCAGCTTGTTTTCTTCTACGGGCAGGCTGCTAGAAGCTTGAGCAACTTCCCTTTTTCCTCGGCAACCCTCCTTCACCTCATGGCATCTACAGCACCCTCCTCCAAGGCTCGGGCAACCTCAAGCTAACCCTCAGGCTGCTAGCAGACAGCGCGTAAGGGTTGTTGAGTCAATAGCAGACCCTCGGCCTGCTAGCAGACAGCTCGTAAGGGTCGTTGGGTCAACAACAGACCCTCGGGCTGCTAGCAGACAGCCCGGAAGGCTTCCGGGTCTGCTAACGGACCTCTAGGCAGCATTCAACAGCCCATTAGGGCCTCCGAGCAGCCAACAAGAGCCTCGGGTAGGGTCCCAAGCTTAGTGCAGAAGTCTGGGCATGTCAGCAGCAGATCCGAGCAGATCTACAAAGGTTCGGGCAAGGCCACGGTGGATCCGGGCAGCAGCAGGACCATACGAGCAGCAGGCAAAACAGTATAGGTAGGGCAGCAGCTGACAAGGCAGGGTCTGAAGAGTTCGGGCAGGAGAGAGAAAACAGCTCTGGGCAGTCAAAGAAGATTTTTGGGCAATCTGATCTCTCCGGGAAGGAGAGAGAAAATTAGGGCAAAAAGCCCTAATTTGTTAAAAAGCCTAAATTGGCATTTTCCCTATGTAAAATTTTATCTTCTATAATTGTGGATCTGTGGTACAAACCCAATTAGGGTTTGAGAATTTTGAAAAACTCGGTCATCTCATTTACGAGATGAATTACTAATGCTTTTGGGGTTTTTGTCCTTTAAAGGTTTCCCCAGTGAAAAACTCATGTTCAGTGTGTTGATGTGTTGATGTGTTGATGTTATTTTACTGCACTTGTCATTTGTTATCAATTAGTCTGCATATTATTAAAGTATTCATGCTAATGTTAAAATTCAACATGGTATTAGAGCTTAGCATGTAAAGACCTAGTAAGAAGAAATTGTTGTCGTCTTCCTAGACCTTGGGATATTTTTGCAGACTTGACATTTGACTAAGTGGCAAAGATGGCCATCAACATCTTCAGACCGGAAGAGAAGTTACAAGGGTCAACTAACTACAACTCCTGGAAAGCTAGGCTTACAGCTATTCTAGAAGAAAATGACCTAGATAACATTGTGTTTAATGTCAATGAAGAGCCAACATCTAATGCTAGCAAACTTGCTTACAAGAAGAAGCAGGCTAAGGCTAGAATGATCATTTCTGATTATGTCAAAGAAACGGTGATGCCCAACATCACAGCACTAAAGACTGCCAAAGAATGCTTTGACACGTTGGCCAACTTGTATGAGAAGAAGGCTCCCAATCAAAAGAGAATCTTAAAGAAAAGGCTACGAACTTTGAAGCTGAACAAGGATAAAGGGGTTGGTTCCTTCTTCACGAAGATTGCACAGGTAAGAGATCAACTTATTGCTAGTGGTATTGTTGTTAATGATGATGACCTTGTGCAGACTGTGGTCGATGGTCTCCCAAGCTCTTGGGAAACATTCATGGCATCTGTCAGTGGACGTGAGAATCAGCCAACTTTCGAAAGACTTTGGCATGATTACATAGAAGAAGGGGGAAGGACTTCAGGCAAGGTAACCAAGGAAGGTAATCTTGCACTTGCAGCAAAGATAAAGAAGTTCAAGAAGCCCTCTCCTCAACAAAAGAAGGGAAAGAAACCCCAAGTTAAGATCTTTGATGTTCCAAAAGTGGAATGCTATAATTGCCACAAGTATGGACACTTTGCCAAGGATTGCATGCAAACCAAGAAGAAATCCAAAAGAAGATTTCAAGCCTCTGCTGCAGAAGAAGAAGAAGAAGAAAACCAAGGCTAACAAAGAAGAAGAACCTAGAAGAGAGTACTACCTGATTTCTGCTCTCTCTGGATCCATCACAGACAGTGCTACCTCTTGGTTGGTGGATCGTGGTGCCTCCAGGCATATGACAAGTAGCCGTGGAGCTCTCACCAATTATAGAAAGAAGAAGTTCACCACACAGGTGGAACTTGGAGATGACTCCACTTACAAAATTGAAGGAGTTGGCTCAACTTGACTTCAACTTGATTCAGGTACAGTTTTACATATTGATGATGTCTTATATGTTCCTGATTTGAAGAAGAATCGTCTATCTGTTGCTAGCTTAGAGGACAAGGGCTACAGGGTCCTCTTCATGGACAAGAAAGACCTTCTATGGGCAAAGGATGAAGAGCTAAGCTCAGCTGAACAGATTGGAGTTCGAGAGGGAGGCCTTTACAAGGCTTTAGAAGATTCGACCCATGCTTTGGTACATCATACAGTTGATCCATGTGAGTTGTGGCATAGAAGGTTTGGACACCTTCACTACACAACTCTTCCAGGCTTACAGAAGATGGTCAGCAGAGATGTGATCTTCCATGACAAAGTTGTGTTTCGTCAAACACAAGAGCTTTCAAAGGAAGATGAAGTACCTCCCCTTGAGTTTCTAGATTCATAAATTCAAAGGGAGGAAGAGGAATTTGACGATCAAATTCTAGATGCACCTGAGGACACTGAAAGTCCACCAAAAGAACTACTTGAAGTTCCTCCTTCCAAAAAGGAGACCTGCTTGGTACCGAGAAACGATACAAGAAGGCGAGAAGCATGAAGCTCCTCCCGAGACTTTCAGAGAAAGCATAAGACCACAGAAGTACTCCGGTCTTAATCAGCCATCTCATTAGTGCAAAACCTTCCTCATACGAAGAAGCAGCAAGTCAACAAGTATGGGTTGATGCCATGATTGAAGACTACAGTTCAATCATGAAGAATGATGTGTGGGAAGCTAAGTCACCTGACACAAGGACACGAGGATTCGAGTGTCCGACACAGACACGGTGACCCCGGGAATCAGGACACGTTATATATATATATATATATATATATATTAAATTATATATATTAAAATTTAAAAATATAGACATATAGTTCCAAATTTTTACAAATATTCAATGCAAATCATAATCAAGCCTTCAAATCATCTTCACTTGCAAAAACAACCACTCTTTGAGCTCTCCCAACATTTGCAAATGACAAAATACAAGTGAAAAATCGTTTTTAAAGAGGGCTCAACCATCTTTTTTTCAGTTTGCGTGTTTTGTTTTTGGGACACGTAGTGACAGTCACGGGACACGCTGCAGAGACGTGTCGGACATGCTGCAGAGACATGTCGAACACACTCTGTCAGCGTTTCCGTGTCCAACACGCAGACACATGACACGTAGCCCAAAACTAGCATGTCTGGTTTCTTAGGTGGGAAGTTGTTCCCAAACCAACAGGAAAGGCGATGATGACTTCCAAATGGCTTTATAAAATCAAGCATGTTG
This sequence comes from Pseudotsuga menziesii, assembly GCA_001517045.1. NCBI lineage: Eukaryota > Viridiplantae > Streptophyta > Pinopsida > Pinales > Pinaceae > Pseudotsuga > Pseudotsuga menziesii. The sequence goes on along the minus strand of LPNX010888973.1, from coordinate 139,908 downwards.
TTGATGGCAGTGTGGAGAAGTATAAAGCCAGATTCGCAGCTCGTGGCTTCACTCAGAAAGAAGGCATTGACTATGATGACACATTTGCTCCTGTTGCCAAGAATACTACCATTAGAACCGTCACTTCTTTTGCTGCAGTATTCGGATGGAAGTTACATTAGATGGATGTAAGATGGATGTAAAGACAGCCTTCCTCAAAGGCAAAATTGAGGATGTCTATTTTGAAAAACCTTAAGGCGTTGTGACTCGTGGGAATAAGACCCATGTGTGTAAACTGAAGAAAGCCTTGTATGAACTGAAACAAGCTCCAAGAGTCTAGTATGCGAGGATGGATGGATTTCTCCACAGCTTGGGGTTTTCCAAAAGTACAGCTGATTCTAACTTGTACTTTAAGGTTCTTCATAATCATGTCTTGATACTTGTTCTATATGTAGATGACTTGTTTCTTACAGGTGATGAACAGTGTAAGAGGGAGCTTACCTCTGAATTTGAGATGAAGGACCTCGGTTTGATTTATTATTTCCTTGGCTTAGAGGTCTGGCAAAAGCCAGGCGAGATCTTCCTGACACAAGGAAAGTATGTTGTGGACATCTTGCAGAGATATGGGATGCAGGACTGCAAGTCTGAGAGCGTACCCATGACTACCAACTTGACAAAGTTGCGTGACTCGACCACCAGTTCACAAAGTGTGGACTCTACTCTGTACAAACAGCTTATTGGATCCTTGATGTATCTCGTGCATACGAGACCAAACATATGTTTCATAGTGAATGCTCTGAGTCAGTTCATACCCGATCCGAAGCACATACTGGGTAGCTGCTAAACACGTACTTAGATATGTGCGAGGTACTATCACTTATGGGCTCAGGTATACTTCCAACAGTGAAGTATTATTATCAGGATATGCTGATTCAGATTGGGCTGGCAGTGCAATAGACCGAAAAAGCACCTCTGGTTACTGCTTTAGTATGGGATCTGCAATGATATCTTGGTCCAGCAGGAAGCAAGGTTCCATAGCTCAGAATATAATTGAGGCAGAGTATATTGCTACAAGTGATGCCTGCAAGGAAGCAGGTTGGCTCAGAAAACTTCTATATGATCTATTCAGGGGAAAGCTTGACTCAACGATCATCCATTGCGATAATTAGAGTGGCATTAAGCTATCGGAGAACCCAGTGTTTCATGACAGATCGAAACACATTGAAATGAGGTATCATTTCATCAGAAACCTAGTGCAGAGAGGTGCTCTGAAGTTGCAGTACATTCGTACAGATGAACAAATCGTAGATAGCTTGACCAAGCCTCTGACAGCATTAAAGTTCATATACTTTCGTGGCAAGCTTGGCATGGCATAGAATGCCTCTCTCGCTAAGAGAGAGTGTTGATTTTTCTGAGCAGCATCGAGAGCCATTCTCTTAGGAGAATGGAGAAACCTAGTCCAGGACCAGGGTGTGGACTCAACCTAGAGTTGAGTGACCACTCTATTGAATGGGGATATCTGGTTCGGGACCAAGGTATGGAACCAGTCCAGCATTGGGGGACTGAGTGATCATTCTATTGAATGGTGACATCTGGTCCGGGACCAGGATGTGGAACCAGTCCAGCAATGGAAGACTCAACCTAGAGTTGAGTGACCATTCTATTGAATGGTGATATCTACTCCGAGACTAGGATATAGAACCAGCCCAGCACTGGGGGACTCAACCTTGAGTTGAGTGACCATTCTGTTAAATGGTGACATCTGGTCCAGGACCAGGATGTGGAACCATTCTAGCACTGAAGGACTTAGCCTAGAGCTGAGTGGCCATTCTTTGAATAGAGGCACCTGGTCAGTTACCAGGAATTCTACCTAGTCCGAGACTAGGGACTCGGCCCAGGGCTGAGGGCCATTCTCCGGGAGAATGGAAGCACTTGGTCTATTACCAAGTATTTGACCTAGTGTCAAATTATGTAGCCTATGGCTGAGGCACCTGGTCTGTTACCAGGAAGACACTATAAGCCCTAGACCAGGTCTAGGCATGTGTGACACTCTGACCCTCGATCAGTGGGCCTTGTGATCTTCTGCAAGGCTTAGCTACCCTTGGTTAAGACACCTTAGTATCCGATCTTGGTGTCACACAGAGTGAGAGATAAAAGCATTAGTAATTCTCTCTGTTTATGATGATGTACTTTGAGTGGGGATGAAAGACCACCTTGACCACTTGTATTGACCACAGGGCACTTGAAGAAGGCTAAAGCAAAAGTCAAAAATACATAAGTGTTAGTTTTTGATAGCTCGGTGGCACTCCTGCATCAGGTGCCTAGGTGCAGGGGTGATTAAGTATGAAGTCTCATTTATATTCGAAAAGTGACTTTAGTAAATGTTTTTTTATTAT
>LPNX010888973.1:37809-134090 GCA_001517045.1 Pseudotsuga menziesii | reverse complement strand
CATTTAATGCAGTCCGTACAGTACGATTTTGTGAAAGTTTTGGCACAAAAATCGAGGGCATTCTGGCACAGAAATCGAGGACTGATATAGACTGTCATTTCGGACATTTTTGAGAAGGAAATAGCACAGAAATCGAGACAGTTCATGCACAGAAATTTAGGCAGCCTGTTGGGTTATTTGCGTTGGTCAAGATAAGTTGTATTTTTGACTGTAAATTGATGTCTGATATTTTTCTCAAGCTCAATAAAATTTCTCTTGCATGCTGGTTTTCCCCCAGGGGTTGAGGGGGTTTTTCCAGGGTCTATTTGACCAAAATACTGTGTTTAAATGTGATTTACAGTCTGCTTTTAGTTAATTTTTTCCGCTGCTAAATGTGCTTTATAAACAGTATATCAGCCTACAGGATAGTTTCTTTGCATGGTTAATTAATGTGCTTGAATGTGGTTTACTGTTGAGGCCTGATATCAAAGGTTTATGAAGTGTTTGACGAAATCTGTAAGTGAACAGAGGTCTGATTTTTAACAATAAGGACCCTTAGTACCACTAAGGTGTAAAAGTAAAAGTGCAAAAAGACCTTTAGTACCACTAAAGGTGACTCAAAGGATATAAAAGAAGATCAATCTATTTCATTAATACACACACACTTGCTCTCACAGGTACAGCTGCTCCAAGAAGAAGAATTCGTTGGTTCAAGAAGAAGAAAGGTTGTCTTGTGGTCATGCCCTAGCATGGATGAGTCTAGCTAGGGCATCCACAACTATTGAATCCAAACCCTGAACTAGGATTTCATCAACAAAGGAGCAACAACAGTTTTCTTCTTTTCATGTGCTAGGGTTTTACCTTAGTTCTCCTCACCTTCACGGGCAGCAGCAGACTTTACACGGGCAGCCTCCATCCTTCACCCAGCAACATCTCTACTCCACGGGCAGGGGTGTAGAGGTCACGGGCAGCTTGTTTTCTTCTACGGGCAGGCTACTAGAAGCTTGAGCAGCTTCCCTTTCTCCTCAGCCCTCCTTCACCTCACCGGCATCTACAGCACCCTCCCCCAAGGCTCGGGCAGCCTCAAGCTAACCCTCGAGCTGCTAGCAAACAACCCGTAAGGGTTGTTGGGTCAACAACAGACCCTTTGGATGCTAGCAGACAGCCCGGAAGGGTTCCGGGTCTACTAACAGACCTTCGAGCAGCCTTTAACAGCCCGTTAGGGCCTCCGGGTAGCCAACAGGAGCCTCGGGCAGGTTCCCAGGCTGAGTGCAGAAGTCTGGGCAGGTGAGCAGCAGATCCAAGTAGATCTGCAGAGGTTCGGGCAGGGCCACGGTGGATCCAGGCAGCAGGCAAAACAATACGGGCAGGGCAGCAACTGACAAGGCAGGGTCTAAACAGTTCGGGCAGGAGAGAGAAAACAAATCTGGGTAGTCAAAGAATATTTTCGAGCAGTCTGATCTCTCTGGGCAAGAGAGAGAAAATTAGGGCAAAAAACCCTAATTTGTTAAAAAGCCTAAATTGGCATTTTCCCTGTGTAAAAGTTTATCTTCTGTTATTGTGGATCTATGGTACAAACCTAATTAGGGTTTGATCATTTTCAAAAACTCAGTCATCTCATTTACGAGATGAATTACTAATGCTTTTAGGGTTTTTGTCCTTTAAAGGTTTCCACAGTGAAAAACTCTTGTGTTCAGTGTGTTGATGTTATTTTACTGCACTTTTCATTTGTTATCAGTTAGTCTACAAATTTTTTAAGTATTCATGCTAATGCTAAAATTCAACAGTTCGTCCATCTAAAGTCTTTGAATGTGAAGTTCTAGATTGATTAGGAGGATCCTAACTAGAGGAGATCCATCACTAAGTACTTGATTAAGTAAAAATGCATTCCATGCAAATAATCAAATGGTAACCAAATACTTTTGTTAGAAACTAAAAACCCACTCACCCATGCTTGAGGGAAAAGCAACTTTTTTGGGGAGTGGGGGCATGTAGTGATCATTGCAAACTATGAGTACTAGTAGCTAGTTATTTTTTAGATAAGTCAAGGTGGCTAGAAATCAACACTATTTAGGGAAGTTGATATTTTGTTTTATTTTAATACAATTATTTGGCTCAATATGGCCCAAATTTTGTAAAAACAAGACCTTCGAGTTCCACATGGAAATCATATTTTGATGCAGTATTGTACTGGGCCTCCACAACATTGTAAAATAAAGAGACCTTTGGTGGTTCTTGTCTCCATTTTTGTCTTTATGCATCCTTGTTTCTCAATCATAACAGATAAGGGTCTTTCAATCCTAACAAATAAGGACTCTATCTATAACTATTATGAATATCGGGTCCATCTCAATCCATAACAAATCTGGGAATGTGAGGAATATGTATTTGATGAATACCTAGGATTTCAAATCTAACTACATTTATGGCAACAAACCAGAAATATTGTGGGACTAGTTCCCATGGATCACAAACTTGGCATTATGGGTAAGAAAGGCATTAGTTTTTCTCTTATCCTAGGGTTCTGTGGGTTAAAAGAAAGCTTATGCTCAAATGAAATAAAGTGGCGTAAAAAAAGGAACCTATGTGTAAGAGAAAGCAAAACCATTGAATAAAGCTCTAGTTCTAATGGAAAATAAATGAAAATATCCCAAAGCAGTGTATTGACCATAAAAATTCACTTAAAGAGAAGTAAAATGGAATGACAATGAGTGAATGCATATGTATTGAGGTTGGTGGATATACTTAGATACATAGAATGGGCATTGAAGTCTCCATCCATGTATCTGTACTAAATCAACCCACTATGAGAATAGATATCCAAAATTCAAATGTCTGGGTCAAGACACAAGGCTCTCCTCATATGCCTAAGGTGTGTGAAGGGAACTAGAAAGAAGGGATCAAAGAAGCCAAATAATAAGAATTGCCTCCAGCCTCACTCAAGGAATTGTTGAGTGAATGGGCTTCTCTACACATGGACTCCTAACAATCATTTCTATGCCAAGAACAACCTCAACAAGCCTTTCTAAAGACATGGCTGCATTCTACAGCTTGAAATCTATATTTTTGCACCCTGTTTTGGCCTCAAATGGCAATTTGTGCCTATGATATTGTGTTTTCTAATGTGAAATTTTTGGATCCTTTATCTCAATGTAGAGGACATCGTATCGGCAAAAATATCGCCAAGGGTCCAGAACACAACTTATCAGCAACATCGGGGAAAATATCGGAAAATATCAGCACACTTCAAAAAGATACAAAAATATTCATTTTTTCCAAATTTTTAAACATTTAAAGCAACAATAACATCAAATAAACACATTGCCACATAAATATGAAAAGGAAACATATATATATGATGTATAAGATGTCTAATGATACATCATGCATCAATACTAAATCGTGTCCTAAGTCCTGACTCTTGAGTAGCGAGTAATGAGTCTACTGACTCCTGAGCCTCAAAATATCATCAAAAAATATAATAAATGTATCCCAACATCACGAGTCAACTAAGATCTATATACTACATAGTACAATGAAATCAAAAAAATAAACTAGCGATTTGACCTGGGGCAAAGAAAAATGGAAGATGAAATTCATATTCAAGCTTGAACAATTAAGATAGTAGATAGTAAGATACATTGAAATATGCCCCCCAAAAAATATATATATATAATACTGCAAATAACAAAACAGACCTAGATTTTGCATAAATGGTAGTAGATCTCTCCTTAAAATTTGGCAAGAAGAGGGAACATTGATAAGAACCCTAAACCTATAAAAAATTTATCAAAAAGAAGAAAAAAATTATGGGAAAATGGTTACACAATGATACATATACCTGCAAATTGGGAAACCATTGATGGGAATCAATCCCCAATCCACAATAACTCACTGATGGTAGACAAAAACACAATGAATCTACTCCTTGGCTCCAAGAAAAATGATAGAAAGCTCCTTTTCTCTCCAAACCCCTCAACTAGCAAGCAAAATGGCCAAATAAAAGTAAAAAATCATGTTATAAGCCAGACTGTCCGTGACCTTGGCGATATTTTGCATCGATTCGTGACTTTTTGAGGAAAAATGAGCAAAATCGTGATTTTTTGCCCCTGATTTATCTTTTTCACTTTAAAATCATGATATATCACAATGTCTGCGATATATTGCTGATGTCTTCCACACTGCTAAAAAGAACCCACTGAAACGCACATGGGTGCAGTAGACTGTAGAACATCTATCAATTTATAGATAACATGGGAGAGCAGCAAAAGTAGTTTTTGTATTGTGGATCTGCTGTGAGAAATATAGAACAGTGGTTCTATCTCATAACCTGGATTATAAAGGCACACAATCTGATAGCTAGGATGACAAATCAGCCAGTTTAAGAAGACTCTCAATCTAGAGTCGATTGTGGGAAGAATCTCAACATGTCATAGGAGGAAATCCCTCATAGAACTGTAGAAATCTCCCTAATTCAAGTTGTCTGGCATCCCTTGTTAGCCTCGTTGTGTGGGAGAAGCTATTGTTGAGAAGTTTTGGTCTAAGTATTTATCCAAAAGGATATTGAAATGTAGGAAGGGTTATATATAAAAAGAACAAAATATATGGAGTGTGTACAAGTGGTTCTGGATATCCAAATCAGTCAACTTCAAAGGTTTCAATACCAAAGCTAATCAAAAGGCTAGGACTCAACCTATAGTATGTGACCTTAGAAATCCTGCATAGCACCTGATTTGCTCTACAAGGGCCCATTTGGTGAATCTGCAAAGGAGAAAATACACCTGGTATAACATCATCACTGGATCAAACTGTGCACAAGTCCAAGTGTGCGCACTAAAGAACCAGTACCAAATACAGATTTATACAGCTTTCAATAATAAAGTGTTTCCAAGGTAACACATTATGTCAAAGACAACAGACAAACTATATCCTATCCACATTGAATGAAATATTCTCCGTAACATATGGCAGATAGTCTGACACTCGAAACAAAATAGTCTTGCACCAAACCACCCTTTATGATAAAAGCTTGAGGGGCTTGAAATATTGCATACATGCAGAATCTTCTAATGCTCAATACCTTCTGTGTACCATCAGTATCAAACCCACATACAATTTTTAAACATGATCTTTGAAGGCCAGGTTGTGTTTTTTCCATTCTAAACTTTTACATGGTGATGTTTCGAGTGAAAATAAATTTCGGCAGAAACAGCAAAAAAAACACAAAGAGTAAGAGAATCTCCTGTTCTAATTGTTGGCTGAAATTTCCATCCACTCTTATTTAACTGCAAATATAATAACGTGTGTACTTTGATCAGATTGTTATTTTCTTAAAATCCTAAAAATTCATGACCATGATGAGGACTTTTGATCTTTATCTGTATAGATATCTTCAAGAATGTACGGAAGTCATTATTTAGGGAATACTGTGCAGAATTGTGCAGTTTGTGCAGCTACAACAGTCTACATGTGGATAGTAACTTCAATGTCCAGTATTTAAATTATTTAGCTATAGCTGCTCCAGGAAAACTAGCTTTAATGTAAACTTATCACAGCTTCAACAGTCTACCTGTAAAAGGTCACTTCAAACTTTCGTGAAAAGACTTTCAGTGATCCACCTTTAGAACTGACAAATTGATTAGTACCGCCCATATCTAAAGGTGCTGATATAGCTCCAATCCCCATTCCCTCTCCCCACAAAAGAAAATAAAGGAAAAGAGAAACAGAAAAAAACAAGAAAGAGTCATAGTGGTTGTTAGTTGCAGGTTGTGATGAATATTGACTCAATCAAATCCTAAGTCATTGCAAGCAATGAATCTAAGAACAAGATTCCCCATCCCAATCACATGTATTAAAGCTCACTACCTAACACACAAACCTAATATCACATTAACAATACCCCAAGGGCTTGTAATAATAGATGCTCTCTACAATGTCTGCATCCAGTGTGCACTGTTTTCTTAGCAGACAGCACCTCTAACTACAAAACAGAAATGGATCATTCTTGCTATACAATCATAGATTTTCCTATGAAGAGAGAAGCCATGTTCGTGAACTTAATGGGCATGCTGTTATTTATTATGTAGTTTCTTCAAACATTGTGCCAAAAAACAAACAAAATTCTAATGAAGAACTTTATCGGTTCAAAGGATATAGAGAAATCCTGACTGCACATGATGTTTACTACCTTTGGCATCTACATTATAGGGTGACACCATGAGAATCAAACTAGCCCTAGCTTGCTAAGGCCGAAACACTGGACTATGCTTATGCCTAGTCGACAGCCCAGATCTCCAGAGTCCACAATACCGCCAATGTGAAAAGTTTACCCCAATATAAAAGAGTGGTAGTCAAGTCACCGGCTGAATTACATTCTTTCTAGTATCCAATCTTCCTGTTCACAAGGCAAATTATGCTAACAATATTTGGCAATGCCAATAGGGTGTTGGTTCAGAGGCGATGATGATGATGACAAGTTATACTATCCAACAGGGTTCCAATGTAGTCGAGGCCAGGCATGGTCGGGGACAGGTACAATTCCTAAACAATTTTTGCAATGATGAAGCGTCATTTGCAAGAAAATAAAACATATTGTGCGATAGTTGAATTATCTTTCAAAATAAATAGTCTGATCTAGCCTATCACACAAGAAAGACCGATAGAAAGAACAAACCATCAACAACTACACATTACCCACAGTCCCAACACTCTTAAGTCGAAAATGAACTTTTAGTTATTCCAGTGACGAAATGTCTCAATCTGACTAACATTCTTCTAAGAAGTAAAAGCATCTGTCTATATGGGCATCCTATGTCAATTACATCTCTCTGAACATGCCTATGCTCTCTACAAACAAATAGTGGAATGTTGATGTGGGCATGTTTATATTAAAAACCATCCGTGCCAGCAAAACAGATAGAATTCAACATGCATTGAGAACAAAAGACAAAAATTCAGTTGAAACTCAATCGGATGGGAAAGAAAGAAAGCGCACTCGTCTTTATCGCTGCTGTAAGAAAGACTGCCTTCTGAATCTGCTGCCACGTTGGGCATAAACACGTAAAAGACATCAATACTGGTATCACTGATACTATTATAATTATTGCAGGCAAGTTAGACTTCGGAATTTAAGTGGTTGAGGAAGTATAGTACCGTCTTCTTCTCTTCCCGCAGGAGGAGAGGCCGAGCGCTTCTGAGCTGGCATTGTGTTTCGAACCTTCGACCCAATGGCCCTCTTCGCCCAAATGGGAATGGAAAGACCCTCTGAGACGATGTGATAATATGAGGAGTCCACCGGACCTAATAATTGAAGGTGGTGGAGGCGAGAATAGGTGAATTCGAAGGGAGGGAGGAATGAGCGAGTTCTGTAGATCTCTCTGCAGAGCTTCCGTATCCTTTCGCCGGCGCATGCGTTTGGAGGCTCAATTCCTCTTCATCTCCGTGGTATTCGTCTAGTATTTTATTTTTCCTCTTTAGACAGAGTCTTTTATCTCTTTTATGAAGATTAAGTTTTTATATATGGTATTTATGTAAAGTTGGTTTTCAAAAATTCTATGAACTTTCAATAGTATTATTGACAGGAAACCAGTCTATAATTCTTCATAATTTATGAATGGTCTTTCATAATTTATGTTTTTTGGGGCTTAAAGAAGGTCCATGGTGGTTTACCACTATTTCAATATTAATCTATTTCTATTTCTTTGTGATTCCAATACTATTATTTTTTTAATTAAAAATTGATGGGAAACCAATTCATACTTTTTCATAATTTATTAATAGTTTTTTGGTTGAAAATTGATGGAAACCAATCCATACTTCTTCATAAATTATGAATGGTCTTATGAATTAGTCTTTAGGTTGAAAATTGATCAGAAACCAATCCATACTTCTTCATAGTTTATAAATGGTCTTTTGGTAAAGAAAGTCAATCCATACTTTTTCATAAGTTATGAATGGTCTTTTGGTAAAGAAAGTGGGTGATTTACCACCTTTCTAATACTTGTGATTTCATTTTCATTGTGTTTTTATAACATAAAACTTGTGATTTCATTTTCATTGTTTTTTTTTATAACATAAAATTCTTTTGGTTGATGTGATATTGTCATCTTCATTCTCATATTAATATCCATTATGATTAAGGTTTTCTATTTTGTGGATTTTTTTTTTGGGTGCAAGTGTTTTATAAAATATTTTATATAAATATAGTTAAAGGTTTAGGTTTCATGTTTATGGGTCATTGTTGACACTTGGTTGTTATTGATGTGATGTTACAATATGTGGTTGGGTGTGTGTTTTAATATGGTTATAAGGGCTTATACACTTCAATTTTTTTACTAATTTGGATGTTAACTTTGGGGTGCAAGTCTCTAAGTGAATGTGATGGCATCCTTCCTCGCACACATCATTGACCATCCTTATGGACTAGTTTTGACTTGTGGTAGTTCATTTATGAGTTGTTACCAACAATCTTGTTATACTAGCATATACCTACGTAGGGATTTCATTCCACTTTAATACTCGTCATCTAAATTGTGTGAATAATCTTGTGTAAATAGCATTTGTGAGATGAATATGGTTTACAAGGCATTACTTGCACCAATATCTTTATCAATTTATAAATTGGGTTCAAGTCCTTAATAGGTGCAAAATTATAGGATGTTGGGATAATATCTTCCTTCATTTAAGTACTAAAATTGTCAACAATTTTAATGTCAATGATCTCTTGACCCATGCACACATAGGTGGATCAAATCCCACCCCCATGTCCTTCAAATTTAAAAGCCTGAAGGGCTTGGATCCATTAGTGAAGAGCAGCTAGTTTTTCAGCAGTGGGCAAGGTTCAATTCCCGTGAGGGCGTCACCTTGAGGTAGTGGTCAAACATGTGGTTGCACCTAGAGAGATTTGTATTATTGATCTCGTGACCTATGAACACGTAAGTGGATCATAGCCAACTACCAAGTCCTTCAAATTAAAAGGCAGTCGAGTTGGCTTCATTAGTGAAGAGTGGGCAAATTTTCAATAGAGGGCAAGGTTCAAATCTTATGAGGGATTTTCCTAGAGTCATGGGGTCGCCTTAAGGTACTGGTCCAATGTGTGGTTGCACCCTGCGATTGTATTAAAACGATCTTATGACCTATGCACACATAAGTGGATCAAATCCCACCCCTTGTCCTTTAATTTTTAGCCTAAAGGTGTTGGATCCATTAGCGAAGAGTGAAGAGTTTTTCATCGGTGGGAAAGGTCCAATTCTCAAGAGGGATTTCCTTGGAGCCATGGGGTCACCTTGAGGTAGTGTTCGAACATGTGCTTGCACCCAGAGAGATTGTGTAAACTAATCTCATAACCTGTGCACACATGAGTAGATCAAAACCCACACCCATGTCCTTCAATTTTAAAATCAAAGTAAGGGTAAATTACCAAGTGGTAACAAGACTATGGAGCTAAAACCCTTTCCACCAAGCTTTGAATCGCCAAAATGACATATTTATCCTGACATAATAAGGTTGGAAGGGTAGGCATCCTCCTTGAGTGGGGGGCCTTAGGTGATAACCCCCACCCAATGTGCCTCTAGACAACTTAATCCTAAGTTGAAGTATGAGTTATTATATATGTGATTTGTGGGCCATTGCATATATATGGAGAGGTTACTTAATTCCTCGTCCCCTATATTTAAATTCTCAAAACAAAAACAAAAATATGGTCATTTCAAAGCTTTAGTAGTGAATGGTATTCCTTGTCTTGTTTTGATTTCGCATTTATTTACTTCAATAAAATGCAACCTTCATCTCCAAAAAAACATTGAGTCACATGACTTGAGGAATCTCAAAAATAATAGCATTCAGTCACATGGTTTCGTAAACCAATGCAGAACACTTTGGAGTCTTTTTTATAGCTTCAATGCCAATGATCTTGGACCCAAGGTGGGTTCAATCACCCTGAGTGCACAATCCTTTCAATATATGGGAGATTGCTCAAGTTGTGGCTTATGTCACATTGATCACTACAACCAAGCCAATCACAATGGTCAATTGTGATAGGGGTGAGATGTTGTGAACAATGACTCAACTTAAGAGAGGTGAATAATGCTATAAAAGCTCCTTGATAAGAGTTTTTAGAATTGTGAGATGCCACTAAATTGAATTAAGTGTAATACATGAGCAAAAATAATTGAAATGGGAAATAAAGTCACACTAAATCCAAAATAAATGAATATGGATCAAATCTAAATGTTGTCTCAAATGTACATATATTTAAAGGGCGAGGAATGAACCACAAGACCGAATTAATGTTGTGGATTGTTGTGGCTTTAACTATGAATAAAATTGTAACAAAGTTGGATGTTAATCAAAGGTGATCGCTACAAAATCACAAGACAATAGATCATCCTACTTTTAATGATGTACATATCAAATGTTTGCAAATTTTGTACAACTGAACATGGTAATAGAATCCACCATTAATGTGCTTGTTACAAACTTGGAAAGAAGAATAACAAACTCTTTGGGATTTTTGGAAATTTGTTTATTGTTAGTGTCATTGGAGTGGACTTGGTCAAATACAATCATTGGAGGTCATGGACACACAGACCAAATCAATGATAAGTACACATTAATGGTGCTAATGAATATAACTTTGAGTTGCCACATTGATATGTCAAAGATGCCATGTGGATTGTGCTTTGGAGAATGAGACATGACATGTTGAACATGAGCTGCAAATCACAATTGTGATTGATGAAATGAGGAAAAAGGTCGATTGTGGAGAAGAATATGGCATATTTTTGCTATGAGTACTCTTCAGGATGTAAGCATTTGTCATAATCTAGAATCGCATCGAAGCACAAATCAACTAGCCTCTTTGTTGAAAAAATGGAAGTTGGAAGTTTGCCCATGATCCAAGGATCATGGAACCATGCAATCTTAAAATTGTAGCCATTCACAAGTCATATAAAAAGCTAACTTACTATGGATTCATTTGTCATTTTATGGGTGTTTAGCGTTTGACAAACACATTTCCAAATCACTGCAAGAACATTGGAAAGTTGTAGATAGATTGGTCATTGGGTTACTTCCAATAGGCTACTTGTTGTTTTCTAGTCAAAGCCTCATGATAGAATACATGTTGAATAAGGCCTCTAGGCATGTCTATGAAGCTTTGGAATGTGGTTTTTTATCCATATGAAGAAACTATGTTATTTGTTATGTTGTGGGTAAGATTCCCAATTCAACTCTTTGTTTCACCTAGAGAAAAAACTCACTAAGCACATATTTGATGGCTTCTAAGAGTAGTGCATATCAAACCAATCTAACCAAATGTCAATTGTGTATATATTTGGAACTTAACAAGCCCTTGCAACCATCAATGAACTTAACATTGATGGACTATGCATGGAAGTAACATTTTTATGAGAATACTTCCTTTGTGAACATGGTTTGTGTCAATCCAAGCAACAAAAAAATGAAAGGATGATAGGTATTTGGCATGAATATGTCTATGTAACAAACAACTAAAAGAAAGGAGGCAACTCTTGGCCTAAGGCAAATATTCCTTAAATATTCCCTTAAATTCTAGCTTAAATATTCCCTTTCCTCGTCAAAGGCAAAAGCACCTTTAAATTCACATACGGATAAAAAGTGGAGGGAATATTTAAGGTAGCACATAACTAAATCCAAAGCCACATAACTAAAAAAAATTAAAATTAAAATTTTTTATAATATATATATGTGTGTGTGTGTGTGTGTGTGTGTGTGTTATAAAAAAACATGTCGACTCAAATTAGATTTAAAATATTTATAACGACACACGCACACACACACATATATTAAAACCATAAACGTTGCATTACACACTTTCTCAACATTTCCACTCTAAAAAAGGGTTTGCAGTTTGAGAGATTTGATCCCTCTCGGTACTTGGTAGATCCATTTTAAGATTAATCTATGTTAGTCTAAACAAAATTAAAAGAACAATAAATCACCATTTTTTAAAAGACCCAACATAGTGAAAATTTATTAAGAATCAAGCTCGTAGTCAATTGTTTTCTTCTACATGAAAGAGAAGAGATGTAAGGTGGCCATTGGAATTTAAGATGTAGTTTGGATGAAAGCATAAATAAATAAAAGAGTTGAATTAAGTGCAATTTATATATTTCTTTCCTTGGCCATTGATATGGGAGTGGAAAAACTACATGTTTTTGGGCCAAAGAGTTGAATTAAGTGCAATTTATATATTTCTTTCATTGGCCATTGGAATTTAAGATGTAGTTTGGATGAAAGCATAAATAAATAAAAGAGTTGAATTAAGTGCAATTTATATATTTCTTTCATTGGCCATTGATATGGGAGTGTAAAAACTACATGTTTTTGGGCGTTTCGTGTACATTGGTTAAATGAATCTTCAAAGACATGAATCTAAATTTTTATGGACTTCTCCAAGGTAAAGATATTCAATGTGTTCATCGTATATGTTTCTCATACACTTGAAGGAAAAGCAATGAGCAAGCAAATCAATAGTCCAAAGATGTATTGGATCTTTATTTTAGCACTTGGGACTACCAATTTCACAGAGAGAAATGAATTGGAGCGAGATCAATGACATATTTTTCTTGTAATAATCTCCTAGCACTAAATGTTTATTTTCAATATTGTTGTCTTTATGAAATATGAATTCGAGTGAGATTAATGACTTTTTTTAAATAATCTCTTAGCATTAAATGTTTATTTTCAATATTGTTGTCTTTATGGACTATTGTTTTAGCATTTTTTGGGGGGGGTAATCTTCTCCATTTAAGAGGGAGTATTAAGTTAGTCTTATCGACATGTGATGCATTGCCTAGTAGATATGTATTGAAAATGTATACATACTTGAAGGGATTTATGAGTTGACTAGCTAGTTGTGTTTTCGAATAGCTCAAATTTTCATTATGCTCGTGCATATATAATATGTATCTCTTTGTTCTCGACTGGAATCATGTCTCCGACAACTCTAGTTGGAACAAGATTTAGGATGTAGTTTGAATAGTAAATAACTCATGCACAAAACTTGGTCGGAAGGACTTTGGCCTATAATAGAAATCAAGACATTATGACCAACGTCTTATTCTTTCTCTCTGGCACTTTTTTATGCTGAGAGGTGTGAGGAACATATCCCTGCCATGAAATACCATTATGTAATAGGTATTCTTCAAAATTTTGACTCACATATTCTTCATCATTGTATGATCTAAAACATTTAATAGGTTGACCACATTGCTTCTCAACCAATGCTCTAAATTCCTTGAATATTTCAAAGACGTGACTCTTATTTTTTTTTAAATAGACCCATGTAAGCCTAGATAAATCATCAATGAAGGTTAAAATATGCTTCACATTTGTTGATGAGGGTTTTTTCGTGCAACAAAGATCACTGTGAAGACGTTCCAATTGGACCTATGCTCATCATGCTTTCATGGAATCAAAGGGTTCCTGATCATGCTTTCCAAGCATGCATCCTGTACAAACTATGTAACACCCTGGTTTTGACCCAGTTTGCATTAAAAATGTATATGATGTATATATTGTAAATAATCGTGGTGAGGAGCTAAAGGCAAAAGCCCCACCATCAATTTAAGGTTTTATGTTTCAGCAATTAAAACCAGTGCCGATGGTATTTTGTGCTAGCCAAGCACATTGTAATTTTGGACATCATGTAAATATGCAATTTAATTAAAATGCTCACAACCAGCTATGTCAATTCAACATTATAGAGATGGGGGCATGATTGCATAAGGATAAGGTGGGGAATATTCAAACCTTTGAGCCAATGGGGAAAACCCATCAAGATGTCAACTATCTTTATTGTCTTATTCACCTAATCATTTATTACTGCCAAAGATTGGTTGAGGAAGTTATTTCCTTGGGATGGGAAAGGTGTGGAGGTTAAAATTCGAATTGGGCAGAGCACCCATTTTTGGAAAAACGTGTTTTGGCTTAATTGGCAAGGAAGAACCCAACAATTCATTACTCACCCATTATGCATTCACGTCCTCTCTTCCTCATGCGTTTTTGGAGAGCTCTGGGATGTTTTTTCTCATCCATCCTCCATTCACGTTGGGCTCTCACGCAGTTGAAGCTTCCTGTTTTTTATCCTTCATGTGCTCAGTTGTTTTCCTCGTTTTCCATGCCCAAGAAATCCATTTTTGGGTTGCTGAGTGAATGGCCAGTAGGGATACACAATTTTGGGGTTTATAGCAGCCGTGTTTGCTTATGCAATGCCCAAAATCGTTGTTGAATTCGAATTGCTCACACATGAGTCAATTTCCCCATTTTACCAATCTGTTTTTGGATGCAAAACGTTTTTTTCCTCAAACCCAGAATTTGCATCTTGTTGTTGGTGCATCCTGTGTTTTGGTCTGAATGGGTTGGAGTGGAAGAAGGAAGAATTAGATTGATAAACCTAGTGTAGAAAGGAACCACACAAAGAGATCAAGAAGGGTTGGTTATTCTTTCTTGCACATCCTGAAGAGCATTGAAAGGGGAAGGCATAGCCTAAGGGACTGTGTAGAAGAGAAGCGGATGCTTCCTTGTGTTGGGTGTGTAGGTGTTGGGAAATCCAATCTAGATCTTATGTAGGTGTCCATAGCTCTGTGGTTGAGCTCACTAGCTTAGCAATTCAACCTTCCAACTCCTTAGCAGCGTGATAAACCCAAATGTAGTTTTGCCTTGGTTGAATTTTGATATGTCTTTGGCTATGTGTGAGCCAATTGTAGTTCCCTTATTCCTTATGGAAATCATGCCCAGCATGGGGGCGAAAGTGTTGCTGAGAGATTGATGAGCACACTGGCCTATGGTTGGGTGGAACGTTGCAGCAACATGGTTGGTTGCGGGACAAGCTTTTTTAAAGATAAGTATCTCTTGTGTTTAATATCTACAACTGCATTTGTTTAATGAATTATGAACATGATGAATGTTGTGTTGAAATGTATTTGCTTCCACTATAGATTGCATTGCATTATGCATCTGTGTATGTTTTTATTTCCAATGCATTTGTTATTATGTTCATGGGGCTTAGATCCCCGCTTAAACGATAGAACCAGCCCGTAGGTCGCGTCCTCTCGGAGGGGAGGGGATGCGACAGTGTGGTATAAGAGCAAGGTTGTAGCATCGCTCCTTAATGGGCCAAGAAGAGCAGTTGACAGAGGTTAGAATCGCCTTCTGTGGTTAGCAGGAAAAGAAGCAGACATAGAAAAAATTTCAATTTTTGTTAAGTGTGGAATAATTTCCAAGTCGACTGAATTTTGCGAGTTCCATTGATGCATGTCGGTTTGACTGGCTGAGTTGAGCCGATACATGTCGGTGTGAAAGGCTAATCTTCGCCGATGTCGGAAGAAAATTAAAAAAAATGAAAATTTTCTAAGTATGAATGTGTTAGCTGGGTTAGCTGAGTGGAGCCGATGAAGATCGCAGCAACCGTGTCGGTTGTGTTGGAGGAGCTGAGCCGATGCATGTCGAGATGAAAGGTGGAATTTCTCAAAAGTTTTCTAATTGTTTGAAAAAATCAGGAAAAATCGATGAGTTTGTCGATACGTCGGCTGAGTTTGGCAAGTTTCGCCGACACACATCGGGAGAACTTGGTGAGTTGAGTCGATGATAGAAAAAAAAAAAAGGAAGCAAGAAATTTTTTTGGAATTTTTCTAAGTATGGGCTGTGTCAGCAAACATTGGGGAGTTTTGTCGATGCATGTCAGAATAGATTAGTGAGTTCCACTAATACGTGTCGGGAAAGCTCGATGAGTTTTGTCGATACGTGTCAGGTGGAAAAGTAGAGTTTCGTCGATGCCGAGGAAAGATGAAATTTTTTCTAAGTGCCAAAATTTCCCATGTCGGCAAGAAAAGATGAGTTTTTGCCGATACGTCGGATTGAAACGGTGAGTTTTGTCGATCGAAAGAACTGGATGAGTTTTGTCGATGTGTCGGAAGCAAAGTCAGAATTTTGATGACACGTCGAAAAAGTTGGTGAGTTTTATCGATTGAATGAAAATGGCGATTTTTTGGATACGTGTCAGGAAAACTTGGAAAATTTTGTCAACACATCGAAAGGAAACCTGAGTTTCTTCGATCAAGTGGAAAAGTTAAGTCAGTCGAAATAGGGAAATTCAAAAGGGTTTTTCAGAAAAATTATAGGTGCCAGAAAGATGAAAAATGGTAATGAACTCATGTGCCATATTGTGCGAAAATGGAAGATTTACAACAACAACAAAAAATGAGGGTGTCACCTTCGACCCACCCTGTAGTGGGAAGCCACAAGGGGGCAAGCCCCCTTGACTTGTTTTGACAAAATTGTCAATGCATGATTTTTCCAAATGCATGTAAGTAATGTATAAATTCTTGTTAATTTTAAGCAGCTAACAATTGTGTTTATGAACACATTTTGCAGAATCATAGTCACATTCAAAGGCAGTATTCCACATAGCGCAGTTTGGTAAAGTTGGTCTTGGGTCAGCCATGAGAACCTACGACATGTATGATGATGCACATAATCCCTATGAACATGAGGAAGATGTTATGGGAGAAAACATCTGAGTTGGGAATGCTGAGACAGAGT
The DNA here is from genome assembly GCA_001517045.1 of Pseudotsuga menziesii. Taxonomy (NCBI): domain Eukaryota; kingdom Viridiplantae; phylum Streptophyta; class Pinopsida; order Pinales; family Pinaceae; genus Pseudotsuga; species Pseudotsuga menziesii. The sequence goes on along the minus strand of LPNX010888973.1, from coordinate 117,530 downwards.
CTAATGGGAGAAGATTTCAAGATACTCCCCCATATTTTGCAACCACCATGAGAAACTTAAGGGTGGAAATGCAAAGTTACAGGGCAGATAATGAAATATTGGTTAAGGTTTAGGAGGAGTAGAATCTGTTAAATGCTTCCATGCTACAAAGTTTGACAGACATCCAGAGGTGGATGAACTCTAGGGACCGGACAGTAAGACCAGAAGGAAGTAGGAGCGGTGATAGAAGAAGGAAAAGACCTTCTAGTGGATCATCCGACCCTGAAGAATACACTGAGGATTCAAGCTCTTCATCTTATAGAAGTAAGAGGAAGAGGCGTTACTAAAACCGTTCACGTGATGAATTTAAGAAGGCAAGGCCGCCTACCTTCAATGGTGAGGTAAAGAATGGTCAAGAAGCTGAAGCTTGGCTTCTAGGGATGAGAAAATATTTCCAAGTCCAAAACTACTCTGGAAATATGAAGGCTAGGGTACCCATATTCAATTTGACAGGAAGAGCATCCATATGGTGGACCACTTCAGGCAAGTGAAAAAGATTAATGAAAGGAAGATTGTGTGGAAACAGTTCTAGAAGTATTTCAAGTAGAAGTGCCTCTCCGACAGGTACCATGATGATAAGATTAAAGAGTTCCATGAGATGAGATCGAGACAACAGACCATGGAAGAGTATGCAAATAAGTTCTTGGAACTATTGAGGTATGTCAGGTACATCAAAGATGAGAAGGTGAAGATCCAATGTTTTCTGAGTGGATTACCTCAGTCTTACAAAGACATAATTGAGTTTTATGAACCTAGAACTCTGGAAGAAGCATAAAGGAAAGATAAGTATTGCTATGAGTAAAGCAAATGAAAACCTAATTACCATAAGACATGGAAGGAAAAAAAGAATGATAAGTCTGACCAAAGGAAGAAAGGTTTCAAACCTTCTAACTTCAGAATCAGCAGAAGCAGTTGTCCCAAGCTGTGAGTAAGCCAGCTAAAGTGATGGGAGAAAAGCCAAAAGATCCACAACAGAACAAGGAACCTATCCACTGTTGGAAATGTGGAGGACCCCACATGCACAGGAATTGTCCACTGGAGGATGGGAATGCAAGGCCAGCTTACAACATTCAAGAAGTAGAAACGGTGGGTCAAGTAGCAAGGGTCGTCCCTAGGATTTATGCAACGCTAGAGGACCGCCAGGAAAATTATCAGTCAATCGTGGTTGAAGTTGCAGGTAAGATTGTTGAGTAATCTATTTCTGTTTTGATTGACCCTCGATCTACTCATAGCTATATCACTCCTACAGCAGTTGAGATTTGTGCCTTTAAGAAGTTAAAGCATAACAAATCATGGTTAGTTCAGCTAGCCATTGGGACTAAGAGAAAGGTTAGTTCAGCTAGATTTGAATATTCTACCACTTGTTTCCTATGATGTTCTCATTGGAATGGACTGGTTAGAGACTCCTAGAGTTAATCTTGATTGTTACAAAAAGACTTTTGAGTGCTTGGATGAAGAAGGAAACTCAAGGGTTGTGAAAGGCATTCCAAAGGTGATTTATGTTAGGAATATTTCAGCAATGCAGCTGAAGAAGTGTTGTAGCAGAGTATATGCAACTCATATTTTGGAGGAAAAAGAGAATGATACTTGTGGGTTGGAGGACTATCAAGCGTTACAGGAATTCAGGGATGTTTTTCCTGACGAGATTCCAGGGCTTCCTCCAAAGAGGGACATCGATTTCACAATTGAACTTGTGACAAGAGCAGCACCAGTGTCCAAGACACTCTATAGGATGAGCACACCAGAAATGCTAGAGCTGAAGACGCAACTACAACAGTTGTTGGAAAAGAACTACATCAGGCCAAGTGTGTCTCCTTGGGGAGCACCAGTTTTGTTTGTAAATAAGAAAGATGGTACACTCAGATTGTGTATTGATTACGGACAATTGAACAAAGTCACTGTGAAGAACAAATATCCTTTACGTAGGATTGATGACCTCTTTGATCAAATGAGAGGAGCAAGGGTATTTTCCAAGATTGACTTAAGGTATGGTTACCATCAGGTAAGAATCAAGGATGAAGAAAGATATTCATAAGACAACCTTTAGACAAGGTATGGACATTATGAGTTTGTAGTGGTACCATTTGGTCTCACAAATGCACCAACTACATTTATGTGCCTTATGAACAGTGTTTTCAACAGGTATCTAGATAATTTTGTTCTTATTTTCCTCGATGACATTCTTATTTATTCTAAGAATGAGGAAGAGCATGAAGAACATCTGGGACTGACATTGCAATTGCTCAGGGAGCATAAGTTGTATGCAAAGTTGAGCAAATGTGGCTTTTATAAAAGCATAATTCATTATTTGGGTCACATTATCTCAAAAGAGGGTATATCTGTGTATCCTGAAAATATTGAGGCCATTATGAATCGGCCTACCCCAAGAAATGTGACAGATGTAAGATCTTTTGTGGGACTTGCAGGATACTACAGGAGATTCATTGAACGATTCTCCAAGGTTGCACATGCCATCACTTATTTGCAAAAGAAGGGGATGAAGTTTGAATGGACACCAAGGTGTGAAGAAAGCTTCCAGCAATTGAAGAATCTTCTTACAAGTGCACCCATTTTGAAAGTTGCAAACACAGAGAAAGATTTTGTGGTGTGTACTGATGCATGCGGTCAAGGACTTGGAAGAGTTCTTATGTAAGGCAACCATGTGATATGTTATGAGTCAAGAAAGTTGAAGGAGCATGAGAATAACTATGCCACTCATGATCTAGAACTTGCATCCATAGTACATGCTCTCAAGATGTGGAGACATTACTTGATGTGCAGAAGATTTGAACTAAGGTCAAACCATTGAGGTCTGAAGTATTTGTTTGATCAGCCAATGTTAAATGTTAGGAAAGCTAGATGGCTGGAGTTTTTATGTGAGTTTGATTTTGAAATCAAACACATAAAGGGGAAAGAAAATAAAGTGGTTGATGCACTCACCAGGAAGGTGCATGAAATGCAGGTGGCATCTCTTAGTATTTTCCAATCAGATTTGAGGCAGCAGATTGTTAATCATACTATTGAAGATGAGTTGTATGTGCAGATCAAGGACAAGTTGCAGCAACAAATCCTTGAAAAGAAGTATGAGGGATATAAAGTGGAAGAAGATGGAATTCTTACCTATAAGAACAAAATTTATATTCCAAATGTAGCAGACTTGAGGAGAGTTGTTATGGATTAAATCCATCAAGCTCCATATTCTGGTCACCCAGGATATTAGAAGACAATTGCTACAACCAGAAAGCAGTATTTTTGGCCAGGAATAAAAAAGGACACGGTTGAATATATTTCAAGGTGCATGAAATGTCAGCATGTGAAGGTTGAGCATCAACACGCAGCATGTTTGTTGCAGCCTTTGCCAGTTCCATAATGGAAATGGGAAGTTATTTCCATGGATTTTATTTACAGGGTTGTCGATGACTTGGAGACAACATGATTCCATCATGGTTGTGGTGGACAAGTTGACGAAGGCATCACATTTTATACCAGTTAAATCCACATATAAGACTGATTCCATTGCAAAAATCTTTATGAAGGATATTTTCAGATTGCATGGATTGCCTAAGGCAATAGTCTCTGCCAGGGATCCTAAGTTCACTTCCAAATTTGGAAGGGTTTGTTTGAATATTTGGGTACCAAGTTGAACTTCAACACTGCCTACCATCCTCAGACTGGTGGTCAGATAGAAAGAGTGAATCAAGTGCTAGAGGACATGCTTCACATGGATGTGATGGACAAACCAACAAAGTGGCAAGATTATTTACACTTGGTAGAGTTTGCATATAAGAATGGACATCAAGCATCCTTGGGGATGAGTCCATATGAAGCTTTGTATGGAAGAAGGTGTAGGACACCAGTGACATGGGATAATCCAATGAACAGAATTGTGCTTGGGCCATAATTGCTCAAGTAGAAGGAGAAAAAGGTTGCAAAGATCAGGGAGAACTTGAAAGTAGCCCAGGACAGACAGAAAATTTATGTAGATAAGCATAGGGTGAATAGAGATTTCAGTGTTTGGGATCATGCTTACCTCAGACTGAGGGCAAGGAAGAGTTCCTTGAAGCTTGGAAGTTGTGCCAAGTTATCACCTAGATATTGTGGGTCCTTTGAAGTGCTTGAAATAATAGGGTCAGTTGCATATAGACTTGCATTGCCTGCTAGCACTGGGGTTCATAATGTTTTTCGTGTTTCTTTTCTTAAGAAATATGTACATGATCCTAACCATGTGATAAATTGGGATGTGATTCAGGTGGAACCCGAGGGAGAGTTCCAAATCAAGCCAATGCGCATCCTCAATAGAAGGGTCACAGTGCTCTGAAATCGAGCCGTTGGACATGTGAAGGTGAAATGGGAGCACTACAGTCCTGATGAGGCTACGTGGGAGCTGGAGGATGCCATGCGATTGGCACATCCATTTTTGTTCAATTCTACGGAGCACTGAGGGTGGTACCAGTGTAGCATTTTTTTCAATTTTGTAAAGCACTGAGGACAGTGCTGTTGAATGGGGAGGGGAATGTAACACCCCAGTTTTGACCTTGTTTACATTGAAAATGTATATGATGTATATATTGTAATTAATCACGGTGAGGAGCTAAAGGAAAAAACCCCACCATCGATTTAACGTTTTATGTTTCGGCGATTAAAATCAATGTCGATGGTATTTCGTGCTAGCCAGACACATTATAATTTTGGACATCATGTAAATATGCAATTTAATTAAAATACCCACAACCAACTATGTCAATGCAACATTAAAAAGACGGGGGAATGATTTCATAAGGATAAGGGGGGGGTTATTCAAACCTTTGAGCCAATGGGGAAAATCCAAATGTCAAAGGAAAAACCCATCAAGATGTCAACTATCTTTCTTGTCTTATTCACCCAATCATTTATTACTGCCATAAATTGGTTGAGGAAGTTATTTCCTTGGGATGGGAAAGGTATGGAGGTCAAAATTCAAATTGGGTAGAGCACCCATTTTTTGAAAAACGTGTTTTGGATTAATGGGCAAGGAAGAACCCAAAAATTCATTACTCACCCATTATGCATTCACGTCCTCTCTTCCTCATGCATTTTTTGAGAGCTCTGGGATGTTTTTCCTCATCCATCCTCCATTCACGTTGGGCTCTCACACATCTGAACCTTCCTGTGTTTTATCCTTCACGTGCTCAGTTGTTTTCCTCATTTTCCATGCCCAGGAAATCTGTTTTTGGGTTGTTGAGTGAATGGGCAGTAGGGATACACGATTTTGGGGTTTATAGCAACCAGTTTTGCTTATGTAATGCCGAAAATCGCTGTTGAATTCGAATTGCTCACCAGGGGTCGATTTCCCCATTTTACTAATCTGTTTTTGGATGCAAAATGTTTTTTTCCTCAAACCTGGAATTTGCATCTTGTTGTTAGTGCATCCTGTGTTTTGTTCTAAACGGGTTGGAGTGGAAGAAGCAAGAATTAGCCTAATAATCCTGGAGTAGAAAGGAACTACACAAAGAGATCAAGAGGGGTTGGTTATTCTTTCTTGCACATCCTGGAGAGCACTAAAAGGGGAAGGCATAGCCTGAGGGACTGTGTAGTAGAGAAGGGGATGCTTCCTTGTGTTGGGTGTGTAAGTGTTGGGAAATCCAAGCCAGATCTTGTGTAGGTGTCCATAGCTCTGTGGTTGAGCTCACTAGCTTAGCAATTCAACCTTCCACCTCCTTAGCAACCCGATAAACCCAAATGTAGTGTTGGCTTGGCTGAATTTTTATATGTCTTTGGCTATGTGTTAGCTTGTTGTAGTTCCCTTATTCCTTGTGGGAATCATGCCCAGATCGGGGGTGGCAGTGTTGCTGAGATATTGATGAGCACACTGGCCTATGGTTGGGTGGACTGTTGCAGTGACATAGCTGGTTGCCGTACAAGCTTCTTTTAAAGATAAGTATCTCTTGTGTTCAATCTCTACAACTGCATTTGTTTAATGAATTACGAACATGATTAATGTTGTGTTGAAATGTATTTGCTTCAGTTGTAGATTACATTGCAATATGCGTATGTGTATGTTTTTTATTGCCAATGCATTTTTTATTATGTTCATGGGGCTTAGATCCCCGCTTAAAGGATAGCACCATCCCGTAAGTCGCGTCCTCTCAGAGGGGAGGGGACGTGACACACTCCATCAAGTGGAACAATCTTTGGGAGACTGGTAGCCGCCAAGGATAATTTTAAGGATGAAATTTAGCCCAGGGGAAAAATTAAAGGGGTTTCAACAAAATTATGGGCTAATTTTTAATATAAGAATAGTTTTTTTTGTGTCCAATAATTATTAAATTAACAATTACCCTCAAACAAATGACCAACCCCGTAATGCATGAAAATAGGGATTTTGGCATGTTAAATTTGGTTAAAATCATGAATTCGTTCCTGCATTTTCAACAATGGAGGAGCATATGTTTGAGTTCACCCCCTATTTTTCCATTTGAAATTGTGAGGATTGAGTTCGCCCCCGATATTTTTGAGTTTGCCCCTTGATTTTTCCATTTGAAACTACGAGTACTGACCTCGCCCCCGTATTTTCAACAATGGAGGTGAGGAGTCGTTAGCTCACCCCCAATATTTTTTTTTAACTTGTTGGTCCTTCTATTACCATCGATAACCAAAAAACAGACAATTACAACAAAAACCAAGCCTTCCCATTTATGAGAAAACAGACTTGGGGGTCAGACTAGCCGTCTCCCTCGAAAGGAAACAAAACTTAACCATAAAGACTGGGAATTCATGATAAGTCTTAGGAAAGTTTCATCCATTATAATATAAAAAACCATTAACAGATGCAGTTTTTTAAGAAAGCAAAGAAAGACTAAACCTAGGACTCAAAAAGAACATAATCAGTCCAACAGGTGCTCGTAGGGTTCGAGCTTCACGCCCAATTTCTTTGCTAGATCGAACTGCTTGTCCATGATCTTGTGCAGGATCTGCATGATTTTGTCCTGTTGGAGAAGGATTTTCCCATGTTGCTCGTCTTTTTCCACAAGGGTTTTGCCCAGGATAAACTTATGCGACCACTGTAAATCCAACGATTTATGATATAAGGAAAGCCTGCCTCTGGAGGTGCCAGGGTCGGGGACTAAATATTTAAGCTCATTTTTTATCTCCTCGGGTCCCAAGCATATGCCTTCCAACTCTGCCTCTCTACCGACATTCTGGATGGTGGCTTGGCGATGTTTAGTAAATTCTCGCTTGAAGCGCTTGAAGTTTGTCTACAATCATTTTCTGGAAATGAAGGGGAGGATTCATCGGGTTTGTCCTACCAAGCCCAGGAGGGGAAGAAACAACGCAAAAGCGCTTGCGGGGAGGCATGTTAGAGGGAAAGGGGGCTAACAGCAAGAGAAGGAAGCATATAAAGGCCGAGGAAGGCACATGAGACCCAACGGAGTGACGGGGAGGAGCAACAGTAGTTTTACAGGTAGTAGGAGAGCCAACCAATAAAGGAGTCGCAAGCCGAACAATCCAGAGTTGAAGCCAAAAATCAATTGCAAGAAGAAAGGGATTCTTACCTAGGTTGTCTGAATCCCGAGGGAGCCCAAGAGTGATGACCTTAGTGCACAGAAGTCGCCCCTATTCCTCGATATCCCACCACCTTAGAATTCACAGAAACTGAAAACCATTCTCCACAGGCTCAAGGGTGCATCAAGTGGTGGTGTTCCCATGGAGCAGGTGAGGATCCATATAACTCAGAGGTTTAGTATCATTAGTTTGCATGACGGAGAGGTGCATATCACACCCCTAGATCGTCCCTATCAAGATCATCATTGTCTTGTGTCCAGAGGAAGTAACTAAGATCTACGAGATCGTACCAGCCACCTTCCTCCTCATAAATTGTTGTCGTTGAATGAAGGATGCGCGAGGGTGCAAGTGGGGAAAATGCCTAATGTGCATGTGAGACACGTGTATGGAAAAGATCCTATGGGGGTGGTGAGGTGTTAGCACTGGGGCAAAGAGCCCATCCACGTGCCTCTCAGCCTCCCCCAAGCCCGATTTCATGTTCACCCGCGGTGGGGACTCACCCCCAATTTGTTAGTAATGGGGGTATGGAGCAATTATTTCGATGTGATATGGACCATAGGGTTGAATTCACCCTAAAATTTGGGGAAAATGGGGAAAATGTGGACAATGGAAGAATTTAGTAAAATGATGAAAGATCTTGTCTCTATAAAATGCCTTAAAACTCAGCAATTCATTTCCAGAAAAACCGACATGAAGAATCATCAGTATCTTTGGCACTTTTCATGTAGCTTGATTTCAATTGCAATTTGACAGTGCCTGTCGCTGAGTGGAAAATATCTGTAATTGTTCAACATTCCTTGGGGTCTACAATATTTAGAGAGGTTAGTTTCACCGTTCAAGTTATTTATCCTTTGGTTGGAACTTATTCTATGGATTTTGGGCATAGAATTTGAATGCATGCACTATGCAGGTATTTAAGCAGTGGTTTTCCCTTTTGAGCTACTCAGAAAATTAGATATTGCAGCTCTAATATTTCTATCATGTCCCTTTAATCTCTGATGAATATATCTAAAATGTGCTTGATAATGGTTACTGATATGATTCCCTATATATCTAGACTTAACCTAGCTTAGGTTGAATCTTTAAATATACATTGGTCTGAATATTGTTAGTCTTTATTGTGTTTTAGATTGTTTCCATCGTACTTTCTTTTATGCTAGATTTAAATAATTGTCCCTGCAAAATGACTCTTAATTTAACAATTCATTAGTCCTACTCCTCTTACATATCTAGATTCCATATGATAATTTTTCCTCACCCATAAATGAGTTTGATTACTGCTCTCGGTGAATGGTTTGGGAAGTTTACTCTCTTGATTACTGCTTCCATTGAATTTTACTTAGGGTTTTATTATTACATAGAGGATGATCTGCTAGTGTTTGAGGATTATAGACGCAATGGCAAGTTCTAGGACATACCAAGACTACGAGTCTAGGAGTCTACATTTTATCATCAATTCCCAAGAAAGTAACTAAGACCTCTTTGAGAACTTTTGGCCTATTCTCTTTGTAGCTCTATTTATAAAATAATAGCTCAAGAGATTGAAATTAGAAACTCAACAAGGATAACAATCCCCTTAAGTCCTGAACTAATATTTTATCCTTGATACATGGTTTCCTTGGAGAGTAGTCGAATGTTAATATTCTTCTGAAGACTCATTTCATGATTATGTTGCAAAAACTATGTATTTGCATTTTTCACATGCATATTGTTTGTTGATTATCTTAGTTTCTAAACCTATATTAGAATTGGTCCTAAACCCTTTGAAAATATTAATTACAATTTCTATGGTATGTCTACCTAATTGATGGGAAACCATCAAATAATAATATCACCTAGTTAGGAGGCCTAATTGTAAAAAGCAAGAAAATAATATTCACGATTTGGTCTAAGATATAACCAGGACTATATATGAGATAAACAAGTCTCCATTATGTCCTCTCTTCCTATACCCTACCCGTCAAGCTCTCTTTCAAATCAAGGACATATTCTTCTCGTGGCTATATATTTAGCTCTTTAGCTATATCTTTTATCTTTCCCTGCTTCAATATTGGTCTGGGAGTTACTTTTGCACTCCCACTTTGTACCTACACTGGAGTTGTACCTACAATTTTAGAATACTGGTTTGTCCACTATATAGTATCAAGTAGTTGTGCACATGATCCATGGTTATCAATTCCACTTAACGTGGTAGGAAGATATCTTTGTTATGGCTCAAGGGAGATTAACTCAAGAGTTTTAAGCCTACTATAGAAAGGGTGAAAGATTTGTTACTTGTTTCCTAGCCATGACAACTATTTTTGGTAAATAATCAACATAAATTTATATAATATCACATACTAGTACAAAAACCTGTCAATGTCTATGTAAAAAATGACAGCAGGCCTTATATAGGTAGATCTCTTTTAGGTTCTTGCTAAGCATAAAATAAAATAGAGTAAAGAGTAGTCTTTGAGTATTACATCCCACTTAGTGATTGAAAACAAACATTTGAACCTCAGGGTTTTCAAAAAAATAAAAATATGTTCAACAAATCTATATAGAAGACTAAGAAAATGAAGTAAACAATATCTTACTAAAAGCATAATATAAAGTCTTAGGCCATTTTCCTTTAAGGTCCCACAAAGAGGGCGATCACTAAACAAACAAACAAAAACATTAAAAATGAAAGGAAAGGGTCTCTAAGGATCACTCAAAGTCACTAATGATAATAGCCTTCTCTAAAGATTCATCTTCCTCATCATTTAGGGCCCCATAAGAGCTTAAGGTCTTGAGTATGAGTTGAATGCACTATGCATGTACATACTACTTTGGTGTGCCAGGTTATGGACATGAGAGATATTGTAGTGATCTAATTGATAAAATCCCTCTATGTCCTTAGAAGAACTAGAATACCATGAAGTTTCAATTATAATGTGTACGGGAGCTCACAAATCCAAATCCAAATTCATATGCATTACTTTTAATCTAATTCAATTTTAAAACTTTTTTATCATTATATTCCCGCATAAGCCCATTTTTCTTTATGCAACATATTATGTATGATATTGGAAATTAGTCAATTAAGTGGGCCATCTATTAGCAGATTTCCAAGTGTGGACTTGTGAATAGATGTCCATCTATATCTCTTTTATGATCCATTTATAGACAATCATGGTTCCATTTTGGATGGTTATACCCAAAGGTGACAAGATGATAACTAGAAAATACTATGCCAAGACAAAGACTTGGGGTAAAGGCATATGATGCCAAGGACAAATCCCTGGCTTCTTTAATTACTGGTAAATCACTTGTTAATGAGTTTATTCCATCTCTTTCAATACTAACCAATTTGTTACAATCTGTGATATTTTTTAATTGAGGTTGAAGTTGAAGATGCCTACTATGATCACAAGAGTCGTATCATTTCATAGAGGCTTAGTGACATACTTCCTACCATTGCAATACATGTTCCATCTATCCTTTTCAAATTCCATCAAAACCCACATTTCTCTAATTCCATGGTATTTAACATATTTAAAATTCTATACACCCAACATTACTTATGTTGACATTTATGTCAAAAGTGTTTCTTATGGGTTGCAACCCTAATGGCCTTTTGAAACTTGTCACCCTCATCAATACCACCTACCTCCCTCATCCCCAATCTTCCAATCACCTACAACAACTATAAGCCCTCATCAATACTTTGATCTTCCATGTCTCTCCTCCAAGTCTGGCAACTAACACGATGGATGCCAAAGTAATTAACCATAAAGATGATAGCAAGACCAAGGGAAACATACCTCTTGAATTTCTTTTGAAATTTGAAACTTATCTTCTAAAACATGTTGTTTTGCAATACCATTTTACCACTTGTCTATTATACTCCATGTGTCTTTCTGTAATTTGTCCCCTAATATGACACTTGTAAACTCACCCTCTATTATGATACGAACTGATTATGCACCATCACGTTGTTCTTGTTGTCTCAAGGATTCACCATATTTGATCATTTGAAACAACATCCTTGTTTTCTTCCAAGCTTATGTCACTCATCCACAAGCCTGTCCATATTACCAACCTATAATCAAGCTCTCACTTGTGTTGTGAGATCCTTTTAGGCGGGCACTGCACATTCTAAACAATGATGCCTTGCAAAAATGCAAACCTTCATTTCTCTCTATTATAATTTATTTTCCCCCAAATCTATGCTTGCTCAACCACCATATGAGCAAAAACATCAAATTTTAAGGTGGAATTGACACTTCCATTGGCAAATAAGTGGATGACACAATACATTATAGTTTTTGAACCAACGATTTAGACTCCACAACCATCTACATGATGGAAATTGACAAAAAAACATTTGAAAAGAAATCCTCCCAACGAGCCATGGATACCCATCCAAACGTAGAAAATACAGTCCTTGAGGGATCCATATTTATGTCCTAACCACATGAATCCATGTAGTTGAAAACAATTCCATGTTAATTTAAGTATGTAACTATAGGCAAGTATGATTGCAAAGATGGATTCAATAGAGCTTAACCATTGTGACAAGATTATGGTGTTATATTCATAGCAGCTGAAATATGTTGTGAATAATTATCCACAACTCCATTTATAGCGTATTCGTTAAGAGAACTAAGAAAATTGTCATTGGAATTTTCAATACATAATTGTGTTACTTCATAGCCATAATCTATATTTTATGGACCAATTATAGCAAGTTTTAGTTTGAATAGTAGAAATCATGCCCGTATCACCTTCATCTAAATCACTAGTCCTCATGGTTATTTAAATGTGAATGCTTTAAAACTAAGCAATTGCATTTTCCATTGACTAACTTTTTTCAAGCTAAGGAAACTAGGTATGCCAATGAGTCAAATGAGATGGCTCTTTATTTATATTATACTCAGGTGGACCACGCTTCATCACAAAAAGAAAGGCACATAAAGAACTCCTATTTCAACATGTGTTTAGTAGTTTTGGTTCATAAACGGGGGGGGGGATTTGTATTCATGCTTCTTTCTCCAGTGCTTTTACATGACTCGTATAAACAACTTAAATTACTAGTTGAACTCTCCTAACTTTGCAACCATCTATTCTATACAATGATTGATGCATGTCATTTACATAAGAAACATAAGGCCCTAAAAAATGAGGCCTTAAGCATATTGATGTGCACATGAACAACATAAGAGTTGTATGTATGAAATCCATTTCCCTCTCCACTCATGTAAGGTGACACATTTACTGTTTCAAAAAATATTAGTCTCTTGTTCAACTTTCCAAACCACCCAGTCTAAAATCATTTTAGTGAAAATGTAAGAGTATTAGGAGCCTTATGGACAATAAGTTGTTTCCATGCTCAGTAAGGAGCCATATCCTTTCTTATTTTGGCATTTTCCTCTTTTGGGAAATTGTCAATTCATCTTTTGTTTTTGTTCATAAGTGAACAAAAACAAAGGGAAGTTCTGGCAAATTTTTTATAGAGTTCATACATACTCTTATTCTTTGTTATTTTACATATTTACGTTCCTGTAGTCATCCCGACATTTTTTTTTGAAGAAAACCCCCTTTTTTGTAAGTTCCATGGAAAAATTATATTAATATACAAAAAACAAAATACAAGCACAGGTGTTCCTAAGAACATCAATTTATATAGAGCTTTTAGGGAGACTCTGACTTTTGCAACAAAAAACTAATACTGACTACCCAGACATAACTGCCTATCCCAAGTTTATCAGAGTTTTCCCTCCTACCAAAAATTTCCAAAAAAAGTGTTGAAAAGGCTCATGCCTAGATACAAAAACTTGAAATACTTATGATAAAAAAATCCATGCAGGGCTATGGAGAAAAGACCAAAAAAGCTACCAACAATTTTAACCTTAAAATCTATAAAATTTTGAAACTTTAAGAAAAGAGAGGGTGGGGAGAATGTGAAAACTACTCAGTGCTACATCCTGCTTCCACAGTGTCTAACTTCTCTTCCTTAATGGGGCATCTCTACGCGGTCGAGTCTGAAGAATCACTAAATCCATTGTATCCAGCACCACCTCGTCCCTTATTGGCCCTTCGTGTGGTAATCCTCAATCATTTAGACATATTTAAAGCCTGTAGGAGATGTGGGCGCATAGATCTATGCAAATTTTAGATATGAAATGGAGAATGAGTGACCCAAGAGGCAAAGGAAATGGAGAGGATAAATCAAATGCCTTCCTCAATGGATACCCCTTGCACAAAAAGACGCCCAACTCTGCACCACCAACTTGTTATTTACAATGGTTTCGAATGAGGCAACATTTTGATTTGATGCCTGTATTAAGATACAACCTGTGAGTAATAAATCCAATGCAGAATAACATCATGAGTACAATACCCTCGATCTAGATCTACAACTCAACGATGACAGAGGGCAATGACATCAGAGGCTTCAAGTTTCGAAAAGGTTATTAATGGCATCGGTGGTGAACTGAATGTTGGTCACGTGGAGCAGGGAGTGGAGGCCCCATGGACACCTCCACAGTCACCCCATCTAGCCTACTAACACCCGCATCTGAGAAAGAATACCCCTTTGAGACCTTCCTGAAATAACATTTTGCCATTTTTAGGAGTTTTATCCATCATCTTTGGACCATAATTTTTTTTGTAGTCTTAAGACCTCTAAGAGCTCATGGTAAAATTTTCAGCCCAAGATGAAAATTTTTCCCCTGTTTTGCAATTTTTTCCATTTATAGTTATATGTTATTTTTGGAAAGTCATGAGATTTGGAGATCTTTGGAAAATTTCGAAGGATAGTTGTATTATTGGGCATTTATCAATACCTTTAACTTGTTGGACTCATCAATTGAGTTCCTTAATTGTCAATTTTGAATGATTTTGCTAAATTAATCCAATTGGGGATAATTATTAATTTGATAAATAAATTTAAAATTAAGGTTTTTGGATCATAGAGAAGCATGATGAATACCTTATGTTAGTAAATTTATGATCAATCAATTTTAAAATGCATCCTCCCATAGTATAGGTTTTCTATTATTTTCAATAAATAATTTTTAGAAAATAGGACTTATCTTGAAAATCAATTATGAAGCCAAATATATGCTCTTAAACTTCAATAAGGTAAGTAAACTCAATTTACAATTTATGGACCTCTTATTAATTTTCTATAATTTAAAAAGAAAAGTCGAAAAAATTCGATAATTTACACTAGATTTTGAAAAATTAACTATAGAAAATAAACAAGGCATAGGTAAAAGACCGAATTTAGATAGTTGATTCTAATAGAGATGGGCAACCTTGAAATTTATTTACAAGCCCCAAAATGGATTTTAAAGCTTCATTGTCACAATTAAGGTATTTGGAAAAATCAACAAGTGTAATAAAGTCGAGGGGAAATTCAAAGGGAAACTAAGGTAAGAACGATAGTTAGTAAATTCCAATCTAATGTTGATTATAATGATTTTCATTTGAGATCTATCTCATATAAAAATTCACAACAAGCGTAAATATATAACATGTAACATTTGGTAAGTTTGTTTAAATGTCGCATTTTGTGACACTTAGACAATTTTCGCAATTTACCCAGTTTTCAAATTTTTTAATTGTTAACTTGATACATCACAATTTCCCTTTGTGATCCATGTGTAAGCTCTCATATAATGAATTATGATCACAAACACTCACGATGACCACTGATAAAGTCGAAGACAAACTAACTAAGATCATTGTTTGAAAGCGAGCATGGTATCCATGAACATGTGGAGATTATGATCAATCAATGATGTCAAACCATCAGGTTCTAATAATGGAGAAGCTCTCTACAACAAGAAGTCAATGAATTCAACATGTCACATTAAGACAAATTCCACTAAGCGACAAAAGTCACTAAAGGATAAATTAATGGAGTGCCAATGTTCACCCAACGGTGAATTAAACCAATTTTTGTAATAAATTTATTCAGATAATTCCAAAAGTCTCAAGGGAATATGGAAGGCCAAGGGTCACCTAGCCTTGGCTATATATTGTTATCTCATTTGATGAGAAAGGGGATTTTCGGCTCTTGAAATTTTTATGTACTATTGTTGAACTATGAATGAGGATAAGCCACAGATTAGCTTTGGACACAAGAATATTTTTGATATGTGGATGAATGTCTTGAACTATTTCATGTTCTCCCACATGCGAATATGAAGTAATATTATTTCATATTTATGAATGGACTCTTTCTAAATTTTTTTTTTTTTTACTTCATATGTTGTTTTTGTTCTTTTTCTTTCTACGAATGGTGAAACCATAGCAACATGAATACCAAAACTATTCATATTTATATTTGATGTTGTTGTTGTTTATTTGCTTCTAAAAGGACTTTCTAAATTTGTAATATGGATGCTCAATGTTGTTTCATTTCCCATCTTCTTTAAATCCCACTCCTAGCTACAATAGGTTAGTATAATTAGAAACTGCATTTAGAATAGCTCATTCTGCATCTCATTCTTTCAATTGAAAAAACCCTAAACAATGCACCCGACCACAACTGGTGAATCCCCAATAAGTAATGGTTTCTGGGCCAAAATTCGAACGGGTTCCCTGTCCTAAATGGTCTGGGGTATAATTGGAACTTCTTTCCAGGAAGAACCCCTACCGTCGGCCCTAGGTCATTTCGACCCGTAAACACATTCTTTAATGAAATGCAAATTATCATATACTATATCACTATGGTTAGTGTTTTTCCTATACATGCAAATTTTATTGGCTCTAGAATAACCTCACTAATAAAAGGAATTTGTCAATTAGAAAAGAAGAATAATGTTCATCATCCAAAAAATATACTAACAACTATGGTTATAAGGGATCCATTAACCAAGGGGAAGGAAAATTTGGTTTCTAGAACAAATGTTTTATTTGGTAGAGATAGAAATTTATTGCTAAAAATAGCTTTTTACTTGAAAGGGAGTGCTCATGTTTTAGTGACATAAGTTTAATGAACATTCTCACTTGGAGGAAGAGATTGCAATCAATCATCCTCGAGACACTATCCTCGATTTTCAAAATCTTTATTTGAGGACACTTTACTTGATGTTAAGACCCACATTGCTCAACAAAAGCACACCACTACTTATCTAGTCAGTTGCGAAGATACTCTACCATGATAGGGAAACCAATTCTTTGAGTTAACTTTTGTTGAGAAGTTTCCTCTTCTACAATGGAAATTGGGAACAACTTCCTCTTTGTAGAGAGGAAATAACAAAAGGAATTGATCACAATGTAAATATACCCACTTAGTAGTTATTTATACTTCACTAATTACATATAAACAAAAGGATTGAGGTGTCTTTGCATTCCCATACTAGGCATTTTACATGTGCATTGACGTATCCATACAATTCTTATTCTCATCATTGTAATTATATTATACGATAAACACACACAATGAACTTTTTGTCTAAAGATATATTTCTGAAGAAATAATATTTATTTCGTTGGTCTGCCTTAGTTTCTTTGGGTCCTAAAATCTGATTATCTTGATTATGAATTTATTTTATTTTAGATTTATTTTGGTTTATTGTTTGACCATGTGTTCACCAACTTTTTTTTTAAACATTTTAGTTAATGTGCGTAACTTGTACATAACCTTGTTCGAATATACCGTAGCATAGTACTTATTTTTATATGATAATTTAAATTTGACAACAAAATGTATATAAAAAACCACAAAAAAAGAGTTTTTCAAAAATATTATTTGTTTGAATAACGCGTCTTGGTGGAGTTTCTCTAGCAATATTCACAAAATGTAAATAGTTGTTGTGTCCTTATTAGAGACATCGTTCATTAATCCGCTTTTTGTTATTAAACTTTCTCATTCTATTTCTCTTGTAGATAAATTAAACAAACATTAAGAGGTGTAAATAATATTTATTTTTGAATTCTTTATTGGTTATTATATTTTCTTTTCAGAATTAACAAAATTATAAAAATCAATTAACACAAAATAAAAATATATAAATTATGTCAGCATGCAAATGTAATTTATGAGTTGAAGATCCATTTTTGCGTTATATAAAACCGTTGGAAATTGAATGCATAAGGGAAAGGTGCATAAGGGTATGTATATGGGACATGCTTGTGGGTTTTTAGCTGGTTCTTGAGCTCAACCATTCCTTGTTGGCTTCTGGTGCCTTGGTTGACGAGTTTGTCAACGAAGCTATTGTTTTCCCCAAGTATATGTAGATAGAGAACATGTGGAATAAGATTTAGTCAACAAATCTGTTCATAAATTCTTTTGCAGATAGCAGAACCATAGTTATATCCTGATCTCATCTTTTGGATGACCTGCCTTGAGTCTCCAAAGACCATGAGCTTTGTGATTTTAGACTGACCTGCCAATTCCAGGCCAAGGAGTAGTGAGAGCCATTCTGCTTCATTGTTGGATCGATGTCTGATTCCCTAAGCATAAGTATTTACTATGTTTCCTCCAAGATCAAAGATAATCCCCTCCACACCTAGCACCCTTGGGCTTCTTTGCTTCCTTTGATAATCCCTAAATCAAATGAGCATACAATCTGTATAAGTAGACATGCTAACTAACTTTATGTATTCTTCTTGATAAGATATTTTTATATTTTCAGTTGTATAATCTTGTGTGCTCATATATATTTTTGCAAATTTATAATGTAATTTAATTCTTTTTAACTGTAGATTGTTTTGTTCTAGATCCTGAAGTTGTTCATATAGTTATAGAGACTAAGGAAACACCTCTCTTTTATGTATTTAAAACAATCACATTGCTTGTTCTCAATGTCTTATTCATTATGGAACAAATCGTCAAGCTTTAAAGCTAAAGGTGCCTTATTTGTGATCTTATTTGATTCCCTCTAACATCATTGTGATTCGTTTGTTATTTGATTCCCTCCTATTAGATCTTTGTCATTGTACTAGACATTTAACAAACCTCCCATCAAACATTACAGGAAGCAAAGGCTTATTGATTTGGCCAATACATAGGAGATATGAGACGTGCTAAATTCTCATTATAGTTTAAAGTTTGTTGCGCATTATAATGAAATCATTGTAACTCTTACCTAGAAGAGTTTATGCCAAAAAGAGTATCACTTGAGATCGTCGAATGGCTTGAAAACGAAAAACGCTCATATATTTCTCCAAGGCATGATACTAATGGTTCAAGAGGGGGATAAAGAAAGGTGAGTAGCTAGACTGATACTCAATTCCATCATTTTAGGTTCATGCTAGTTCATAAATTGCTTTGGAAGATTTAAGTGACGACAATTGTTTGGCACCGGTCAACCTAAATGTTCCCATACACACCAAGACAGATATTTGCAGATGCTACAAATCACCTGTAGGTTGTGTGAGGGGGGGTAAATGTTATATTATGCACACGGGGAAGGAGAATTAGGACAAGTCAATATGCTACCTGTAGACGTAAAACAAGGGATTGTCTTACAAACAAGTGGGATGTCTACTAAGGTTAACATTGGTCCAATGAAAAACAAAATATTTTTTTGCTTTTGATCATTCCATCAATTGATTTCCAATTATGTTATTTTAGTTATTTTATGAGGCACAATTTTTTTTGTTGCATGCAATGATTGCCGAAAAATTTGAACAGTAAAGTGTTTATTGGGGTCATTTCACCTTCAATAGAATCTGGTAAAAAATACTTACACTTCAAGCAAAATAAATATAATTTTTTGAAATTTTATAATTAGGTTATGGGATAACCAATCTCGGAAAACGTTTTTTATTCATGTGAATATTCAATTACCTATGAACAAATGAAAAAATGAACAAAATTGAAGTGTTATTTATCCATCCCCTTTATTTATTGCTCAAAACAAGTAACAAACAACTACAACCATTCAAGGACAGTGGTAAAATGAGCATATTGACAATAACACATGTAATTCTTGCAACTTATACTACAGTATAGGTTCATCAAAAGATCTCTCCATGGGATGTAGTGTGCCTGTCATTTAATTGGATACTTGTGCTCACTTTGGGGTGCTCTGCTATTATAATAACCTTTTTTGCATTTTCAAGGTTTCAAAGCGAAAGGCAGGGAATTTGCAGCTTTGTTGTTGAATCTTGTTGTATTTGTGTTTCCATTCCCCACTTTGTGCATATCATATAACATTGCATGCTAACATGAGTAAGGTGCAGTGGTGAAGGTGAATATACCCATGTTTATACCCCATGGAGGACATATTTACTCAATAGTGTTAAGAAAATGTAATTTGTGATGTGTTATTTCAATGTTGAGTTTGTAACTCTTGGCAAAAAAAACCAAAATCGTTTGCAAATACCCAAAAAGAGTTTATATAGTGCGCTATGTAGAAAAAATCCCCACAAATAAATGCAAGAACATATATAGCCATCATTATTATGGGGATTCCTTTTATAATTCTTGAAGACACATAATGTTTTTTTCTCTTTTTTTTAAATGGGTATAATTTTGGCTTAAAGGGGATGTAATCGAATTGTACAACAAACTAATTCCATCAAGAGGAGGGAGGTTCTCTACAACCTAATATGGGGGAGACATTTTCACATAAGGTAATGTAACGTTACATTACCAAAAATAAAAATGTAAAAAATTAATGTTTGCTCAGAAAATTAAAAACTATGAAAAGTAATTAAATATCCATGTCAACCTATAAAATAAAGAGAGGGATCAAATTTCTTGAGTTTAAGATAAAAGATTTGGGTTTAAGATGGATCTATGTTGGTGTAAAATGAATGCTGTATATAGTTAAATAACCAACATTTCCATCAAATATAATGACTTGGATTATTTAGAGGACGAAATGGAAGCATCAATATAAAACGGAAATACACACAGAAATATTTTTCAGAGACCATAATAGTAGAATAAAACCCAAGTTATATCAATGAATGGAATGGAAAAACAATATAGACTACAAAGCAATATAAACTAGCTCGAACGATGTTAGCTTATCTTTGAAGAGAGATGTGTTGCCTACGTTCATTCGCAGGATAAAATTACAAGAGGCTAAAAGTGCCTTTTAACATAAAGTTTGAAACACTAAGAGGAAAAAAGCTTAAAGATCCAAAACTCGAGGAGATGACGTGGCAAAAGAAATGTGGTCCACGAGGAGTCTAGTTGATACATCAACTTACCAGGGGCGCAACTTCCACATACAAACTCCGTTTGGGGCGTGTGATAGCACGTTGAAAAGATCTTGAGGAGAAGAACAATTTAAACCAAGAATTAACTAACATATTTATCCAATAATTAGCCAATCCTTTGACAAACCGAATATTTTTCATGGCTAAAAACGCTCTAGAAGTTTAGGACTTGAAAATAAAAATAAAAAATCTCAAGATACATAACCATTCTAAATAAATGGAACAAGTGGGTGGACACCAATATCCACCTAGATTATAAAATGGTATGAATTCATAGAGGATTTCGAAGAGCCACTACAAATATAAACTTGAAAGAAAACATTTAAAATAAGTACAATTTTGCAAAACATAATTACTGAATTTTAAGAATGTGTGTGATTGCTTCGATCTTCATCTTGTCTTGCATTGGCATGTTGTGATCCTTGGTTTTCCAAGTCCATATCTTCAAGTAATTGGTGGATATTTTCTTCCTATTTTATCTCCCCTTTCATAGAGCATGCTGGTGTTATGAGACTAGAGGCAATTGATTGAGATCCCTTGGTAGGATTGCACGCCATATCCTGAAGCAAGATTTTTTTTGCTTCCAATGCTTGAATCTATCTCTTTTTAATGTATGATGTACCATTATCATCATGTTCTAGGAGTTAAATTGGTGTTCAATGTCATGCATTGTGGTTGTCACTAAACATATTGAAGTTCTATTGTCATTAACATATTCTTCATGCATGCAACAAATCATTTGTATTCCATAAATGTTCCTTTTACATTTTCCATGGCACTTAGGGCAGTGCACGAAGGCTAACCTCTAGGGAACAAGGAACACTTCGCAACAAGCATCGACCCACTTGGGAGAGGCTAACTTAAGATCAAGATTGAATAGAAAGAAACAACCCCCACCAGTCGAAGCAGAATAAGCACCACCAAACCAAAAACCCCAAATCACCTGGATTTTTTCATCTCAAACAACACATATATCATGCCAAATTATTTAAAAGGGGAGATCAATGTGCCACATTCTTTTTCATCCTGACATTTATTTCTTGTAATGCCCCTCATATCTCCTCCATTTCCTCTTTAGCAACCAAATACCAGGGTTCACCAATATAGAGTGGGTAGTGTCTACAAATTACTGCACAATGAAAGACTTATATTGGTCCATCCAACAAACATTGATGCAATGAATGTAACCTTTACTCGTGCTCCAAATAAATGCAAATGAACAACCAATAGCCTTGACCTTATACCATAAAAAAGGCAAGACACATTGTCTATCCCTATGTCTAAGCAAATGCAAACAAACAACTAAAATAAAATCCTTAAATGTTATATGATCAAAACCTTTGTCGTTCAGAGAGGGAAAGCTATGACAAAACCCACGATGATTGTACATTTCTTAAAGAAGTAGTCTAAACGTTACACAATTTAAATTTTTTTCGACTATCATCATTAAAATTTTGCTATATAATATTTGATCTAATTACAAAATTTTAGTGTTGAAATTACATTTTTGAATGCATAAATGGATTCAATGGCCTCAAATACCTATATTGCACCTAAACTATTGCTTTCTTAAATAAACATTAGTGTGGTGGGGGCTTCTCGAGACCTTTAATATGTGAACATGTTTCCTTAACTAAAATATTAAATTAAAATTTTGGTTAACTATTTAATGTTATTGGTAACATATTTTGATGTAGGAAGATATTATGTTGTAAAAACAAGTCCAAGATGCAAATGTGTTAGATGTATCATTTTATGACCAAAAGATCTGATTAAAGTCTTTGGCAAGGTACCCATAATGATTCCAATAAAAACAACATGGTTAAAAAGTCAAGAAGAAGATAACTTGTACCTTTAAGATGATAATAAGACTTGTATTTATTATTATTATTACTTTGAAATAAGACTTGCAATTATTATTATTATTATTGTGGACATTTCACACATAACAATAACATGTTAAGACAACCCACATGGCGTGACAATGTTAATATGAAAAGGATCAAGTTAATAAGTGGACAAAGTGAACCTTTTTCCAATGAAAAATCTTCTCCAAATTTGACAAGAGTTTGGTTGGAAGTCATAGTTCCACTTGATTGATGGTAATTATAATCACGAAACTCTACCAATTAGGGTTTCGACCCATTTTAACATGACTCAAATTGTTGATTTTTTTATAAAATGTGTGGATAAAGGTAGAACTTTACTTCATTGGAGAAAAAACAAGTTCACCAAAAAATTCGAGTTGGTCCACTCGTTAAATCATTCCAATATGACACTGGGGAAGATACCAAATATCCATATTCAAACTTATGCTCCTAATGAACTTCCATGGTAGCAAAGCAACGATTTTATGTGGGTAGTCTCTAATAACCAAATTAACATCATAATGAAAGTACGTGGAAGGAAAATATAGTTGCAGTCATATGTGGCTTGCATGGTTAGTAAAAGTGTGTAGCTAATATGCCCCCCACAAGGGTTCAATCCTTGCTAATGACATATCAATGCTCATGCTCATAGATGCATAGTAATACACAGAAGAGTGGTTGGTGTTAGGTGCAAGCTATAAATATTTTTTGTAAAATATATACCTTTTACTTATGACTTCTTATTTGAAGAGCAACTAGGATGATGCAGCTGTCGCCTAGGGGATTTCCTGAAGCGTTTCAGGGTATAGCTCTTCCAAGCGGTTTGTGTCATTCTGCTTGGGGGCTGGAGGCTGTTGGTAGGTATATCTCCTTGTTTGTGCTGGTTTGAGTGTTTTTTCCTAAACCCTTGGATAACCTTCCTGGTTTCTTTTTCTTGGTTTTTGGCAGTGTCTGGGCTTTGTTTGTTTGTCTTTTTGTATGGTGGGTCGAGGTTCACTGTAGTCAAGTTTGTTAGTGTGACAGACCTAGTACCAACCAGTCAAAAAAAGTGGGAACTGTCAGCATTGTCTACCTTTCTTCTATTATTTTTCTTTTGGGTTGTCTATGGGTGTGTGGGTGAGGGTTTTTTTTTTTTGTTGCTTTTAGGCAGTCTTTTCTCGGTGACTAGTATTAGGGTTTACCTTTTGGTTTTTCATACTCAGGTTATCTGGTTTTGTGGGAATTCACGGGGGACTTGTTGTCTGTTTTTCATACCAGTGGGTTGGCGTTCATAGGAACCTTCTTTGGGGCCTCAATATATGACGCCTTCTCAGGTTACAACTCCCATGGGGGGTCATACTAACCCTAGGGAAAGGGTCCATGTTTTGAAGCTGGCCTCTGCCACTGCTTCCGACAACATTGTTCTTGCAGCACTTGACAAGAATTGGGTCAGGGATACTTTTTTGTCGGATTGTGTGGGTCCTGCTAGGGGATTTGATGGAGGCCTCAGGTCTTCGGGCAAACCTTTCTTTCCTTCCACGCTCTCGCGGTCGTGAAAAATTACATTTGAACGTGTTAAGGCCGACCGTTCGGTCTGTGTGTTGGGTAAATACGTGACAGTGGATATGGTTTTGACTTTATCTTTGAGGGCGCTTGTGGGACGTTTTGAGTATTTGAAACTCTCTCGAGCGACCATATTGGCTTGGGTTCGAGAGCACTAAAAAACCCTCCTTAAGTTGGTCCCTAAGGTTATGACTATTTCCAATGGGTGGGTTTTATTCTAGTTTTTATATGAGGAAGATCGACAGCTCATCGAAGGTCAGTACTAGGTACTGGGTCTGGGGTTCCTTGTTCTTAGTAGATGGCATGTGGGATTTGATCCGCGATCGAAACATCTTCTCAGACAACACTTGTGGGTTATCCTTCCCGACTTTCTAATTCAGTGTTGGAACCTTAAGGGATTTATGGGCATGGCAAAATCAATTGGACATTTCATTTTGATTGGGGATGACCAACTCAGGGGTTTCGAGCATTCATCCCAGAGGGTTCTTGTGGATTTGGACATTTCTGAGGGTCTTTTGGTTGAACTAAAGGTTATATGGGAGGGTGGATCCTTCATTCAACGTCTGGATTATTGGCGGATTGCTTTTTGGTGCCATCTCTATCGAATGACTGGTCATGTTAAAGACTGTTGCCCATTGAAGGGTTCAACGACTTCTTTGTCGGTGGGGAACGTGGTGGCTACGAAGGAGTCATTGGGTCTACTGGATAAAGACCTCTACTTCCCGATCCCATTGGACAAGGATTTGACGCTCACCTTTGTGGGTAATTTTGTTCACTCACTACCTTTACTATTAAAATTTGTCTCTGATATGGACATTTTAAATTTATTGTTTATCTCTATAAAGGATGGATCACCATTTTTATTGTCTCCTGTGTCGGGGGAAGGGATTGATGGGAATTTTTCTTCTCATTTGACTAAGGGGGTGGGCAGTGGTTTGATTTCGAGGGATATGGACTCTCCCACTGACCTATAATCATCTTTGGATTTGTTGCGCCCTAATATTGTTGAGTCAGGGGGTTTATGTGCTAATATTTTTGGGGCTTAGGGACTTTCCTCCTGTATTCCCCAGTCCCGACCTTGGTTTGGATATTGTTATCACACCTTCATCATGTCAGGACTCTTCGCCTGAGAAGTTATCTTTACCCTCGCTACGGGTTGGTTGTGATTCTCACATTGGGGTTGGGATCCTCTAATCATCTCATATGCAGTCGAATTTCCACCTCTTCCTACCTTCGCGGAGGTTGATTCTTCAAGTCCTATATTTTTTTATTATTATCTTTGCTATAAGATCAATGAACGTTTCCATCCGGAATCCTAAAAAGTCATCCAAGGGGAATATGAAGGGGGTAAAGGATTCCATTAGGGAGAAAGCCTATATCAACCCGAGTGTTGTTCCCCTTTATGGTGGGTTGTCCTCTAGTTTGGACACTTTTTCTCCTTCCAATACTCGGGCACTTAGAGACTCTGCAACCCTCCCTTTGGTTACTCGATGAATCTTGTCTCTCTCAATATTAAAGGGCTTGGTGGGGGCCCAAAACGTGTTGCCTTTAAAAGACCACTTGACACCATCCAACCGATTGTGGTGTTTATTCAAGAGACTATGTCTATGGGGGTTTATGCTTGTGATTTTTTCTTAAAATTGTGTATTGGTTAGTTGATTAGTGTGATTGATGTCGTGGGACATTCTGGGGGAACCTTGGTGGCCTGTAATCCATTTGTGGCTGATCTTAAGGCGTATAATACTTGTGCAGGTATCCTACTTCCTGGAAAGTTAAAGCGGTTTGAACACTCTATTCATCTACTTAATGTTTATCAGTCGTATTCAAACAAAAAGGTTTTTTGGGATAGTCTAATGGGGGTTGTTTTGCTCTCTCTAACAAACCTAATACTTGGAGGAGATCTTAACTTTACTTAGTCTCTGGATGAGGTTTGAGGGGATGGTCGGTCACATGATACTTTGGATGACTATTTCATTTCTCTTTTCGGGGATGTTATATTACTGGATGTGGTTTTGATGGTCAAGTCCCCTAACTAGTCGAACGACATGTGTGGTATGGATGGCATTTCTAAGCGACTTGATCGTTATTTTATGGCAGAATCCCTCTGTGATCAGATTGGAAAATATAAGTATTGGCACTACTCAACGAGCTTCTCAGACCATAAAGATATTATCCTTTAACTGGACTTTGATCGAGATTATAGGCCTTATCCTTTTAAATTTAATTTGACATGGTTGTTTGTGCCGGATTTTAATACCTTTGTTGAGGATCAACAGAGTAATCTTTCTGCAGAAGCACCTCTTCATTTGCGGCCGATGCAGTTATTGATCTTTAAATTAAATAAACTTTGTCCTTTGGTTATGGAATGGGAGAAAAGGATGAAACTTAAAGTCGACATGTCTCTAAGTGGGGTTGAATATGCCATACAGTCACTGGAGGATGTGGTGGATGAGAGTCTATTCTCTGAGGAATGTTCCTCAGTCCTTAAGGAGATGTTGCTGCAGAAGTAGAGGATTCTCTCACATAAGGAGGAAACTCTAAGACAAAAGAGTCAGGCCATTTGGTTGAAGGCTGGAGATGATAACACTAGATATTTTCATAATTAGGCTAACAGGAGAAGGCTCAAAAACTCGATATGGGAAGCTAAGGATGATCAGTATTTACTAGTGAGTGACCATAGATCCATCAAGTCGTTGGCAAAAAGTACTTCTCTTCAATGTATAAAGACCCGCATACTTTCAATATTTGTGATCAGTTATCTATCATTAAGTTGTTTCCGACTTATTTCAACAATGTTGAGTGCGAGGAGACTGGGAGTCCTATCATATTAATTGAGGTGGAGAAGACATTGAAGGGATTTTCCATGGACAAGAGCCCTGGGCCTGATGGCTGGATGCCATAATTCTACCTACATTTCTTCAATTTATTGGGGATGGAACTGGTGTTGGCCATTGAAGATTCCAGGTGTGCTGGGATTATTCCTGACAACTTAAACACTACTTATATTACTCTTGTCCCAAAGTCGGACAGACTATAAACTTTTGGCGACTACAGGCCGATCGCTTTGTGCAACCTTTTGTATAATCTTATCACTAAAATTATTGTTGAATGTTTAAAACCAATTCTTGGTAAGTTCATTTTGGAGGAACAATTTGGGTTTCTCCCGAATCGACAGATCCTGGATGCTGTGTGGATTGTTCAAGAGGCTTTACACTTGATCAAGTCGAAGAAACTAGTTGCAACCATACTAAAATTTGACTTGGAGAAAGCTTGTGATAAGGTAAATTGGTCATTCCTAAGGCTGATTTTATTACAAGTGGGTCTATCCTTCGAACTTACAAAGTGGATTATGTCCTGTATTTCCACTGCTAGTTTTGCAGTTTTAATCAACGACTCTCCTACTACTTTTTTCAAAGGATCTCGGGGTATTCATCAAGGCTGTCTGCTATCGCTGTATCTCTTTCTTCTGATAATTGAAGGTCTTAGGAGGTTAATTCACCAAGCAAAGGAAAATAATGTGATTAAGGGTATTAAAGTAGCGGGTTCAATACATCTGACACATACTTTATTTGTGGATGATGTGTAGATTTTTGGTGATGGTAATCTCAATGAATGGGTTCACATTAAAGCTCTGATTGATCTATTTTGTGGGGCGTCGGGAATGACTGTTAGTGCCCATAAATTGAGTTTTAGTTATTTTGGTATTGACCACGGGACTATGGATTCGATAGGGCTCCTCTTTACCTATATTGTGATGGATCTTGAAGAAGGCTTCACTTATCTTGGCTTTCGCTTAAAGTCAAACAATTATAAGCGGGCGGATTGGTCCCTGGTTACTAAAAAAATTTCAACAACGTATGGATCAATGGACGCCGAGGTGGTTATATCTCGAGGGAAGAATACTTTGGTTATGTCTATTCTTCAATCTATTCCTGTATTTTGGTTTTCTCTGTTCAATTTCTCAACTGGGGTCATTTCGGCTCTTCGTCAAGCGATGTTTTGTTCCTTATGGGCAAGCATGAGTGACGAACGAAAGTTCCACTTAGCAGGCTGGGAGTCCCTTTCGAAGCCTAAAAAGTGGGGCAGATGGGGGATCAAGCAACTCAATTGCTTCAATCACTCTTTATATGCAAAGAGTTTGTGGAGAGGCCTAATGGATACCGTATTATGGGGAAACTTTATCAAAGCTAAGTACTTGTGAAGACTCCTATTGGATCACTGGCTCTGGGAAGCAAATTCTAGTCTTCATCTTCATCGGCCATTTGACGTAGTTTGTTGTCAACTCTTCCCCTTATACTCCATTATTTATGATGGCATGTTGGTAGATGGAGCAATATATACATTGGACTTGATCCGAATGAGGGTATTAATCGGTTCACTTTGTCGAGGCCTGTCATGGTCTAGTTACATAATATGAACTTGGTAGTATTGAGTCAGGCATATGCTGCGAGTGTAGGCTCAGATCTAGGTTGGGTCACATCGGAGAAATTGGGATTAAAGGGTGACTTGGCCTTGGAATGGGATTCATATATTTATGGTCTTTATGAAGTTGGAATTGCACTATCGATGGAGTGTGGCCAGTTAGTTTGGGCGGCAAACAAACAGTTCAGGGTTGTTATTGCAAAACTAACTTACTTGGCTTTGATCAAACACCGGTGGGGGTTTGAACCAGTTTGGTGGTATTTTGTTCTTTGGAAAGCAAAGGTCCCAAATAAAATAAAATGTTACATTTGGCTTTGTCTTAGGCATACAATCTTAACTTGGGATTTGTTGCAAACTTGTGGTTTCTTCGGTCCTGGGAAATGTGCCCTTTGTTGTGGTGCCTTGGAGACAACTGAACACTTGTTCGAAAATTGTGTGCTCTTTCAAAAGATTGGGAAATTATTCTGCAGAAGTAATAATAGTTTGTGGCATTGGGATGAAGTATGCATTGTGGACAACTTGAAGAACTGGTCTACATACACACAACTACCTTTGGAGGTGCCGATGATCCTCATTTGGGCGGTTTGGCGGGCCAGGAATTCCTATATCTTCCTAAGCAAACCAATGGTTCACAACTATACTCTTCATATGGGTTGCTCCTACTTAGTGGATCCTATTGATTCTATAAAAAAACCAAGCACAGGAACATTCGTTCACCTCCTTGTCTTAATGATGCCATCGTTGGATAGTTCGACAGTGTGGAAAAGGATGGTTATTGTGGGGCAGGTATGGAACTTAGGATGGAATTGAACCATTCTTTTCATCTTCGTATAAATGCTGGATGTGGTACTAATTATAGAGTTGAGATTTTGGCTATGTGGGGTTTACTGTTCTTTGCAAGAAGTAGATAGATTAACGAAATGCATGTGATGGGTGATTCAAAGGCCATTATGGACTGGGCCCTGGAGTCTCAAACTATACACTCCATTGACCTCTCACACTGGCTGGGCCGTATGTAAATAACCGTTTGTTTCATTAATTTTTTGCATTTTCATCATATTTATAGGGAATACAATGCAATGGTTGATGACCTTTCGAAGCAGGCTCTTGGTCTAAAGGAAGGAAAGATTTTTTGAGAGGAATTTTCCACGGGTTGCTCCATGGATACAGGATTTTTGAGACTACACTGAAGACCAGTATCAACTTTGGTTGTTTTGTATCTTACAGTGTATGTTTTGATCAATATGTTTACATTTGGCTCCTTTTTAAGACGGTAAGTTCTATTAAGTTATTTTTTGACAAAGGTTTCGATATTGCTCAGGTCATTAAGAGACAATCGATGAAATGCGATGGAAGTTATCTGATGACTATATGTCATTATATGTAAACTAGTGTGTTATTCAGACACAGTTTTATACATTTAAAGCTTTTTTTTTTGTGGAAAAAAAGCAACTAGATTGAATTGTGCTAATAGATCCTCTATAATGATAAGATATAGTCACAATGGTTAAGACGAAGAGCAAGTCTAGAATAACTTTAACAAAATAAATACTCCTACACTCAATTAATTGCACTGAGAGAAGCGAGGTGCTCTCCAACCCAGTATGGGGGAGATCTTGTCAGGTTAGTCACGTTAACATAAATAAAAAAACATAAAAAAATATAAAAAAAACGAAAAATATAAATTACATATCGACTTAACAAAAAAATTAAACTAGCATAGATCCATTTTAAACCTAGATCTATCAAGTACTGAGAATGATCCAAATAGTAAAAATGTATACCTTAAGAAATTAGATCCATCTGAGTGCTTAATAGATCCGGATTCAAAATAAAACTATACTAATAATATTAATAAATCCCTTCTAAAATGTGAAATGTAAATGCATTAATGTTAATCATAACAAAGAAAACTTTGAAAAATTCACATAAAAAAGGAATCGATTAGCACAAAATGCAACCAAAATCCTAACCACAATATGCTATGCAATAATAGATCACACCACACCAACATTTTTCGAGAGTGCAATCTCCACATAATTTATGTGTGCGACTTTTTACTGTTGCTTTCAAGTACTTCTCGCTCTCATCTCGAATCCAAATCGACGCCTTCCATTCAAATTTAAAATCTATTTGCAGGCGCTGAGTATGGAAGTTGAAACGAGTATCAACAGATAGATGATGTCGTACCACGATAGATCCCTTCCGAGGCTCTCTTCTCCATCACAGGAACCTCCACCTCCAGCGGAAGTTCCAGACAGTGCTTCTGATTCCTCAGATGGCGAACCTACTCAATACAGAAGGATTTCTACAAGGTTTTTGCTTGAAAACTCAAGAGGGAAGTCTATTATGGAAACCGGTTCCTCTTCTACCATTAACTCCAACTCCAATTCTATAGCAGGATGCAGCAACTACATTCCAAGGACTTATTCTCCTAATATCCTTCCAATATTGGGTTTAGAAGGCGGAGGCACCGAAATAAACCCTGGAATTCCAGCTATGGAGGCGAATGGCCAACATCATAGCTCATCGGATGCCCAAACATCCAATTTAGCGGAACCCCAGTTGGCTAATATGGA
This sequence comes from Pseudotsuga menziesii, assembly GCA_001517045.1. Taxonomy (NCBI): domain Eukaryota; kingdom Viridiplantae; phylum Streptophyta; class Pinopsida; order Pinales; family Pinaceae; genus Pseudotsuga; species Pseudotsuga menziesii. Next base: position 86,386 of record LPNX010888973.1, on the reverse strand, counting down.
GGTTGTCGACGAAACCACGCCAAACCCTGAGTTGGGGTTCTCTTTGGGGCGTCCGGAGGCTCCTGTTGCTGCATCAGAGGCTTTTGAAGAAGATTTTGTGTACGCAGTTGAGGATGCCAATTCGGAAGATGAGGTTATGGTGGTTTTATCGCCGGGGAATGTAGCAGACAGGAGGAAAAGAGACAAAGTCAAGAGTGGAAGCGAGGGGAAAGGTGCCATGGAAACTCAATTAGTTGATTCAAACGATACAGACGCGACTTCAAGCTGCTCAATCTGTATGGAACCATGGACCTCAGGTGGAAATCATCGCATCAGGTCTGTTCAGAAGCCTCTCAGATTTTTTTTTGAGACGATTAGAAAAAAAACCTGCTGTTCGGGAATAAGATGTGAAAATTCTGCAAGGCATCACCTACTTTTATGTAGACAGAGAGATTTTCCTCCTTTATTTTTGTTTTCTGTATTATAGCCCATGCTTCATCGTTACATAGGAAGGATTACAATTTGACAACTGCCTGGTCGGGCCAGCAGTCAACACCATCAAACTCCTGGAACACTGTTCAGTGTCAACAGCTTGGCCTGGAAAGGTTCTTATTAGAGATATGTCTTTGTCAACATGGGTGATGGTCATGTGTAAAAGTCTTGGATTCTCATGGACGAGACGCATGTTTAAATTCCATGGAGAATATGTTCATGGGAGTTGAGGAAATGTTGTACTTTATACTGTGTTGTGTTATGTTACGCGGGGTTCTACAAATACCAAAATAAAGAATACTAGAACCATGTGAGAGATAGGGTTGCAATAGAGTTGTGAACCATGTGTGTGTAGAATGAAGTACTTTATACTGTGTTGTGTTAGTGGGGTTCTACAAATATCAAAATAGAGAATACTATAACTATATGAGAGATAGGGTTGCACCAGGGTAGTGAACGTGTGTAGAATGAAGTCCCATGGATAAACAAAATAGCATATATAGCCATGGTCGGAATCTGGATTTCAAATATCAAACTAAAGAAGACTATAATTATGTGAGAGATAGGGTTGCACTAGGGTAGCGAAGGATTGCACTAGGGTAATGAACCATGTGTGTGTAGAATGAAGTCCTATGGATAAACATAACAACAGATATAGCCATGGTTGGAGTGTGGATTCCAAAGCTGAGTCCCCACCTCATATAGTCTTCACAATACAATGACGAGCTCGAATAGATTGCCTTTATTGACACCAAAATATTACCAAGGCAGGAATCAATGTGTCGCATTCTTTTTCATCTCAACATTCTTTTCATTTAGTGTTTTTTCAAAATATACTTACCCCATCTTTGGATGGTCATTATAGAAAAGCATTTATTTCCAAAAACAAGGCTTTCAAACTACATATTAACATACTTTAAATAGATATTTACCAAAAAATGATATTGAGAGCAATCATATGGCCTATGAATCACATACTATAACAAAATATAAATTCAACATGACGTGAAACTATATCTTCATTGCAACCATTGGGAGCAAAGATGTTACAGAAAATTTATGCATCTGATGGGTGCCTCTTCTTCACGCTACATACATGTGGTTCTTCCTTCTTAAAGATTAGCTCTTGAAGTTTGGAAACATAGTGGACTAGGTATTCCAAGTTGTTGAGGATGCTATACTTGATGACGTCATTTTCATGTATATTTTTGGTTACAATGTTGACAAATGCCACTAACTTTGATGGCAAGGCAACCATTTTTTCTTTGAAATTTACTTGTCTATTCGTGTTTCTTTTATCTCTAAGTCTTTGTTCATATCTGTAGAGTGCATTATCCGCCATGTCTATTATAGCACGATTCTTCTTGGGAGAGTGAGAGATTGGTTCATATGAGCTTACATCATATGATCTTGTGGGGCCATGAAGGATCCATCACTTGGACACATAAGGGTTTTCTCGTTGTATCTTTATTGAAGTCAACACTACCATCTAAGGTCAAAGTCTTATTCTTGAGTCTATCTTATGCACATTTGTCTATGATGAACTTAATCAAGGAGATGACATTAAAAGGCGAAGTACTGCCATTAGCTTACTTAGTTAAACTGAAACAATATTAATGCAAAATGATGGTTGAGAAAGGTGGTGGAAAACTTGTCTTCATTCCATTGTACAATTTGTACTCGGTGATATACTCTTCACTTAACCAATATTTTTTGAGTTGTGCTTCATTAATGTGAGAGGGTAGTCCCCATGGGCGGGAAGAGAAGAAGGGTGATATGGGAGACAGTTACGTAGGCATATAAATAGTTCCACTTTTAACCCATCCTTCTTAACTAGGGGGGTAAGTCAAATGTGACAACTTTTGTTTTTGAGGAAGTTGCCAAAGTTGCCAACCAATCAACGACTTGGTTGGCTAATCTTTTAACATGGATAAAATCAAGCTACTCACGAGATTAATTAACTTTCCTACACCATGACATGTAACTATCCAACTCCTATTATGAACTTTTGCACATATTCATAGCTCAGACATGAACTTTCGCACAAGTTTATTATAGGAGAAAGTGAAAGTTCAATATTTAACTGTTGAGTTGAATAACGTGTATTTACTACATAATTGATTTAGACTAGGATTAATCTCAATCGTACATCTTGTTATCCCTTTTTTAGTAAGGGGTGATTTTGATTAGTTTTTGCTCGCGATGAGATCTTTGGCTACACATAGATCATTGGCTAGAGGTTCTTAGCCTATTTAGATGGTCCATGTGCCTAGTCAGAGACAATGCCTGATCATTTAGTGATGTAATATTTTCTAACCTTCATTTGCTCTTAGCATGTTTTCTAATATGACTATATGTTAACATGAGATGTTACATGTCTGCTTCTATAATGGCTCATTTATTTAAACTGTTGTTCGTCTCTTTGCCTAACCTTAGTGTTAACCTTTTGACTTAATACATGTGTTCGTATAAAGGTTGATTTGTACCTTTGTGAACTTAGTCAAGTGATTTTCATCCATTTCTTAACTTTTCACCTTGCCATCTTTAACCTCGCTAGCCAATTTACCCATTCCCTTCATTATCCCCCTTTGTGAATGATCTGTCACTAGTAATAACATATGGTTTCATTACTATTCCAATGTATGAATGCCTCAAATAAAGCTAAAATAGTATTTTACTCCAAAAAAGGATTTGTTGATGAATTAAATGCAAAAATGCAAATGGAAAATTTTATAGCAGATACTTCCCATTGGAAAAGAAAGGTTCCCTTCTCCCAGGTGATCCAAGCCAAATCTAAAGAGAAAATGCATAGTCTAAAAATTCTACGATTTGGGTCAGGATAGGCTGATTTTTTTGGTAGGATTTTGATACAATCTGGTCGTAATTTTTAAAAATAGAGGTTGCAATTGTCAAGTTTTAGAATTTTGGGTGCCCCAAGGGTTTTTGGGGGTGTTGATTCCATTTCTACCATCAAAATTGGGATTAAAACATAGTTACATTCCGATTTTGCAAAATAAAGAACGCCGGATTCTGGGAAAAAAATGGCCATCCGGTCCAAATCGTCGAATTTTTAGACATCTCCAAGAGAAAGGGGTGCCTAAACCAATGAAAGGGCTAAATGAAATGAAAAAAATGAAGTATCAAAGAGAAAATGAATTAAAGGGATCACAATATGAAGGCACGAGGTTGGATGACCCATAACAACACTTCTTAGGCACACACATGGAAGAAATATCAAAAGATCCTAACTCTTGAAAGTTAAGGATAGACCAACACTCTCATGTTACTAGGACAATTTTTAAACAAAAATCCGCTATCTTTTCTATGTATGTACTTCACCTCATATGCCCTCACTTGACTTAACTAAGCTAAGTTGTGTAGGTTGGCTTAGAGCTCTTACATGTAAAAGGGTTCTAAGGGTCACACTAATGTTAGACTAGATGAGTAAAATTATTTTCATTAAGTTATTAGAAAAAGTGTTTGTAACGTGTATCTTATGTATTATTGTCATATTAGATGAACATTTGCCTATGTTTTGATGATGGTTAACTTTATTACAAGAGATCTTATTAACACACATGCTATGGGTTGATTGATATGTTGGATGGTTATTAGGCACAAACTAATGGAGTGCTACATTTGAGGATGATTTTATGTCATGTTTCCTAGCACATTGAAGGGGGGACGTCACCTTCCGCTAACATAATGATGATTTGTATTTTTCATGTGGGAGGTGTGGGAGAATCTTAGACTCCTCCTCCCACGTGTGAGCCTAACATTTCACTTTGGGACCGTTGAGAGGACTTGTAGAGCATTGATTTAGCCTACATCATGGAGGCATCCCCTTCTAGCACTTGTTTGGAGGGCTGTTTGAGGAGTTTTAGGAGGGCGTCCTTGGGTTTGACCTTGGGATTGGCCCCCCCAACCACCATACACCATGATGGAGGCTGGCGCTTGCCTTGGAGATGAGTTTTGGACCATTTTTAATGATATTGGCCCACTTTGAGGCTAATTGGACCCATGTGTGAGAGTGCCCTCACTAATTCTTATTTGTTATATTGAAGCATTTTTTGACCTTTCTTAATTGGTCACCTTCCTTGTCGGGCCATCTCTTGTACCATTGTCACTTATTGACCAAGATTTGATGGAAGCACCTTCTCTCTTCGAGGTTTTTGAGCATTATTTTATGTATTTTGATTTATTTTGGATGATCCCTAAGATTGATCTAGGTTTTTGGCTTGATCTAGGTTTTTGGCACTTTTCTTATTATTTTATTGTAGATGAAGTTGAACTTTTCTCCTATATAAGAGAGTGCACTTCTCATTCTCATTGTTGTTGATCATTGGAGATAACTATTATCATCTTGCATTCAAGGTTTTGTCTATTGGGCTTCTTCTTCTATGGTTGGCACAACTTGGTGATTTCTTATTGAGGTAACATGTTATTTTTATCAGTAAGGGTTATACTCCTAGTTCACGACAAAGGTAAATTTGATCAAGTGGAATAACTTTGTTGTTTTTTTTTTGTTGCTTGTTTGTGGTTTGGTTATCTTAGGAGGGGATGCAAATCAAATAGTATAAGCTAGGGTACAAGATAGGGCATAGGTTGAAAGTGTGTGCCATTACCATAGAAGCCACCATCCCTTGATAAAACTTTGCATAAAGTTTGAATAGTTTGGAATAGGAATTTGTCTTGTTTGTTGTAGAGATTCTAGCCAAGCATTTACATACAGGCCACCTTGGAGGATTCGGTCTCAAGACCCCATAGCCCAAGGGTTTGAAGGCACTAGGCACCTCTTTAAATTCTTCAACCAAAAACTACCAAAACATCTTAATCTTTTTGCATTTTAGGGAAGATCTGATTGCAAAAATCCAAAAATATCTATTTTATTTTCTAGATAAGTTTGAAGTAATTTCAAAAATTCTGCAATTTCTTTGATACTTAAAATTGGGTTTTACTTGAGTTTTCTTGCTATTTATTCACTACAAATTTGTTTGGGATAACTTTTGGAAAATTTGTCTTTGGTTAAATAATAATTTTATTTGCTAAATCACTCTTTGTTTTGTATATTGACTAAGTGGCTATATTTAAATCCCGGAAAATTTTGCAATGTGCTGCATTGAATGATACATAACTTCAAGAATAATTGAAGTTTATTTGGATGGTGGTTGAAATTTCTATTTTACATTGGCTAAGTAATTCCTTATTATATTATGGAATTTCTTCAGGGTGGATGATTATAGGCTCTAATGCCTTCTTCCTTCTCCTATTGTGTCACTTTTGTAAATCTTCCAATCCTATCCCAAGTTGTTCTTAAGGGGGATGTCAGGATATTTCAGTGTAGTCAGACTCTTTGAATACTCGCGAGTCTTGCCGAGTCTTGCCGAGCGACCACCAAGACGAGTACTCTTGACATACTCAAAAGGTAAACTCGCCACTGGCCGAACTCGTCATTTAATCGCAGCATTCGTCATTTACTCGTTGAACTCGTCACTTACTCGCGAGTCCGTTGACTGTTTGACTGTCCCTTTTGTTTTTTGGAGGGAACGCGGAGAGGGAATAAGCCCCCGAAACTACACCGTTCTCCACTGTCATCTCATTGAATAGTTTGGCTTCCCCCGAGTTGTTCTCATTTGCCCCCTAGCTATTATCAATTTATCAGTTGTCTGTGTGCTTGGAATTTTGGGAGTGTGCGTGCACTGAGGAAGGTCGCTAACACTAGTCTGAGCAAGGATGTGATTGGTCTGAGCATTTTCAAATTTTTTATTGTTTTCATTGAACATCTATACTTTGAACATGACGCTACCATCGATAGTTTGGTTGAAGAATGCGATTGCTCGTGGTTAGGATAGGATGATGATAGTGTATTTTTTACAATTTGCTTTTTCATTTTTTTAATATTTTTAATAATTGCTAATTAATCAAATTTTCTTATTATCTTTATTTTTAATAATTTTATGGTTTTTATAATTTGTAATTGATAATTATAGTTTGTGATTTCAAGTGAGAAAACACTTCTCGTTAAAATGCATTGCTATGTCTTTTTATCAATTTTTTGAATTGTTATATGCTTGAATATTAAATTTTAATTTTTAATATATATGTTTATATATTATTTTTTAAGTTACTACATTTTTAATTTTTTTCATATGTGCTGAGTCTTTGCCGAGTCTTATCCGAGTCACCGAGTCTGCCGAGTCCCAAGCCAGCCGAGTATTTGCCGAGTCCGAGTTTGACTACACTGGGATATTTAGACACTTAAGAGTTAGTCAAGATCAATTTGGTATAATGTGTCTTTAGGTAAATTGTGTTTTTTTGGTATGCTTTGAACTTATGTAATCCAACGGTCACAATATGTTCTAGACATAAAGTGATTTGATGGTCCATATTCACCTTGATCTTAACGATTGTTGATTCGTGGCTTGGCACCTAATTGGTTCATGATCTCTATTTAAAGAGCATGGAGGGTCATTTGCTCGATGATTGATTGTGAGAAATTGACATGTAAACTATTTTTATCCTTTGCATTATATATTTCCTCAAGTAGCTATTTGGTTTGGCCATGGACTGTTTTCCTCTCATAGGGTTTTAACCACACAAAACATCGGCTGTTGATTTGTGATATGTTTGTGTGAGTGTTTGTTCAAGGTGTTCTATCTTTTGGAAATATTCTGTGTTAGTCGAACATGGTATTAGATCTTTTTTGAAGTCTCGCTTTCGATGTTGATCGAGATCTTGAACTGGTGTAGCTGTGTGCATGAAAGAATTTATGGATTCTGCATTTTTGTTTATTTTTTGGTTGAGAGAGGTGTTCCATTGTGCTTGAAGCGTTGCTTTCAATTGGAAACGTCTTTTGTTTCATTGAAAAGGGTTCTGTTTACCCAAGGTACAACCATTTTACCAAATTCAGAGATATATTGTTTACATTTATGGATTTAAAAAAAAAAATTTCTTATTTTCTTTCATATTCCAGCTTAGTTTTATGTTTTATTTCTGGTTTCTTACTTTTTTGTTTGCGTATGCTCTTTGTTGTGCACTCTTTGTAAACTTGGTAAATTAGAAATGGAGCGAAAAGGGTTTTCTTGACTGCGTATGATCTTTTGTTGTGTGCCTTGTGCGAACTCGGTAAACCAAAAACAATGAGAAAACTTACATTTTCCAGTTAAGTTAACCAGCGACTAACCCCAAATATAAGAAATTTTGTTTTTGTTTTTGTGTGGCTTTGTAAAGTGTCTTACAAGACAAAAAGACGCTCTCCCAATAACAACAACAACACCCCCATTTTTCTCCGTAATATTACTAAATCTTTTGCTTAACTTGCTTGGTTGAAAGTTACTTTAATAAGTATGAGATCTTGGGTTCAAGTCCTTTTTTGTCACTTTTGCAAAAGTTCATGTAACTTTAATTTATAAAGTAATTATGTTGTAAAAGTACTTCACACTTGTTTTATAAAAGTGGGTCACTTATTTTAAAACAATTTATTTTGTAAAAGTGGGCTTATAGGCAAAGTTAGTAAAGGGGAGAATTCTTTACTGCATTTTTTGCTCCCATCACCATGTGGATCAACCTTTGCTTGCCATGTGGCTCTTTTGCTCTTTTTTATGCCTTTCTTCAAATGGCATAACTTTGGGAAACATAGTCCGTTTTCAATGTCGCTTTATACATTACCTATTTTTTTGAGATCTTTGCATCTAGACCATTAGTTTTTGCTTTTGTAGACATATTACCTACATATTACAATATGGTTGTTCCGTGTCATATTTTACTTATCGGTACGAACTACTTCTCATGGAAAGGTTGTATGGAGGATGTCCTACAAAGTAGGGGACTTTATTGGATTACCTTGGAAAAAGAAACTGCCCCCACTAATGTTGATAAGAAAATAAAATGGGATAATCAATGCGATGAAGCCCGTGGATTAGTCGAGATGTCAATATTCAATGAGTTAGGATTCCACCTTTAAGGAATTGACGAACCAGGTAAGGCTTGGAAAAAATTGGAAACTATGTTTGGCAAACACAATTAGATTTGAGGTCATCGGCTTGAAAATGAGTTGGTTGATTTAAATCCAAGTGATTTTTCTTGCATTCAAGACTATCTGTCTAAATTCAAAACCCTTAGAACTTTAGTTGAAAAATGCAAAATAGTCAAGCTAGAAAAAACAATGTATTTATACCATTCTTTCCAAGCTTGGTCCTGTTTATTATGTTTTTTTAATTCTATCTTTTACTCCATGAAAGAGTCTCTGGAGACCAACTATATAGAACTCATTCTTGAATCTTTTTGTGATGCCTTGATTAGAGAGCAAGATAAGCTCATACATCTTGGAGTAATCAACACTACCAATACATCTAGCAAATCCTTAGAGGCAAAATAGAAGAATAAAACCAAGAATCTTGGGAAGCAACATCCTCGCAACAATAAGCAAAACAAGGGTCCCAAACCCTCTTCAACTGACTTATCCTTCCAATGGTGACAAGGGAACCAAATTGAAAGATAAGAAGATTAAGCACCATTGTGATTTTTGCAGGAAAGATGGTCATATGGAATCTAAGTGTTTCAAGAAGATGGCAACCTTGCAAGCAATAATGAAGAAGCACAACATCAACTTTGATTCGTCTTCTAACTCTACTTCTCATGGACATGCACTTTCTGCTTTTGTTTTTTCGCTCAATGCATCTTCTTCCTCTTCTTTTAATGATTGGTTCACTGATTTTGTAGTATCTTATCATATGGCTAAGGATAAAGCCATTTTTTCTGCTCTAAATGAATGTAACACCAAACAAATATTTGTTGGTGACAATAGATCTCTAAATGTTTTAGGTGTTAGATTTTCTTAAGATTATAGCAGTATATCATTTATCAATAGGATCACTAGAAGATAGACAAAGCACAAAATAATAACATGAGTATTTTTATCTTGGGAAACCCAAATGGGAGAAAACCCAACAACCTTCGTCTAGAGATGATAGTTTTGAGAACAATGTACAATGAAGAAAGAGACAATATGGAAATGCTTTCCAACGATAGAAACCCTAAAACAATCTTCTTCTCCAGTAGATGCGAACTTCTCTCTCCCAGAAAATGCGAACTTCACTTGTGTGACTGTGTGTATAGTGAGGAGGGGGTGCCTCTTATTTATATTGATTTTCCTAGTGGAAAATCCATTGGGGCCGAATTCTCTTGGGGGAGCAATAAATACATTTTATAATTTAATTTTTATTTCTTTTTTATGCTTGCTTTTCTCCCCAAGGTTACATTGTTCTTTCTAGGAGGTACATGATTGATTACAACAAGTTCAACTCCCGTAGGAGGTACAAATAAAGAATGTCTTCCAAAGTTGCTTAAACTCCAACACCCCCTCTCAATAAGGAAGGTATTCTTTGGTCTTCATTTGCATCACGATCATTTGGGTTTCATCTGTACATCTATATTGTCTCCATCATCTCTATACATATTGAAGGTTGTCTGCACAATCTCTGTCCTTTGAGAGGTGTCTTCATGAATCAGTTCTATCAGGATTTTTAAGAGAAAATCTTTTGCTACTTGTCTGTCACTACCGTCGATGGGAAACTTCCATACCTGGCTTGAGGATCCTGGACAAGCAAATGTGTATGACCATCTACTACTTGTTCGTCTCATCTGCCGATCAGGTACTCCCATACGTGGCTGAGAACTTGAACGAGTAAATGTGCACGACCATCTACTGCATGTTCGTCTCATTTGTCGATGGGATTCTCCCATACCTGGCTGAGAATTTGAAAGAGTAGAGGTACCTGTGCAATCACGCAACCATCTGGTACCTGTCCAACTCATATGCTGATGGGATTTCTCCCTTACCTCGTTGAGCACCTGGACGAGCAGAGGCACTTGTGTGAACCCGACCATCTATTACCTGTCCGTCTCATTTGTCGATGGGATTTTTCCCATACCTAGCTGAGAATCTGGACGAGCAGAGGTACATGGGAAAAAGTATGGTAAATGTCTCTCAGTCATCTCTCCCTCTCAAAGAGGGATGTATTCTCTTCTACTCCAAGTCTTTCCCGAAAGTATTCAAACTTCACCCTGGGAAGAGGCTTGGTGAGAACGTTTGCAGTCTGGACTCTGGTCATCTGTCAGAATATACTTTAGCTCGACCGCACCTTTCTGCACCATATCATGTATGAAGTGATACCGAATTTCTATGTGCTTTGACTTGTTGTGAAAAACAGAGGTCACTGACATCTGCACACAACTCTGGTTATCACAGTGAACTACGGTTGGCCCTGGAATTTGGCCAAATAATCCTGCAAGAAGTTTATGAAGCCAAACTGCTTCTTGGGCTGCTGAACTAACTGCCATCAACTCGGCCTCGGCAGTACTGAGAGCTACTGAGTTTTACTTCCTATTGCACCAGGAAATTACTGCAGAACCTAGACTGAAACAACATCTTGAAGTACTCTTCCTATCTGTAGTACATTTGGCCCATTCTGAGTCTGTAAACCCTTGCAATTTCAAGTCACATTCTGAATCGTATCATAGACCATATCCCATAGCACCATGTAAGTATCTGAGCACATATTTTGCAACAATCTAGTGATTCTGCCTCGGTTCGCACATGATCTGATTGAGGGCATTCACAACAAAACAAATATCTGGTTTGCTGTTCGTTAGATACATCAAGGACCCAATCAACTGGCGATACATAGTGGGATCGATCAAATTTGAATATGAAGCAGAATCTCTCAGCTTCTTCAAATTTGCATCCATCGGAGTAGCTATGGACTTGCAGTCCAACATTTCGAATCTCTTCAGTATATCTATGGTGTATTTTCCTTAACCTAGGAAAATCTCCTTATGCCTCTGTCATACTTCTAATCCCAAGAAGTAATGCATCAATCCAAGATCCGTCATTTTGAGCTCAAATGCGAGTTTCTTCTTATACCATACGATAAGTTTCTCATATCCAGTGAGAAACAGGTCATCAACATATAGTACCAAAATCAGTGCCTCATCATTCACAACCTTGTAGTAAAGGTCATGGTCTGCATCACTCTTAGTGAATCCCAGACTCACTAGGAATCCGTTTATTCGTCCATACCAAGCACGGGGTGCTTGCTTGAGTCCATATAAAGCCTTTTTCAGCTTGCATACATGAGACTCCTTTCCATGGACAACAAACCCTTCTGGTTGTTCAATTATACTTCTTCCTCAATAATACCATTGAGAAAGGCTGTCTTGACATCCATCTGATGCAACTGCCATCCCATAGCTGAAGCAATAGCAATGATCGATCTGATGGAAGTGTATTGAGCCACAAGAGCAAATGTCTCATCATAATCGACTCCCTCTTTCTGAGAGAACCCTCTGGCAACAAATCTAGCCTTGTATTTTTCAATACTACCATCTGCTCCATGTTTGATTTTGTATAGCCATCTGGAGGTTACAACTGACTTTCCCTTGGGTCTCGGTACAATCTCCCACACATCATTCTTCATGATGGATTGATATTCTTCCACCATGGCATCCTCCCAAACTTGGTGTTTAGATGGTTCTTCATAAGTGGTGGGCTTTGCGTCAATGATGTGACTCATTAATGCAACATAAGCGGAGAACCTCTGAGGTCTTTTGCTTTCTCGGAAAGTGCCATGTGGAGCTTCATGCCCCTCTCTGCATCCTGTAAGGTCTGTTGTGCCCATCTAGGTCTTTTCCGGCTTACTGCCATATATTCGGGAATATCAATTGTTGCGACTGGGTCAATGGGATCGATGGGGTCATCTTTCTCTGCTAACTCCCTCGGAGCTCGAGGGGGAGATGATCTCATCTCCTCATCATCGATCTCCATGTCTGATCCTCTGCCTTTCCTGACAACCATTTCTTCTTCAAAGGTCACATCCCTGCTAACTTCAATCTGTCTGGATCTTGGGATATAAATTCTGTAGGCCTTTTAAGATTCACTGTATCCCACGAAGGTTCTAACTTGAAAATTCTCGAAATTTAATTCTGCCTTCACCAAAAGATGCACCCTCCTTAGTGCGAAATTCTCAAGGCTCTTTTTCTGCAAAAAGTTGAGTGAAGGCTTAGAAAGATGAAACCCTAGTTCCGTCAGGTTTCCGACAGAGTTCCTGGCAATGGCTTCTTCTAACACTGCTCTGGTGCCATGTTAGATTTTCTTAAGATTATAGCAGTATATCATTTATCAATAGGATCACCAGAAGATAGACAAAGCACATAACAATAACATGAGTATTTTTATCCTAGGAAACCCAAATGGGAGAAAACCCAACAACGTTCGTCTAGAGATGATAATTTTGAGAACAATGTACAATGAAGAAAGAGAAAATATGGAAATGCTTTCCAAAGATAGATACCCTAAAACAGTCTTCTCCTCTAGTAGATGCGGACTTTTCTCTCCCAGAAAATGCGAACTTCACTTGTGTGACTGTGTGTATAACGAAGAGGGGGCGCCTCTTATTTATACTGATTTTCCACTAGGAAAATCCACTGGGGCCGACTTCTCTTGGGGGGAGCAATAAATACATTTTATAATTTAATTTTTATTTCTTTCTTATGCTTGCATTTCTCCCCAAGGTTACATTATTCTTTCTAGGGTTTACATGATTGATTACAACAAGTTCATCTCCCGTAGGAGGTACAAATAAAGAATGTCTTCCGAAGTTACATAAACTCCAACATTGGGATCTAGGATTGTTCAACTATATGATGGTTAGTTGAACTTTTTGTCAGTCTATCAAATAACCCATTCTGGTGATGGTAACACAATAGAGTTTACAACTCTCCAAGTTGTAATCAAGGATTTCAAAGATCCTAAGCATGTCTGAGCAATCAAAATTGTCGATGATATTACTAGGTTGTAAAGATTCAACAAATTTGGGTCATCAACTTTTCCCTCAAATTTTATTGCTCATTGCGATGAATTGAGCAAACTTTGGCATGAGCGATTTGGTCATTTAAACTATTGCTCATTGCAACAACTATTTAATCAGAAAATGGTGACAGGTCTTCCTCTCGTCTCTTGCAGAGACGTTTGCTTGGTGTGTTCTCTATTGAATTTTAACTTAGCAGTATACTTTTTTTTTTCCAGATTTTGATAATATGTTCTAATGATTATCATCCCACTTTTATCATAACATAATTTCAACATTCACTTGTAGCGGAATAAGATAAGGATCATTGAAAGATAACCATGCACAAGAGATACAAATATTTTAGATCGGGAAACCCAAAAGGGAGAAAATCTAGCAAAACTTTTCTTAGAAGAAATGAATTTAATTCAGGTACAATACCAATCATGTAGATGAACCCTAACACAGAAGAGTGTGCCCTTCTTACGCAAGAAATCCTAGCGAGCTTCTAGGGAGAAATGGCAAGCTTCCAAGAAGAGATAAGAACCTAAAATTTGTTCCTTCAGATTTGCTATGCCTAGCTAAAAGGTGCACACTTGGAGAGAGAAGAGGTGTATTTGTGATGTGTGAAAATAAATTGTGTGAACACTTTATTTATATTCTTTAGTTGACTTGACTTTTTTACTCTTGAGGCCAACTTGTACTTTTGGTGAGGTCGACTTGTTGTTTTGTCTTCTAGGGCCAATTTACCCCTTTTATTGGGGTAGTTTTGCTCTTTCTTGCCTTTAACTTTCTCTGGATTTCTTCAATGGTTTGTCTTGACTTCTTGGTTATTTCTTCATCATAGAAAAGTTCCTCTCATTGATGTCCATCTCCTCATATGCAGATCAAATTTACGCATAGAGCTCTAATGTTGATTTGACCATACTCTAAGATGTCCCGAACACTTCTTAGAGCTAATGTCAAATTCAACATTAGATTAGACTTTGTCTATTCCACAAGGGGAAGAGATCCCCTATCAAATAGATAAGTCAACTCACTCTAATTAGAATAGATCACTCCATCACGAGCACTCTGACATAGAGTATGCAATGTGACCACTAGCCTTCCTTCACTCATAGTCAATCCATATGACTAGACAAAGGCTAAGCATCCAAGTCTCAATACACATAGTCAATACACATGACTAATAAGCGCTACGACGGGTCCATTCTTTACCAACCCTACGCTGTTGGGAGCGGGGAGTAGGAGCAAAAAGTGAAATTTTCAAAAGCTTCCGTTTTTGGAGCGTTTTTTTTATATAATACACTTTTTAATATATTTTGATGCATATATATTAAAAAAACATGTATTATGACAAATTAACTATAGAAAACATAGATATAGCCATTTAATACACATATAACATCAATCATCTAGGAGCTTTAACTTATAACATTGTCATAGAATGATCAATGATCAATCATCAACAACATCAACCTTCAAATTTCAACATATAATATTTGCCATCAACAAACTCTAACAGATAACATCTACCATGAAATGAAACAAAGCATCATAATATCATATTTAATACCAAAGAGTTGTAAGATCATAATATGCAATCAACAATTTAAAGTTCAAACTTCAAAGGTAGGTTCAACTTTCAATTCAAAGGTCAAACTGTCAAAGTTCAAAGTAGGCCACAATGTTTACAAAATAAAACATAATAAACATGAAATACAAAGTACTATGATACTAACTACTAAGATTTCCTCTTGCCACGAGAAACTTCCAATTTTTTTTTCTCGTGTTTTAGGTGGAATAGGAGCTGCTGGAAACTATGTTGTTGGGAGCGGGAGCAAAAAGCGAAATTTTCCAAAGATTCCGATTTGGGAGCATTTTTTCTATAATATATATTTTAATATATTTTCATGCATATATATTAAAAAAAACATGTATTATGCCAAATTAGCTATAGAAAACATAAATATAACCATTTAATACACATGTCACATATAACATCAATCATCTAGGAGCTATGACTTGTAGCATTGTCATCAAATGATCAATCATCAACAACATCAATCTTCAAATTTCAACTTATAATATTTTCCATCAACAAACTCTAACAGTCTAACAGATAACATCAACCATGAAATGAAACAAAGCATCATAAGAATTAATATCATATTCAATACCAAAGAGTTGTAAGATCTTAAGATGATAAGAATCAAGATGCAATCAACAATTTAAAGTTCAAACTTCAACCTTTAAAGTAGGCTATAATGTCTACAAAATAGGCCATAATAAACATAAAATACAAAGTATTATGATACTATCTACTAATCTAAGTTTTCCTCTTGCCACAAGAAACTTCCAATTTTTTTTCTCGTGTTCTAGGTGGAATAGGAGCTGCTGGAAGTGATCGTGGAACACGAGAAGAAGATGAATGCCCCCATGGATTGCTGGACGTTGTGAAGCTAAAGGCAAAACTCCTGCATCTGGAAACCTGCTGGTGGTTGGGGGTGGCATCTTTGATGTATGAATCGAATCACCCTCATGATCACTCAATAGTTCATCCTCCAAGCGCTCTAATGCAATGGCTCCATCCTCCACATTAGCCTCCTCTGGATTGTTGTCCCAAGTCAAAAAAGTTCTATCATTCTTGGTTGCTTCACAATAATGGGACAACAACCTCAAGTTGTAGTGCACAAAACCAAACTTTCGACCCGTTCTATATTCAAGCTGTTTCTCTTGACGTTGTGGATGAAGTTGTAGGTGCTCCAACACCTCTCTGCAGAAGAACTATTAACAACCTGTGAAAGCACCCTCATCGCCAATTTATGCAAATATGTGGCACCACTGCCATACATGTTCCACCAACGGATAGGATCCAACCTCTCTTGATCTTTGGTTGCATGCAAGGTACCAAAGACTCCATGTTCACTGATGTATTGAATCAATTCACTCCGTACTTGAGCACACTCCTCCTCATCAGGGACCAACTTTTCTAATGCAAGCATATACCCATTTTGCACCTTTGGATCTGTGTGTGGTCTTTTCCTAACTCCACCGCTAGGTGCAGGTTGGGCCAACCAAGATGGAGAATAATTTTTTGGGGTAAGGACATATGCAAGGGCATGGAGTGGAACATTAAAATTATCTCACCTTTTGACCGCATGTTTATGAATATGGTCATACAAGATTGCATCTCTTTGCTCAACAATGTCTTTGATATGACCAAGCATGCTATCCATTTGCTCATACACCTCCTCAATCATCGACTGATCTGTATCTGCAAAACGAATCATATTATAAACGGGCTTGGTGAACTGTAGAACATATTTAACATGTGCCCAGAAATGACCATCAAGAACAGTGTCCTCCACCTCCTGAAAGTCATTTCGATCAGATGCACTTGCAGCTCTGTCTTTCAATCCTTGCCATGAATCACTTGAGACCATACTAGCCAATGCCTCTCTTACCTTCAAAAGCCTCTTGAAGGTGAGGTAGTAGCTAGCACATCTAGTCTTCGCAATCTTCAATAGCTCCAACCTAAAGTGACTGTGAAAAATGTGGTGGGCCATGCTATGATAGGTGATAAATTTGATCATTTTCTTACCTCTCTTGTACAAGGCACCAATCCATCGGGAACTAGTGTCCTTCATCTTAACAATATCATGCATCAAAAGGTTAAATGTGTGAACTAAACACCCTGACCAAAATATGTTGGGATACTTATCCTCAATGATTGCTCCTACTGCCTTGCAATTAGTAGCATTATCTGTGATGACTTGAATGACATTGTATGGCCAATTGTTTGAATGGTTTCAAGTAAAGGTTGTGCAATATTAATACCATTCTTCTAGCGATTTGAGTAGTCATGAGCTTAAAGGAAGACCGCACACTAGTAGATACACCAAGAATATTTATCAATGGCTTGCCTTTAACATTTGTCCACCCATCAGATACAATGGATACCCCATAGTTCGACCAATCATTTGTAAACTTTCCAAGAGCACTATTGATTTTGGCTCTTTCCCTGTCAAGCCCCACGGTTCTAGCTTTGTCATACCCATGGCTCCTATATCCTTTAGGGGCACCATTGATGGCTTGTACCATTTCATGCCAATAGGGTGAGCAAAGAACATTGAATGGCACACCACATGCATAGAGAAACCTGCAAATTTTTTAATGCACATCATCTCTGCAACCAAGGTCAAGGAAATATGATAATGTTTGTCGCATAGGCGAGAATCCACTAGCATGGGTAGATGATGATCCAGATCCACTACTAAACATTCTCTGTGGGGATTCAGATTCGACCCTTGATCTCTTGGAATTGTTTTGAGCAAACTCTTCTTCCATCCTGTATTTGTTTTTTTCTTAAGCTGACACTTTGTCACATGTTTTGACTCCAGGAGCCTTACCTTGATCACATGGCATAATCCTAGACAAATGCTTTTTCACAAGGGTATATGAACCTGTGTAAGTTTTATTACAATGGAGGCATGTAAACTTTGTGGTTCCACCCCCTCTCCCTCCCCCAAGCCTTGTCACATACTTCCACAAAGGTGTTGTGTCTTTTTTTTGCCCCTCATCACTCTTAATCTCCTCCTCCTCCTCCTCTTCATGGTATGCGCCACTCCCTATCTCTTCATCCTCATCATTGCCACCACCAAATTTACTTCCCACCACCACCATCATGAGAAGAATCAGAACCAAAAACAAAAACCACATACCCATCATGCTTGTTGATTCAATATGGGAATCGCTTCTTGCCTACAATAGAATGATGGAGAAGAAGAAATTGGAAAGAGTAGGAAAAAAACACATACAAGATTAAAATTTTAACATAGTGAAATATTTTTTTCAAAAACAAACAAAGTTTGGGTTTTTAGAGCCTACCTCTTTAGCTCTTTAAGGATGGTTGATTGTCTCTATGGAAGCCTTTAATCTTCCTTCCAAGCTCTCGCAAATAGAAGCTTTCAATCTCCCCTCCAATCTCCCTTCCAAGCTCCTACAAATTTGCTCTCAAACAACTAGCAAAGCCACTCAAAGCCTTAGCGAGATAAATGAAAACAAGCAAATGAGGAATAGAATGAGTCCAAATGGAGGCCAATAATGTTTATAAACACTAATTAAACCCTAACCAATCACCCAAAAACTTTTTTTTTGCAAAAATGAAAAAAATGAGAATTTTTTTTCCAAGTCGCGGAATCGCCTAGGGAGCGATTTTTTAGGACCAGGATCGCTCAGGGAGCGTCGCTCCCTAATCACTCCCTCGACGATTCCGAATTGGGCAAGGAGCGATTTTTTTCCCTCGGAATCGCGATTTCGAAAATCGCTCCAGGGAGGAATCGCGATTCCTCATCGATTCCTCCTGGAGCGCGAATCGGGAGCGATTCGAGGGGGGGAGGAGCGATTCCCTACAGCCTTGGATGGAAGTAATCGTGGAACATGAGAAGAAGATGAATGTCCCCACAGATTGCCGGATGTTGTGAAGCTAAAGGCAAAACTCTTGCATCTGGAAACCTGTTGGTCGTTGGGGGTGGCATCTCTGATGTATGATTTGGATCACTATCATGATCACCCAATAGTTCAGCCTCCAAGCGCTCTAATGCTATGGCTCCATCCTCCACATTAGCGTCCTCTAGATTTGTTGTCCCATGTAAAAAATGTTCTATCATTAATGGCCGCTTCACAGTAATGGGACAACAGCCTCAAGTTGTAGTGCACATAAGCTGAACTTTTAGCCCGTTCTACATTCAAATTGTTTCTCTTGACAGTGTGGTTGAAGCTGTAGGTGCTCCAACATCTCTCTGCAAAGGAACTATTGACAACCTGTGAAAGCACCCTCAACGCCAATTTATGCAAATATGTGGCACCACTGCCATACATGTTCCACCAACGGATAGGATTCAACCTCTCTCGATCTTTGCTTGCATGCAAGGTACCAAAGACTCCATGTCCATTGATGTATTGACGAAATTCACTTTGTACTTGAGCACACTCCTCATTAGGTACTAACTTGTCTAATGCAAGCATATACCCATTTTGCGCCTTTGGATTTGTGTGTGGTCTTTTCCTAACTCCACCACCAAGTGTAGGTTGGGCTTGTTGCCGCCTAATACACACTTTATGACACAGGGAAGTCTCCAACCCGCTTTGTGTGTCCTTGGGGGCAAGTGAAAGTTGGGGACCACTGTCACCACAGTCCACAACTCCTCCGTTTAGGCAAGATCCCAACAGAGCCAAGGGGGGTAGTCCCTACAGGAAAGCTAAGTTCCAGATTTATTAATTAATTACAAATTAATTAAAGGGATCTTTTATTAAGATTACAAAATTACAAGACCAGTGCCTAGATTAAATGGAGTCAAAAGATTACAAGTTACAAACTTACAAAAGAATAAGAATGATTATCCATAGTTGTCTAAGCTAAGCAAGATTTACAATATTAACAATCTGAACAAATGCTAAAGAATTACACAATATGAACAAGTTATTATGTCAAAGATCAAAGGACAGATTACTTTCAAGTTACAAGGTTAAACAATGCGATTATTTAAGCAAATGAATTAAAGGTGCTACCATATGAGATTGCAAAACTGAAAGAAAATACTTGTAACTGAGAAATGAAAGTGCTTGCAGTAAAAGCCTTGAACAGCAAGGCAAAGATGAATAGAATGACCTGTGTTTGTAGGACGTTTTGCAATGCTTCTTGGTTTATTTTAATAAATTTTATTAGAGTTTTTCTTCTTGAAGTTAGTTTTATAATTGGTGGTGTGACTACCCCAATCTAGTACTTCTCAAGTCAAAGAGGGAGTGCTGTTGCGCTCAACAAAGTGGGAGCAAAGCCCACCCGTAGCTCACAGGTCAAACCCCAATGGCCTGGTGCCCAACAAGGAGGACGTCAAAGCGCCTAGAGACCCCCCACGGTCTACTACCCCAAGTCGCCTCTGAGGTCACTGTTTTTAATTAACTTAAAAAATAACAAGATGGATGCCTATTAAACTAGGACTTCTCTATCCCCTGTCGTATCTCGTGAGTACCCCGAAGGGTGATAACCGAGTAGAGGAGCAGGAAATAAAGAAGCTTTTGTTGGTAAATTTTAGGGGTTAATTTTAAGTCTTGGTGGTTAAGATGCAATGTAAATTTTAAGTTATCAACAAGATCACCAAGCGATATCCCTTATGGGAGGTGCTGGTATTCGATCTTTGACTGAAAATTTAAATGTGAAGATAATAGCAGAAAAATAAAATGTTGCTTTAATTACCTAAGCCCCCACTTCTCCTGCTTTTCATATCCAACTTGAAGTCCCTAAAGGGAGATGACAAGTGGATAGAGGATACACAGGATGGGTGAGTTGTATGATTGCTTCTTTTAACAGAAAAATAAAAAAATACTGAACTTGAAAGAAACTGTAACTAGCTAGAGTAATGCTTAACCGCACAACAATCTCTGTGACAGAGATAATGGTCTGTCACAGAGATAGGTGGGTGAACAGAAAATAAAAAGGTTATCCTAACCTCACAGCAATCTTTGTGACAGAGATGGTGGTCTGTCACAAAGATAGTGGGTAAATAGAAATAAAAGAAATACTTAAACTAACTTCACAACAATCTCTGTCACAGAGATGGTGGTCTGTAACAGAGATAGGTGGGTAAACAGGAAAATGACTTGCAATAAAATAAATCTAAGCAGCTATCTCTACACTACACATATACAAATTTACAGCAGAAAATACCCCCAAAGAGAACTTCTCCTTTGGGGTTTACAATGTAATAGGAAAGAGAGAAGAAGTGTAGTTTAGGGCCTCTTTTGGACCAAACTTTAGTTGGGTTTTTTCTGGTAAATTTAGGGCATCATAACCCCCTCTTTCTGTGCATAAAACCTGCAAAAAATCAACAACTTACTTGCTGGAAATTACTGTAGAAAAACAGAAAGTTAGAAAAATTTAGTGTAAAACTCAGAAATTTTACAGAAAAATTTGAACTTTAAAAAAAAGGAAAACAGAAATTTTAGTGGCTGAAAATGAATGTTTAGAGGGCTGAAATAACATGCAAACAGCAGATTTAAAGCCTATTACTAATATATAATGGATTGGGGCCCTAAAACAAGGGTTATATTCACTATACAGTGAATAAAACCCAGTTTCAGAACGCAAAAAAAAATATGGCCGAATTGAAATTCTGAAAAATATAGATGTTTAGAGGGCTGAAAACTGAGTTTGCAGCCACCTAAATGATGTTAAAGCAATAGATTTGAAGTATTTAATTAAGATACTAAGGGTTGGGGCCTTAAAACCAAGGTTTTTATCACTATACAGTGATAAAAACTGAGTTTCAAAACCCTCTTAAGCAAAAGTGCGAAAATGAAAAAACAGAATTTAACCAATGGAGAAAATGCTCCTTTGCTCTAGATCCCTGCAAATAAACTTATAAGAGCTGCACAATGTAAGCCAAGAGGTGAGCACAATAATAAATCCTACAAAATACTTTGTAGAATCTTACTAATCTACTCACAAATGCAGATAGAAATACTTCTACCTACAAGTCTCTCCACAAAATACTTTGTGGAGAGCTATCCTAGCTAATACAAGTACAAATCAAATAAATAAACAGCAAGTTACCTCACAAAGAAAAATGGAATGTAGAAGAGACACCAATAAATTCCTCCAAAGATTACTTGTATTATGGCCCAACTAGGGCAAGAAAATTACAATAGCCAAAAGAATATGAGAGGAGAGTGGGGAAATATTCCGGCAGCATAACAATAGCATGAGAGATCATGTTAAATGAGGGAGTGAGACCCCCATTATATAGTTGAGGAAGACCCCAACCCCTTGAAGATCAACTGCCAAGATTAGATGTAGATCTAGATTAGATCTCCACCACTAGATCTAGGTATTTGACTTTTTACCACTCTCAACCAATCTACACCCTTAGATTGCTTTTTAATCCATGGCTTGAGTGCTTGATCCATGTCTTAATCATTCTCCACCCTTAGATCTAGGGTTTTTGACCAAGTGGGGGCCCCCTTTGACTCAAATTTAATTTTTTATTATTTTAATTTTTATCTTTAATTTTTTAATCTTTTATATAATCTTTAATCTTTTATTTTTAATTTTTAATCTTTAATCTTTATTTTATCTTTTACTTTTTTATTTTTATTTTTTTATTTTTTAGTCTTTTAATCTTTTATTTTCAAGTTTTAATCTTATATTTATCTTTAATATTTTATTTTTTGATTTTTTATTAATATTTTGATTTTTAATTTTTTGATCTTTTATTTTTTATATTTTATTTTAAAATTTCTATCTTTTTATTCTTTTATTTTTTAATTACTATTTTTTATTTTTAAGTTTTAATCTTATATTTTTATTTTTAATGTTTTATTTTTTAATTTTTAACTTTTGATCTTTAATTTTTTAATCTTTTTATTTTATTAAGACAAAAGGGACGCCCCACTTAGGAGATCTTGAGACATTTATTTTGACCATGGAGGGTTTATTTAAATGAAATTTTGGCTATGCTTAGCCATCTCCCAAACTTAATTACCATGGCCTTATTTGATTTTTTCCTTCAAAATCAAATAATTTAAATTTTTGACTTACGGAAATTAATTAATTCCTTAGGAAAAATAGACCTTGCTTAGCAAAAAATGGTCTATCTCCTTAACCCCTTATCAGAATGACATGGGACTCGAAGCAGTGGCTTAGGGGGTTTCATAGCAATTTACCTTGCATTCATAGCCCCTATTACAAAATGCCAGTGCTTGAGCAATTACATTATTAGATCAAAACTGAGTTAATTAACCACCAAGGGGTGAAATTAATTAACTAGAAAAAATAAATAAAAATACAACAACACAACGAAATTCCGCAAGACTCTATACAAATGTCTAGCATGGTCATGAATCATTTTGAACCCTTAGCCACCCCATGGACTTGACTATTAGAATGCCCGTCACCACTTTGGAGGATTTTGAGTGAAAAACCAAACCAATTAAAATCGTTTAAACAACAAGATTAATTGGAAAGGGAAAAAACACTCGATGAGGGGACTTCCCTAATAACCAGTTCCATGGTGTGGCATCCATATCATATGACCCACACTAGCACATATAATTACATTAATTTTCCCACGCAGGGGAGCGGACATTTCGTTTTACAAAGGGGCAATTGCCCTGCAGAAATGGAAAAATCCTCAGATTTTTCCAAGGTACAATTTGTACAATTATGTACATCTTCATGTACATGGAGTTGCCACCTAGTCGAAATAGGTGGGCAACAGGGCCAACCGAGATGGAGAATAATATTTTGGGGTAAGGACATATGCAAGGACATGGAGTGGAACATTCAAATTATCCCACCTTTTGACCACATGTTTATGAATATGGTCATAAAAGGTTGCATCTCTTTGCTCAACAATGTCTTTGATTTGATCAAGCATGCTATCCATTTGCTCATACACCTCCCCAATCATCGGCTGATCTGTATCTGCAAAACGAATCATACTATAAATGGGCTTGGTGAATTGTAGAACATATTTAACCTGTGCCCAGAATTGACCATTAAGAACGGTGTCCTCCACATCTTCAAAGTCATGTCTATCAGATGCGCTTACAACTCTTTCAATCCCTGCCATGAATCACTTGCGACCATACTAGCCAATGCCTCTCTTACCTTCAAAAACCTTATAAAGGTGAGGTAATAGCTAGCAAATATAGTCTTTGCAATCTTCAATAGCTTCGACCTAGAGTGATTGTGAAAAATGTGGTGGGCCATGCTATGATTGGTAATCAATTTTATCATTCTCTTACCTCTCTTGTACAAGGCACCAATTCATCGGTAACTAGGGTCCTTCATCTTAACAGTATCATGCATTAAAAGGTTCAATGTGTGAACCAAACACCTTGACCAAAATATGTTGGGATACTTATCCTCAATGATTGCTCTTGCTGCCTTACAATTAGCAACATTACCAGTGATGACTTGAATGACATTGTATGGCCCAATCTTTTGATTTGTTTCAAGTAAAGGTTGTGCAATATTAATACCAGTCTTGTAGCGATCTGAGTAGTTATGAGCTGAAAGGAAGACCGCATCACTAGCAGACACACTGAGAATATTTATCCATGGCTTGCCTTTAACATTTGTCTACCCATTAGATACAATGGATACCCCATAGTTAGACCAATCATTTGTAAACTTTCCAAGAGCACTCTTGATTTTGGCTATTTCTCTGTCAAGTCCCACGGTTCTAGCTTTGTCATACCCATGGCTCTTGTATCCTTTAGGTGCACCATTGATGGCTTGTACCATTTCATGCCAATAGGGTGAGTGAAGAACATTGAATGGCACACCACATGCATAGAGAAACCTGTAAACTTTTGAATCCACATCATCTCTACAACCAAGGTCAAGGAAATCTGCTAATGTTTCTCGCATAGGCGAGAATCCACTAGTACTACCATGGGGGGATGATGATCCATATCCACGACCAAACTTTCTCTGTGATTGTGAGGATTCAGATTCAACCCTTGATCTCTTGGAATTGTTTTGAGCGGCCTCTTCTTCCGTCCTGTATGAATGTTTGCTGCTCATTTGTAAGACCATCACGCTGTCTGGGCCATTCATCTCACATGAATGTTTGCCACTCATCTGTAAGACAATCACGGTGTGAGGGGCATTAATCTGACATGAATCTTTGCCACTTATCTGTCGAACCATCACGGTTCTGCTCATCCATTAACACTCCTCACTTAGGGAGGCATTCTCCATCACACCAAGCTTGTCTGTGAAGTATGTTGAAGAATGTAACTTTAGACGATATTCTTGTTGTACTTTTAATATATTATTGTCGTACCTCCTTCAGGAGAAGTTATTGATTTACTTGGTCATGTAAATGTACTTGAAAGAATCCATGTAAACCTTTCGTTGTAAGTCGGGTCAATAGTACCCACAAGAAACATTATATAAATGTTATTTTGTGTCTCCCTAGACAAGTTGTCCCTGTAAGAGTGACAAGTCGGCCCTGTTAGGGATTTAGGTCACTCACTTGATGCGTATAAATAGAGAGGGTGCACCTCTCATTTGGACACACATTCAACTCAAGCAAGTGCGCAAGAGAGAGAGAAGTGGTTAGTTGGAGAGAAGAAGCAGCTGCTTTTGTCTTTGGGGTTTATCTTATCTTGGTTTGGCATTGCACTTGGTGACATAATCTATGCTAAAGAAGTTGTTGGGTTTTCTCCCTTGTGGTTTCCCAAAGGAAAATATTTGTGTTCTTTTGTCTTGTTGTGCTAGTCTTTCTTTCAGAGATCCTATTACTTATGGTTATTATGAAATGATGCTAAATGTTTAAAGATCTTATATAACCATGAAAATTCTAACATGGTATCAAACCTACCATCAAAGAAATTTTTGTGCATCTGTAACTGAAGAAAGTTGGAAACTAGGGTTTCCTATTTCGAGCACTTCTCTCCATAGATCAATTGAAAAAGAAGGACCATCCAACTCGCCCTAGGAGGGCGCATCTTCTTGTGGAGATAGTTTTTAGTTATGTGGGTTTTCAATTTTTGACTTAACACTACTGTCGCGAAAATTAGGGCATCAAATATTTTGCAATTCTGTCCACATGTTTGGGAAAAGGAGTACATTGCTCAACTTGCCTTGAGGAGCCGCGTGTCTCTCTCCAATCAGATTTGCAAGTTACCAAAGTTGAAAAATTAGGGTTTCTTTGTCAAACCCTAGGTCAACCAAAAGCAGTTTTCCAGAAAGACGTTGAAGAAAACATTCAGTTGAAGCACTCTTATTGGTAAGTTCTATTCTCTCTATTTCCATTTGAGGTTCTCATTTTATGAAGATGACAAACAATACCAAGCTTGAGAACAAGCTGAAGGAGCTGAGAACTTCGGCCCATGGAAGTATAGAGTGCTTCTTATACTAGAAGAGCATGATCTGGAATACTGTGTCAAAGGAGAAGTTGTAGAGCCAGAGGGAGAGAAAGACAAAGCTAAGCATAAGAAGAACTTGGTCAAAGCCAAGAGGATTATTGCCGATTCCATCAAGGAACATTAGATCCCACATGTATCCTCCTTGAAGACTCCCAAGGAGATGTTTGATGCTTTGGCCAACTTGTATGAAGGAAATAATATGAATAGGAAGATGACCTTGAGGAATCAACGCAAGGGTGTGAAGATGCAAAATTTAGAAAGCATACAATTTTACTTCACAAGGGTCTCCCCGATCAAAGAACAACTAGAAGCTATTGGAGACAATGTTGAAGAAGAAGAAGTGGTGATGACTACCTTGAATGGTCTCCCAAGAGCATGGGAATCTTTCATTCAATGAATTTGTGCTAGAAAAAGGCTCACCAAATTTAGTAGGCTATGGGAGGAATTGACACAAGAAGAAGCTCGATTGATAGCCAAAGAAGAGAAGATGGGTGAAGATGACAATCAAGCCCTAACAATTCAAATCAAGCCCTAACAACTCATGCCAAGAAGGGAAAGACCAAGAAAGAACAACATTCTCACAAGAAGCTTAGAAGACCTCAAAAGAGGGAGTACTCACTGTTCAGATGTTTCACTTGTGATAAGAAAGGACATTGTCCCAAGAAAAAATGAAAGAAGAGATTCCATGCTCACGCTACAGAAGATGATGAACAAGTTAAGAAGAGAGCTAGAGAAGACTCCTCCATTGATGAAGAATATGTCTTGATTTCAACACTCACAGGTACGGTTACTCATGGTAGCAATGTTTGGCTTGTAGATAGTGGTGCTTCCAAGCACATGGCTGGGTTTAAGCATTCCTTCATCCACATGACAGAAGAAGACTCACCTCACAAGGTGAAACTTCGGAGATGACTATCAATATCCCATAAAAGGGGTAGGAGAAGCATTCTACAGACTCAAGAAAATTATCAAGATGAAAGATGTTCTCTATGCACTAGGATTGAAGAAGAATCTCCTATCCATATCAAGCCTTGATACAAGAGGATTCTGAGTTGCATTTGTTGATGGCCAAGTTCTCACGTGGCCTAAAGGTAAGACCTTTAATGATGCAGTAGTTGGAGCGCAAGAGGGAAGCTTGTACAAATTGAAGGAATACGCAGAATAAGCATTGGTTCACGAAGTAATAGAACCAAATGAACTATGGTATAGGAGACTTACACATATACACTACAAGGCATTACCAATTGCAAGCAAAGTGGTGACGGGTCTGCCAGAGCTCCAAACAAAACATGAAGGTGTGTGCAAAGGATGTGCATAAGCGAAGAATGTAAAGAAACCATTTCCAAGCAGCGACAACAAAGTAAAGGAGATCTTGGATTTTGTTCACTCAGACGTATGCGGACCCATGTCATCCAACTCTCTAAGCAGGTATGCATCTTATGTTTCTTTTATAGATGATTACTCCAGCAAAACTTGGATTTATTTTTTGAAGACAAAGGATGAGGTGTTTAGTAAATTCAAAGAATTTAAAGCCCTTGTAGAGAATCATACTGAAAAGAAAATAATGACCTTGAGATTAGACAATGGTGGTGAATTTACTACAGAAAGTTTCAAATCTTTATGTAAAGAATCAGGGATTAAGAGGGAGTTGATCACTCCCTACAATCCACAATATAATGGTGTTGCAAAGAGAATGAACAGGACAATAATGGAAGCAGTGAAAGCCATGATCCATGATGAAGATCTTACGATGCACTTATGGGCCGAAGCAACCAGAACAACAGTTTATGTCTAGAACAGAACACCACACCACACCATGTGCTAGAGAACAAGACTCTAGAAGAAGTATTCTCAGGAGAGAAACCAAAAGTCAGCCATCTTAGAATATTTGGTTGCCTAGTCTACATTCATATTCCCAAAGACAATAGAACAAAGTTGGATCCTTCAGGAAAGAAGGGCATATTTGTTGGATAGAGTGATACATCAAAGGCTTACAGAGTCTATATACTAGGCTTCAAGAAGATAGAGACTAGTAGAGATGTTACCTTCGATGGGGATGCAACCTTTAGCCGATCAAGGCATATTTACTCTGATGAAGTACATGAAGAAACCTGAAGCTCCTAGAGTTAGAGACACAGTGATGGAAGAGAGAACTTCAGAAGAACATGAGGATCATGATATGACTGAGCCACAAAGATCAGTAGATCCACACTGAGAGGTGAACACACACAAGAGAAGACCATCATGGGCATGAGAGATCATCCAATATGTAGAGAAGTATGGTGCTCCAGATGGGACTTCCAGAGAAAGTAAGAGACCTCGACCATACTCCAGTTATGTGGCATTGTTGTGTGATGTCATTGATGCAGAACCTTCGAGCTATGAAGCAGCAGCCGAGAAGAAAGAGTGGAAGGATGCTATGATTGAAGAGTACTAGTCGATCATGAAGAATGATGTCTGAGATGTGGTTCTGAGACCTGAAGGGAAGTCTATAGTGTCTTCCAAATGGATCTACAAGATTAAGCATGCAACAGATGGCAGCATTGAGAAATACAAGGAAAGATTTGTGGCTTCTCCTAGAAAGAAGTCATAGAGTACGAGGAGACATTTGCTCTTGAAGCCAGATACACTTCGATTAGAGCTATTCTTGCAATAGTTGCAGTGATGAAGTGGAAGGTACACCAGATGGACGTAAAGACAACATTCCTGAATGGTGTAGTAGAAGAGGAAGTGTATGTGGAGTAGGCACTAGGATTTGAGACACATGCCAAGGAGACACGTGTGCAAATTGAAGAAGGCCTTGTACGGTTTGAAACAAGCTCCCATGACATGGTACAGTAGGATGGATGGATTTCTGATGAGTTTGGGCTTTACTAAGAGTAAAGCGGATTCCAACCTTTACTTCAAGGTTGAGGATGGGAAACCAGTGATACTACTATTGTATGTAGATGATTTGTTCAAGACAGGTGACGAGAATCTCATTGCAGAAACGAAGAAGAAACTTGCTGTAGAATTTGAGATGAAAGATCTGGGTATGATGCACTATTTCTTAGGTCTTAAGGTGTGGCAGAATCCAGATGAGATTTTCTTTAGCCAAAGAAAACATGAGGTAAAAATCTTGAAGAGATTCAGGATGATGGATTGCAAGGCTATAGCCACATCGATGGCATCGAACTTGAAGTTGTTGTGTGGTACTACTTCAGAGGCAGTTGATGCCACAATCTACAGGCAAATGATTAGTTCATTGCTGTACTTGACGAACACGAGGCCATATATATGCTTTGCGGTTAACACCTTGAGTCAGTACACGATAGAGACGAGACATGTTCACATGATTGCAGCAAAGCATGTATTGAGGTACTTTAGGGGTACGATTGAGTATGGCCTCAGATATGTGAGAGATCGGAGGATTTTCTTGCAGGGCTATGTTGACTCAGATTGGGATGGTAGTGCTACAAATAGGAATAGCACTTCAGGTTGTTGCTTTAGTTTGGGGTCTGGCATGATTTCTTGGTTCAACAAGAAGCATATGAGTGTAGCATTGAGCACAACCGAGGTAGAGTATATTGCAGCTTGTTCAGCTAGCTGTGAGGAAGTGTGGCTTAGAAAGCTACTTGCGAGATTGTTCGATGTCGTGTTAGAGACGACTTGTTTATTCTGTGACAACCAAAGTTGTGTGAAGTTGTTCAAGAACACTGTGTTCCATGAGAAGTCAAAGCACATCGAGATTCGGTATTACTATATCAGGGATATGGTGTAGAGAGGAGCAGTGAAGCTCTAGTACACTGCGACGGACGAGCAGATAGCCGATGTATTGACCAAGGCTCTCGCGAGAGAGAAGTTTGAGTTCTTTAGGGACAAGCTTGGAGTTGTCCAGATCAGTGTCCATCGCAAGAGGGAGTGATGAGTCCCTGTGGTCTTCACATCCAATGTGAAAAAGGGTTGGCTCTATGGAAGATGTGTGGTCTTCATGTCCAACATGAAAAAGGACTGGCTTTGCAACGATGTACACCCAGTATGAAAAATGACTGGTCACTATAGGAGTACACCTAGTATGAAAAAGGACTGGTCACTGTATGTGTAGCTCCCATCATGAAAAAGGGCTGGTTGATGCCCCGTTATATATGATATGTGCACCCAGTATGAAAAAGGACTGGTCACTATACGGGTAGCTCCCAGCATGAAAAAACGACATATAATTTTCAAAGGAAAAACACTCTAGAGTAAAGCATTGATGACTAAGTCCTAGGAAAGCCAAACCTTTTACATAACTTCATCATGCTAAGTCATTTGTTACAATTCCTCGCAGGACATGAACACATAAAAAAAAAGGGCCACTGATTGGCCTGATGGACCTCGAAACACTAATTATGAACAATTGGATTGTTCAAGTCTTCAACGGCTCACTGGAAATCCACCTAAGTGCAACTTAGTGGATAACAAAGGTAGCATGTACTAAAGAAGGAAGGTGTTCATGACATCAATCATAATCTGCCATCAGCTCGGTGGTGTAGAAAGTGGTTGTAAGCATGCTAGGAGCTGGAATATTTTCAGGAAGTAGGAACAGAGGAACTCCTATTATAAGCTAAAACATCTGCATTGCATGTCAGAAAGTGAATAGTACAGGCTTGGTTGAGAGAAGAATGGGAGCAGTGTACATATTCTGAATGAAATGTGGCAAATAGTATTGGTGGAAGTCTAGCAAAATGATTCCAGACATCTTTAGAAACCCAATTATTTGTAGCATATAAACTTTAATGACATAAAATAAACTGAAAATGTTTTTTCTCTAGGAAGAATGAAATGAGGGAACGTATCTGATATGATATTTGGCCAGAGTAGAAAATAGGGGAACTCCAGGAAAATGATTTCCCATTTAGAAACTAAAACGTATTTACTGTTCCTAACAAAACTTGAATGATTGTTCTTGATTCCACATGGTGGAGTTTGAAATACGAGTGTCTGTACTAAGCAATGGAGTGGAAAATGTCAGTGATTACTTAGACCTTCTGAAATTTTGTACAATACTTTGATATGCAAGACCTTTTGTGGATAGCCAACAAGATTCTAGAAGATAATTCATGGAAGATTAATTAAGAAATATATATATATATATATATATATATGAAGAGAAATGGATAGATTTTGTAAAATTCTTCTCCTCTAGTGGCCTTTGTTGAGGTGGGTATTGGCATTCATAAATTTGTGGTTTTGGTGTTCTCTTCATATGCATCTCCATGCTTATTTCAAAATTCATGCCCAGTTCCTGCTGTAGTTGTGAGATTAGGCTTATTACAGTGCCAGATCCATCTATAGCTGTGCAATAATATCATACTTGCACTTCTTCTTGCATAGCATATTAAAATTCATCCATCATTTCTACTTGGTATACTATTTTCTTAGCTTTGGATTTTCACATGCAGTTATCAGTTTAATTCTTGGACTTTCTATATGATCTGTAGCGCTATGTACTTTTAGTTCAAATATCTTGCTGAGTTTCTGACATGTAATGACATAGTTCATGGATAACTATATAGACGGGAGCAGAATTTAAACACTATATTCATCAGTTTCTTTTTCTTCTATTATTTTTAATCGACATCCAAGAATCCCTTGTAGGACAAAACTTTCCATATTGTTAGTATCATTATCTGTTATTTTATTGTTCCGATTAGTAGTTGAGACATGTTGAACCATGGGGATGCAGTTGTCTTCCTTGTGGACATTTATTTGGCAGGTCCTGTATAAGGAAATGGATTCGGCAAAGTGGTAGGAATATTGGCAAGGTAAATTAAAATTTTAATACTTTGATTGGAGCAGTTTGTAAATCTCTTATCCTGGATTATGAAAGACTTGACAACCATTGAATTTGATTTTCATGTTTGTTTTATTTAATTACAGTGTCCTCAGTGTAATAAGATGTGTAAACTCAGGGATATAAGAACACTATATGTATCACGGATAGCTGTTGTTGATGGAGAGATGCTTCAGGTCAGTTGCTTGAGATATTTTCCATTATTTTTGGTGGTATCACTTTTAGATAAAGAGTAAAGAAGCTGGATTCACTTTCTTTTACTTACTAAGTTTGCATGTATGTTTTTTAGCCTGCACTCTCTGTGCCATTTACCTTTTTTTATGATCTATGAACATTATTATACCGTTTAATGCTTATTTTGTGCTGGCTATTTATCAACAATAAAATATTTGTGTTTTCTAGCATGTTCTGATTTAGACACTGTTCCATGAGCAGGAGTTGACTTCACTGCGAGCAGAAAATGAAAAACTTATGTTGGAGGTATTGCAACAAGCTTGAAAGCTGAATAGTATCGTTGACTAAATCATCTTTTGTATTCAAAGATACTAGAAAGATCCTAAATTAGTTTTTGCTTTCGACCAAAGATGATCTTCCTCTGGTTTGAGGCTGTCCATGGAAGCTCATTTTGATTTATTACTAATTGGTGTGAGGGTTGTTAAAGCTGCTTTCTCTGCTCATATATTACTGATTTACTTAATGCTGTTGCCTGTGCTTTCTCTAATATGTCATGCAAATTATTTTTAGCAAATAATGATAGGTGATTAGTTTCTCTACTTAAACATTGTTGTTTTTTGGACATTGGGAGTAAAATTTTGTTTAACATTCCAATATATGCTAACTGCTTATCTACTTGACTGTTAACATTTTCCTGGATTTACAAGATGTAATCTCTTGTCATGCTTATGTGCGCTATGTAATGTTGAGAGTTTAGCTTTCTTGGTGCAGAACAAAAATCTGAAGGATGAAAGCCATCAAAGAAAGGTATTCAGAGATGTAACTTCATGTACATGCTATGCACTCTAAACATCAATTTCCTTATTTTGGCTTCTTTGAAATTTATAGTTGAAGAGTAGATGCTTGACTGAGCGATAGTGCATCTTTGGATGTAAATGTGTCATTTGGTTCTAAGCTTTCCTGTCTCTCGTTGTGTGTTGTTTTATAAATCACTATTCATAATTCCTGTTTCCCTTATAACAAGCTGATGTTAATGCAAATTCTGAGCCTTCAAATTATCTTGTAGAAGGGAAGGTCACATCATATGGAAATCGAGCAACTCAAGTTTCAGGTAGCTTGTTTTGCAGATCTCTTCAAAGAGACATGTAAACATTGCATTTAATCATGTCATTTTTTATATGGTGATGTGAAGGATTCTCTTTCTTATATTGACACCTGAGTTTATGTTCTTACGGTTTGCAACTTTGCAGAAAGAAAAACTGCTTCGAGAAATTCAAACACTCTGTGGGCAAAAGGTCTAAATTTAAATACTATCACCACCTTTGCATATATTTGTGAATCTGATTACTAAAATTTTCAAGGTTGTCTGGTTTGGACAGTAGGAATTGATAGTTTTTAATATATTTATTTTGTGAGCATTTTTATTGCATTTTATAAAGCTTTATAGCTTAATGCTATTACAGGCATTATTGGGAGCAACTATGCCCGAACAATTTGGGTCTCGTAGTGGATTTCGGAAACAATTTGTAGCTGAGGAATGCAGAGAATATGGTATGCAGTCAAGGGGGCCATATGGTTCATTTAACAGAAGTTTTACTAATACATCAAATGACTTCATTCATCCAGCTAACCCGGGTGAGCTTTGTTGTAAACATAGGTACTTTTTTAATAGTAGCCTTTTGTTTTGTATTCATGAGTCACAATGATAAGACACTTTGTTTTCAGATTTACTGACATATTGGTCTTATAACATTGAGATTCACATACATGCAGGTTCATCAGTTTCTGCCCAATCTCCTTATGGCCTCAACAGAGGTGCTGAATGTCAGTTTAAAATATGGGTATCTTTTTTCTGTCACTAATATTGCATCATTTACTTAATAGATTAGTGAATCATAGTAGAGAAACTATACTTGATTTCATACTCAAAATTAATCAGTGAGCTGATTATCCAAAGGCAAGCTGGGCGGCCAGATTCAGGTATTAGGAACTGTTGTCACATAGACATAGTGATGCTTTTTAGTTCTGTTATTACTTTATGTAGGGTGTTGGAAACAGAAACTGGCCAAGAGATCATCGTTTTCTATGCTTGGAATCCTATTATTTGAATTGCTTTGGGCAAGACCTGCGGTTATTTGAGAATTGTTAGGTACATGGAACCAAAAAAGGGAAATAAAATCCTATTTTCTTGCATTTAATAATTCTGACATGAAATGCTACTTAGTTTGCATTTTTGTGTTTGTCATGCAACAGTCACAATTCATTTTTATCCTACAATTCTTTTTAAGAAACTTCAATGGTAATTCATCTTCATCCTACAAATTTCTTTTATGAAATCACAATGGTATTGATAAAAACGAAGTTTAGAGATGCCTTGATGGCTTATTTGTCATCAGTAACTGTACTAGACTGGAGGAAAATGTGTGAAAGCCTTGAAGGAATTGAAAATGGTTCTTTTTAAAAAAGAATCAAAAGAGGTTTGTTAGCTCTGTTACTCTTCAAACTAGGAGTCGTAAATCAGCAGCTCAATGTGGTCTGGATGCTCGTGAAGGTAAGGAAAGGAGAGGTCTAGGCCCAAATATCACCACAGTCTGGCCTCTCATCTTCTTCGGGTAACTCTTAAACCTAGGGGAGAGCCTTAGGCCCTTAAATGATACCTGCAAACATCACACATGCAAATACCTTACCACAAACTTGTAACTAGATCAGTGCCTTATATGGAGTCAACAATGTGTAATATTGAAACAAATCAGAATAAAGGAGTTAATTCAGTTTATCAATTAATATCACAACTTTCAATATACTTCATGAATCCCCATGCAAAGGCTTCACACCTCCCAAGGCGATATCTCAGAAAGGTGCACTATGAAGGGGAGAGGGCTATGTGGCCTAGGGCGCACCTGTTGGCCTAATCAGAGCTGCAAAATACCCAACAGAAACCCTAATTCAACAAATTCACGCTTCCCATTGCATTAAGGCAAAATGGGACGCTCTTCAAGATCTGTGGATAAATCCACTAGGCAAAATTGATGGCTGGACTAGAATTTCAAAGTTGCAAATATTTTTAGGTTTTTGAATCTATTTGAATTTTTAGGGTTTTTTTGACAATATATATTTTTAGGTTTTTCATCCAGGTAAAAGATGATGCTCTCAGAGATCTGTGGATAAATCCACTAGGGAGAAATTGTAGGGTGGACCAGAATTACAACCTCATGACTATTTTTGGAGTTATGAATTTATTTAGATTTAATATCTTTAGGAATTTTCAGATTTTTAGGGTTCTTTATGCATAAAATTGCATGTAAAATAAAAAAGGTGCAATAATTTGGATGAAGAGAGTTAACAGGAGGGTTTCTAGATTATCTTCTCTAACCCTAGGGGCCAGGGCTATGAGAGATCGAGATCAATGTTTCTCTACTTAAGATGGCTTTCAATACTTGTAGCTAGGGCATAAGCTAGCAACCTTTAGGGTTAGGTAACTTATCCCCAACTAGGGAAAATATGGAAGTACAAGGCACAAATTGACAATGGAGAGCTCATGTGAAGGAAGGTCCCCTCAACCAAGTAGACAAAATGCTAACATAAAACCCTAATTTAGCCTAAAGCATCTTATGAGCAACGTTAGAGAAAATATGTCAACATTAACCAAGAGATGGGCAAGAGTTACCTTAGGTATCCTTGAGCATGAGTTATTTCAGCCATTCTTAGCATCCACTTAGCAAGAGCACAAGAGAAACCTGCGATTCATCCACATTCATCCACCAAGCAAGAGAAGATCATCCAAGAGAAAGATGAACGCTATCATTATTTGAACCCTTGTCCTTGTGATTTTACAATGACATGAGGATGTCTATTTATACTTTTCATTCTCTACTTATTTAATTTTGAGCTTACAATTCTAGCATAAAGTTAAATTAAGAATATACCATTTCTTTAGGGTAAATTCCTCACAAGTTGGGAAATAAGCCCTAAAATAGACATAAAATAACAAAATATACAAAATAAGGTGTTGCTTAATGAAATAGTGAGCCAAAGGGGGACATCATGCCCCAACTAACCCCAAAATGATGCTTGTCCCTCAACGCCTCCCTTTTCAAGCTTGTAAGCTCAATGGTGGAAGGATGACATCATAGGGAAAAACTCTAGAGGAGGGGTTTTTGAGTACTAAAATTAGGTAGGGGACAACCACCCTTTACAAGGCACAATCAACTTTGCAAGATAGGGGACAACCACCCTTTACAAGACACAATCAACTTTGCATAATAGTCAACCTTTCGTCCTTACAAAATTTTTTGTCTTGGGATTTGAGGTCCAACTCTCTTGGGAAAGATGCCAAATCTGCTGCAAAATCACTTTTCTCTTCTCAGTCCTCTCTCAGAAATTTCTCTTGCAAACGTCTTGCACAATAACCCTAGGTTCTCTCTTATAATCTGAAACTGACTTTTCACCTTCCTAACCCCTAAATCCAATGGTCAAGATGTAATCTTGCCTTGACAAGATCAAGGGATGTGATTCATTCCGTCCAAAATAAATTACTTACATTTCAATAACGTTATTTCACTTTGTCATAAGTGCACTTTATGAAATAAAGTCACTTTATAAAAATAACAAGGACACTTTATAAAAGTCATTTTATATGAGAGTCACTTAATACAACTTTATAAAATCAACATTACAAAGTCAAGTAGCCTAGAAAGTTTAAATGCATGGTCACTTCCGCATACAAGACAAAACTATGCGGAGTGCCTCCTGAGCTAAAAAGCTAACACTCCCTCTTAGTGAGGGAGGTACTCATTGCCATGATCATTATCAGGTCTCGTCCTGAAATCGATAACGCTGTTCATAGTAGGAGCTCCCTCTGAACCTGGAACCAACTCTACCACATGCACTAAACTTGAATTTGAAGACATCCTCCTGGTAGCTACTCTGAATCTTGAGCTCCTAGGAGAATCCATTCTCCCATCTTGAGCTTCACGATACCAACTGAGCCCCCTGCCGGTACTTTGAAGAGACTCCCTCTCATCCCTCGGAAATCGAGACTGAAACCTTGGTGCCACTGCAGGCCTCAGGAGCCTCCTGCTCCTCTTCCTACTCTGAATCACCAAACGTGTGCTATCCACCTAACTTATATAGCTCATCAAACCAATCAACAATCAATTGTGGTTAGATCGGTTTTGGTTATAAACATTTTCCAAATCAGCTCTCTCTGGGAATATGCACACATGTCCCCTTCGGAACAATTTCGAATACCCTGCTTCCACCAAGGTTGACATCGAGAGTAAGTTAACGCTCAACCCCAGAACAAACAAAACTCCATCTTTCTCTAGGAGTTCACCTTGATGAACTTGGAATCTAACTCTCCCAAATCCACGTACTACACGTGCCACTCCCCTTCACTTTGAACCACCCGGTTTGGATCTGTCTCAGTAATACTATAGAATATATGATATATTCTTGTAATATGATGAGAGGCTCCATTGTCAATAAACCAACTACTGTTCGACACAAATCTATTGCTGCTGACACTCGATAAAATAAAGAACAATGAGAATTCCTTCTCAAACTTTCTCACAAAGTCCTCTATATCTCTTGTAGTTGCAATAGTCACATCCTCCTTCTACTTCTTCTTATCAGGACACTAAGAAGCACGATAACCATACTGGTTGCAACCTCCTTTTGTCCATTGCCTTGATATCCTTCTCGGATCTCCTCCTAAGTGAAATTGTTCCACAATCTGCTCCAATCTGGAAGACGTTCTCGAGCAACCACACACTTCATGAAGACTTCCCAGTCCTTGGTGAAGCCTTTCAAGGCTATCCTCACCAACTCAGAATCAGAGATGACCTCCCCAACTGCAGCCAACTCATCTTTTACTTGTGCCACCCAGGTAAGATAAGATACCACACCCTTACCCTTGGTCTGTTAGAAAGTGGCAACTAGGAAGGTCTTCTAGCATTGCATGTGTCCTTGCAGGCTAGAGAGACATTAAAAAAGAAGCCAAATGTATTAAAGTGTTTTTCCTAAGTTTTAACTTAGGAAAACGCTTTAATTATTCTAATTTGATTTTGACTTAATGGAGTCACTTTAATAAAGTGAAAAGTGAAATATATAAGTGATGGCTAATCTAACCTTTGCCATTGATTCTCACCGGAGGATCTCATCCATAAATGCATAGTGAGGGTTAGGGTTTTCGCTTAGCCATTGAGTGAAAAGGAGATTTGGTGGAGAGGACGTGCACACATGAGAAATATAGTCAGGGAGAAGTCACGCAAAGGATTTTGCTGAGAAGACGGAGGAATAATTACCCGACAGAGTCACCGAGGTTCCAGGCCGAGAGGAGGCCGTACAGACTCATGTTGGGAGGCAGTCATACCATTTGACAGAGGGCAGCTGTACATCTGTTCATAATTCGTACAGTTGACATCAGCGCCATGCAGATCCGTACAATTGCATAGAGGAGGTAGTATTGCTGACGCAGTGGCCGTACTGCCACGTTGAGGGTGTGCTGGGTTGCTGGACTTGTCTAGTGTTTCTGCAGAGGTTTACATTCGCTAGGTTGGGTAAATATTCTGCTAGTTGTAAAAGTTCCATATTTTCTCAATATAAAATTCATATCTGACTGTTGCACCAGTTTTCCCATCTTGGGTTTTTCAGGGGGTTTCCATACCCAAAATAACTGTCTATATTTGATTTGATGTTGTGAATGTTTCTTAGTATTTATATTCCGCTGCAATACTAGTAAAGAAGTTCATGTTTGGTTTTTCAGTATCAAATTAAATATACTGTTTAGCCTTAGTTTGAACTTTAAAGGAAAAATTTACATGGTATGAGAGCTCTAGTGAGCTAAATATGAGAGAGCTCTGGTGAGCTAAATATGAGAGACTAGCAACAATAGTGATAGATCATGGGTAGATCTAATGAAGACACAAACCTAGATTGGAGATCTAGGGTTTGACAGGTACACTTCAGTATGGCCATGCAATTGAGAGTTGAGGATAGACTCCAGGGGGCTCAGAACTTTCCTACTTGGAAAGAAAGGATCACAATGATCCTGCATGTTAGTGATGCAGAGGAGCACATTGAATCCACGAAGGTTGTGCCCACAGAGTCGACAGAGTTGGTAGCTTGGAAGAAGATAGATTCTATAGCCATGTTGATAATCTTGGATGGAGTGAAGGACCACATAGTCCCTCATCTTTCCAGGAAGAAGACTGCATCAGAGATGTGGAAGGCTTTGGAAAGTCTGTACCAGAGCAAGAACGGAAACCAAAAAATGGTGCTGCAAGAGAGGATGCGCAGTACCAGGATGGTCAAGGGAGAAGGAAAGGTGCCTCATATCACAAGGCTCACGTAGATCAAAGACAAGCTTGGAGCTGTTGGCTCTAAGACTAAGGATGAGGAGCTAGTTTGGATAGCCCTCAATGGCTACTCTAAGCCATGGAACACCTTTGTCAAGGGTGTTGTGGCTAGGGAGAAGCTCCCTGATTGGGAGAGATTGTGGGATGACTTTGTGCAGGGGGAGACTCGCATGGGTCAAGGATCAGGCTCATCCAGCAGTTCCCCACAGATTGTGGATGAGGATGCTCTAGCCTTGACAGGGAAGAGCAAGGTAAGGCAAAGAAGAAGAAGGGTGGTAAGAAGAACCTTGACATGTCCAAAGTCAAGTGTTTTATCTGCCACAAGCAAGGACACTTTTCCTCGTAGTCCCAGACAGAAAGAAGAAGAGCAATATTCAGATGGCAGGTTCTGCAGAGGTGGAGGAGTTCAACAGAAACTTCGATGAGGAGTTTTGTCTAATAGCTTGCATGGCAAGCATGACAGGTAGCAGTGTTTGGTACATCGACTGTGGAGCTTCTACTCATATGACTGGACATAAAATATTCTTCAAGGACTTGCAGGAGGCTGGAACAAGTATCCAAGTTGAGCGGGTGATGATGCACGTTATCAGGCGCAGGGAGTTGGCAGTGTTTCATTTAAGAGGGAGTCTGGCAAACCCCTCAGTTTTGCTGATGTGTTATATGTTTCGGGGTTGACCAAGAACCTCATATCAGTCTCCACTCTCGAGGACAAGGGATTTCAGGTGAAGTTTTGAGATCATAGAGTGTTTATCAGGCCCAAGGGGTCAGATAGGAGTTTGGATCGGGTGATTGGGATCAGGAGCGAGAAGGTGTATAGACTACACTTTGAGTCTGCAAAGGCTCTAGTTAATAGCGACAACAGTCAGGGTGAGTTGTGGCATAGGAGGATGGCACACTTACACTATGGAGCACTGAGGCACTTGAGACAGGCAATCATTGGAGTTCCTCAGGTACAGGAGGAGAAGCATAACCACTGCAAGGGTTGTGCGTTGGGGAAGAAGATCAGGAAGCCTTTCTCACAGAGGGAGCACAAGTCTAAGGAGCCCTTGGACTTAGTGGATTCGGATGTTTGTGGACCTATGAGTGTCCAATCTTTCAGTGGTTACAGTTATTGCGTCACCTTCATTGATGATTATTCCAAGAAGACCTGGATCTATTTCTTGAAGGCCAAGTCAAAGGTCTTTGAGAGGTTTCGGTAGTTCAAGACTCTTGTTGAGAACCAGAGAGGAAGGAAGATTCGTGTTTTGAGAACGAACACTAGGGGAGAGTACACCTCCAATGATTTCTTGGAGTATTGTTCAGCAGAGAGGATCAAGAAAGAGCACACTGTGCCTCATACCCCGCAGCAGAATGGAGTGGCAGAGGGAAAGAACATGACTATGGTAGGAGCAGCCAAGGCCATGCTATTTGATAAGGGATTACCACTATTCCTTTGGGCTGAGGCATACATGACTGCAGTATACATTCAGAATAGGTGTTCCCACACAACTTTGGGGAGGAAGACACCCGAGGAGGTCTTCATAGGCACTAGACCAGATGTGAGCCATATTCGCATATTTGGGAGTGCTTGCTATTGTCACATTCATGTTGACACTAGGAAGAAGCTGGACCCTTTTGGAGAGAAGGGGTTACTTGTTGGTTACAGCGAGACTTCGAAGGCATACAGAGTTTATATACCTGCTTGCAAGAGGATCATTGTGAGCAGAGATGTCTAGTTTGATGAGGATAGGGCCTTGCGGAGGTCTATGGACTTACCAACAGAGGAGCAACCAGTACAGGTTTCGGGGGTCAGTTTGGAGGAGCCAGAGGTACAGGTACAGACACAGGGCACAGGTTCTGGTAGTCAGAGAGAGTCAGGTGGACAGGATCCTTCATTCCTTGACTTGGAGGATGAGCTGCAGCAAGAGATGAATATCTAGTAGTTGCAACAGGCAGACACTAGGCCAAGGCCTAAGTGGTTTAGATCCACAGTTTAGGATTCCAGGCAGGTTGATCCTCTACAGAGCTCCATGAGGCGGAGCAAACCACCAGAGAGACTCTGTTATATGGAAATGATGACAGTTGATTTACATTGAACCTTCAAATTTCGAGGAGGCTGCACTACATGATGTGTGGCAGGAGGCCATGGTTGAGGAGTATGACTCAATCATGAAGAATCAAGTATGGTAGGTTGTGCCGAGGCCTGAAGGTAAAAAGGTGGTGCGATCCAGATGGATCTACAAGGTGAAACATACAACAGACAGAAGCGTGGAGAAGTACAAGGTGCGTTTCGTGGCAAAGGGGTTTTCACAAAAGGAGGGTATTAACTATGAGGAGACCTTCGCTCCTGTTGCTAGGTATTATTCAATTCAGACCATTATCTCTTTAGCAGTAGAGATGGGTTGGCGTGTCCATCAGATGGACGCCAAGATTTCCTTCCTCAACGGAGTCATAGAGGAGGAGGTTTTCATTGAGCAATTAGAGGGGTTTGATATGGAGAACAGGGAGACGCATGTATGCAGGCTGCATAGATCTCTTTATGGGCTCAAGCAGGCACCTCGTCCATGATACTCGAGGATAGACAACTATCTACGGGAGATGGGATTTCAGCAGAGTGAGGCTGACCACAACCTGTACTTCTTGACAGATGAGGTGCCTCTCATACTGGTCTTATATGTCGATGATCTCTTATAGGAGTTGAGAGGCTAATTGGTGACTGCAAGTCCAACCTTGCAGTTGAGTTTGAGATCAAAGACCTTAGGTTGATGCATTACTTCCTACGCTTGGAGGTTTGGCAAAGAGACGAGTGCTTCTTCATTGGACAGGGGAAGTATGCAGTGGAGATCTTGAAGAGATTTAGGATGGTGGACTGCAAGCCTACGACCATACCTCTAGTTTCCAACTGGAGGAAGATTGATGCATTTGATCCTACCTTGTATTGTTAGCTTATTTGATTACTTATATATCTGCTTAACACACGACTAGACATTAGCTTTGCAGTCAACTCTTTGAGCTAGATCATGGTGGACCCTCAGAGAGTGCATTGGACGGCTGCGAAGCACATACTTTGCTATATCAGAGCTACAATGGAGTATGGATTGGTTTATGAGCGCAGGGGGAGTGTACAGTTAGCAGGCTTCATAGATGCTGATTGGGCAGGATGTGTAGAGGACAGGACGAACACTTTAGGTTGCTGCTTCAGC
This sequence comes from Pseudotsuga menziesii, assembly GCA_001517045.1. Taxonomy (NCBI): domain Eukaryota; kingdom Viridiplantae; phylum Streptophyta; class Pinopsida; order Pinales; family Pinaceae; genus Pseudotsuga; species Pseudotsuga menziesii. The sequence goes on along the minus strand of LPNX010888973.1, from coordinate 43,602 downwards.
ATTGGATCAAGGGTTGTTTCTTGGTTGAGCGGGAAGCAGAAGTCAGTGCCTTTGAGCTTTACAAAGGTTGAGTACATGGCAACCAGTTTGGATGCTTGTGAGGGAATGTGGCCGAGGAAGTTGCTTTTAGGGTTGTTCGAGTGTGAGCTAGAGGCTACAATAGTTCACTGTGACAATCAAAGTGGCATCAAGCTATCTGAAAATTGTTGCTATGACCGGAGCAAACAAATTGACATTCGGTACCACTTCTTGGGAGATTGTGTTTAGGGAGGAACCATTCGGTTGGAGTACATACAGACAGATGAATAGGCGGCGAACATTTTCACCAAGGCACTTTGTAAACACAGTTTTGTGAAGTTCAGAGACAAGTTGGGGTTGCTACCAAATCCCTTCCTCGCTGAGAGGGAGTGTTAGAAAGTGGCAACAAGGAAGGTTTTCTAGCATTGCATGTGTCCTTGCATGCTAGAGAGACATTAAACAGGAAGCCAAATGTATTAAAGTGCTTTTCCTAAGTTTTGACTTAGGAAAATACTTTAATTATTGTAATTTGATTTTGACTTAATGGAGTCACTTTAATAAACTTTAAAGTGAAAAGTGAAATATTTAAGTGATGGCTATTCTGATCTTGGCCATTGATTTTCAGAGGATCTCATCCATAGATCCATAGTGAGGGATAGAGTTTTCGCTTAGCCATTAAGTTAAAAGGAGATTTGGTGGAGAGGACATGCACATAGGAGAAATACAACAGGGAGAAGTCAGACAAAGGATTTTGCTCAGAAGACGGAGAAATAATTACCCGACAGAGTCACCGAGGTTCCAGGATGAGAGGAGGCCGTATAGACTTACGTTGGGAGGCAGTCGTACCATTCGGCAGAGGGAAGCTGTACAACCGACGTCAGTGACATATGAAATCCGTAAAGTTGACGTCAGTGACGTACAGATTCGTACAGTTGCGCAGAGGAGGTCGTACTACTGATGCAGGGGCCGTACTGCTACGCTGAGGGTGTGCTGGGTTGCTGGACTTGTCTAGTGTTTCTGCAGAGGTTTACATTCGCCAGGTTGGGTGCATATTCTGCTGGTTGTAAAAGTTCCATATTTTCTCAATATCAAATTCGTATCTGACTGCTGCACCGATTTTCCCATCTTGGTTTTTTCTGGGGGTTTTCATACCCAAAATAACTGTGCCTATATTTGATGTGATGTTGTGAATGTTTCTCAGTATTTATATTTCGCTGGAATACTAGTAAAGAAGTTCATGTGCGGTTTTCTAGTAACTTATTAAATATACTGTTTAGCCCTAGATTGAGCTTTGAAGGAAAATTTTACATGGCCATCTTGGTCCCTTGCAATTTATCTTTGATTGCCATCTTTCGGTTCTCATTCTCCGCCTTATACAAGTTTTTCGGTGTGTCCCACATGTCATGAGCTGTCTTCTTCTCAACCACATGAGGGATAAGATGGTCTTTGACATCTGATTCAGAATAATCCTCTGTGCTCTTGCTGCTTTCACTTCATGCATTTCAAGAGCAATAGGGTCTGTTGTGGGAGGATTTACAACGGTGCTAACCATAAACCATAGTCCACAGTCTACTTTCCTTGAGTACAAGCTTGAAAAAATCGCTGAAAAATCGGCAAAAATTGGTAAAATCGCGAGTTTTTCCTCGGGTCGATATTTTGCCGAGGAAAAATCGCGATTTAAAAAAAAATCGTGGAGGCACGATTTCTTAGAAAAAATCGCAATTTTTGAGGAAAAAGCGCGGGTTGAGGGAAAAAATCGCCTAGGCAGGCAATCCGTGGCCTAGTAAAGGGAAAACGTGGTTTTTTTTTTCTCATTTGGCAAATGAGCTTGTTGGAAGTGGAGGAGAAGGGCTTGAGGAGACCACCAACACCTTTGGAGGCTTTCAAACACCATTTAGCATCTCAACCAAGGATTTTTGTGGAGCAAGTGTTGAAGGTATGTGCATTTTATCCATTGTTTTTCTATCTTTTCCATGGACTATTTGAAAGATTTCTTGCATATTTGTTTTACTATTTCGTTGCCTATTCCTTGTCTATTTCTTTGCTATTTGTTTTTACCATTTTGCCATTGATTTCCATGCGCCAAAAAATGAAAAACAGTCCCAATGTAAATGGGGGTTTTAAAAAATTAGAATGGAAAATAACATGCTTGTTTTTTTACTTCTTAGCCACCCTCTTCTTCTTATCTTTCATGGCTTAAAATCTAAATTTAGAGGTATGATTTTTTAAGCTAGAATGTTGCTATTATTTTCCAATGGAGTTTAATGTAATTTTTTTTTGTTTTTGTGCCCTAGGGTTGCATTTGAGTTGAAGGCTTGAAGCATTCCAAATTTCCAATTGCAAAAATGCCAAAGATATTGGCAGTATGGTGAGCCCAAGGATGGCAACAATAGGCAAAATTTGACTTGCAAATTATGTGGGCGTCACATGTCGGGAGGGGTTAATAGGTTGAAATACCATTTAGCCAAACTACCTGGCCATGATGTTGGCCTTTGTACTGTAGTGACCCCATAAATCATGAGAGCTGCCCATGATGCCATCCATGAAAAAATGAGAAAGAAGGATGAGATCGCTGCAAACAAAGCTGAGCTTGCAGCTTTTGGCCAAGCAAGAAGTTTAGGTGCATCTATATCTACCACTATCGGTGAGGGTAGTGGGAGGGGCTCCACAGCTTCACCTCGTGGGAGGGTGGGGCACACATCCCATTATGTTGGACCAGGCTCACAACCTTCTATCAAGTCAGTTATAAAGAAATCAGAAAAGGTAGAAGCAGACAGGGTAATGGGAAGGTGTCTTTACTGGAGTCACATACCTCTTAGCATTGTTAAAAACAATCCATTTTGGCATCTCATGTGTAATGTCCTCTTCCAGTTAGGGCCTTAAGGCCCAAAACCGCTAACCTATGTGATTCCTGTGGGTTCGAGCGGTTACTGACAGCTAGGGAATCAGCTAAGGACTTATGCCATCCATAGAAGATCTAGGGCATCATCATTTGGTCAAGAAGGGCCACCGGAGCCAAAGGCCACCTTAGTGCATGCCATCCTAGCATTATTTAATAATGCATGCATTCTTTAAGTCTCCATCCGTATGCATGCAAGTCAACGACAAATTAGAAGATAAAGTGACCTAATTAGGTCAAAGATTAGGTTTTGCGCAGTTGAACGTTATAAATAGAGGATAAAGCGAAATGAGACTTCACTTTTGATTATGATTATTTTGGGAGCTCTTGGATAGCAGCACAACAGTTGGGGTTGGAGACGGAGTCTTCAGCTAACAGGATTTCGGCAGTGAAACATCTGCCCTAGTCTTATTCCGGGTAAGCCATACAGGTTCACCGCTTGTTCTTCATTCATTCATCAGTTATCTAGTACATGGTATAGATCGTTGCAGGGACACGTGTGCAGCCGTAAGAGGGGGTTTTCAGCGAGAAAGCCCTAATCAGCTGTTGGGCCTTCAGATCTCAGTTTCCTTCCGAAACTCAGGCACCATTCTCATCATCAGCTTCATACTCCGGTACCCGGTGATTATCAGATCCATTAGGGCTCATCCGAAGCAGTTATTAACAGTTTCGGGGTTCCAGGGGCGTGAGTAGCTGCCTCTCTGAAGCAATTCGCTACCCTGCCTAGAGGTCTCAGAACCTCCGCATGCATCAGGCGTTCTCTCCGGCACTGAAAAACTATCAACCCGGCAAATTCGCAGTTCCATCGGACACCTCCTTCCTTGAGGGCGTCACCCTTTTCTGACTGGGGCGTCTTGCTACTGGCGGTTCACCTGAAGCAGAGGAGATCCGCCTATTTCCGATCCAGTTCTCAGGGTTTGCATACTTTCTCCGGAGCAGTTCAGCCGGCTTATCAGTGGTAAGTGTTCATTCTATCTCGCAAACCCTAACCCTAATTTTTCCTATAAAATAGGGATTTTTGCATGGCAGTTTGCATGCCCCGTTGTATCAGCATATTTGTTTAGAAATAGAAAATATCGGGATTTGGGATATTACATGATGTGTGATGCCATTGCAGTAGTTGGCCCAGGTTATAAAAGTGCCACCTTTGAGGAGTTGCGGGGCCCAATCCTTCAAGCAGAAACGATGGACATCGGTGCTAGGTTGGCAGAGTTCAAGCAGTCATGGGAGAGCACTGGATGCACAGTCATGTCAGATGGGTGGACAGACGGTAAGGGTAGAAGCCTTATCAACTTCTTGGTACATTGTCCTAGAGGTACCATGTTTGTGAAATCAGTTGATGCATCGGCACATGTAAAAGATGTGGCACTTTTATGTGAGTTGATGGATGGGTTCATCCAGGATATTGGGGCGCACAATGTTGTGCAAGTTATTTCAGATAATGCAGCTAATTATGTGGCTGCTGGCAGGATGCTTATGGATAGGTATCCCTCTTTGTTTTGGACTCCATGCGCTGCTCATTGCATTGATTTGATGTTGGAGGATATGGGGAAAATTCCCTTTATCAAGGTGGTGATTGATCAAGCTAGGGCCATCCCTAAGTTCATTTACAACCATGGTTTTGTTCTTAGTCTCATGAGGAGGCACACCAAAAACAAGGAGTTGAAGCGTTCTGCAATCACATGTTTTGCCACCACATTTATTACTCTTCAGTCTTTGCTTCAATGTCAGTTTGAGTTGAAGCAAATGTTTGTTTGTGATGAGTGGCGTGATTGTGCTTACAGCAGGAGAGAGGATGGGAAAACCATTGCCAAGCTGGTGTACACTGATGCCTTCTCAGAAGGAATGGAGGAAGTGTGGTCGGTTAGTGAACCTTTAGTGAGGGTTCTGCGACTTGTTGATGGTGATAAGCCCGCAATGGGCTATTTATATGAGGCCATGGATAGGGCCAAAGAGACCATTCGGAATTTCTATGTGGGAAAGGGTACCCCAGGGCATGGCAGGCACATGTTGTTATGGGAGTTGATTGATACTCGATGGACGGGGATGCTTCATCGACCCATTCATGCAGCAGGACTCTTCCTCAACCCCGCATTTGCCTACAAATGCAATTTTGATTTTGATGGTGAGGTTTTGGAGAGGCTTCTCACTTGTATTCAGAGGATGATACCTGATTATGACACTCGCAATGCAATCAATCGCGAGATAGAGGTGTATCGGGATGGTACTGGAGTATTTGGCTTTGCTGATGCTATTCGTGACAGGACCGAATTCATGCCAGGTAAATTATTAACTTATTAGACCGTTTTAACTTTTAAGTTTTCACCTTTATTTGAAAGATGAATTATGATTTATTTATATTTATTTCTTGTTTGAACTTTGGTGACATGTAGCCACTTGGTGGCGAACCTATGGTGTGAGGACACCGAATTTACGGAAATTTGCCATCAGAATCCTTAGCCAAACCTGTACAGCTTCGGGATGTGAGCGAAATTGGAGTGTATTTGAAAAAATACATGCAAAGAGACGGAGAAGGTTAGAAACTTAGAACTTAGAATTTGAACAAAGCAATTGCATTTAAATGTTTAATGCAATTTATGAATCTACGATCCTCTAGACTCTAATTTTTTTTTATTACTCTCTTACAGGTTGGAGTTCACACGTCTTAATGACTTGGTGTATGTTCATTACAACCTTCGCTTGTGGATGGCACAGATAGAGAAAGAACCTGATGCAAATGCCATCTCCTTGGACAATATTGATATATTGTCGAAGTGGAGGGTGGAGATTGAGACTCCTATCATGGAGGAGGCACCTGCATGGCTAGAGGAGGCGCAAGAGGAGGGGCAAGTGGAGGAGGAGGAAGAGGAGGAGAA
>LPNX010888973.1:0-30450 GCA_001517045.1 Pseudotsuga menziesii | reverse complement strand
TTTTTCAATCCAGCATATTTTTATGACAAGACCAAGTTTAGTGAGGATGGGGAGGTTGGCCGAGGGCTTATGACTTGCATTGAGAGGATGAACCCAAATACAGAAGTCCAAACCCGTATCATTGCCCAGCTCCAAGACTATAGGATTCCTTCAAAATTGTTTGCTTATGCCAGTGCTATACGGGAAAGGACAAAAATGTTGCCAGGTATTTTATAATTTGAATTTTGTATTACAAATTTTGTAATTTTGTATTATCTTTTATAATTTTACACTTTATTATCTCAATTCTTCGAAGTTCGAAGTTTTTTTCATCTTCAATTATCAATCTTGACTTTTTAACACTTGCCCCATGTTAGGTCTTTGGTGGCAAAATTTTGGCAGTGATACACCAGATCTTAAGAAGTTTGCCACTAGGATCCTAAATCAAACTTGCAGCGCTTCAGGTTGCGAGCGCAACTGGAGCATGTTTGAGAAAATCCATTCCAAGAGGCGTAGTCGCTTGACACAAAAGCGCTTGAATGACCTCGTTTTTGTCCACTACAACCTTTGACTTCGCAACAGGCAATTACTTGGTGAGACACTTTATAATCATTTGTAATCTTAAATTTTAATCATTGGTTTAAACTTTAAAATTTTAAAGTTTAATTCACATTTTGAATGTATCTTGATTCTTGATGTTGACAGGTTTGGATCATTCAGCTATTTCCTTGGGCCAAGATGACTTGGAGGTGGAATTGGAATAGAATGGGGATCCTACAACTGTTGCTACATCTACTTGGATTCATTAAGAGGAGGCTCCTCTTTTTAGTTCCGAGGACTTAGAGACCCTTGAGGGTCAAGCAACAAGAGATGCGAGAGCATCTACTTCTTACAGGTAACTTTTTCTTACTGTTTCGTATTTAGTATCTAGATTCTAGATTTTGGATCCTCACTTTATGTATTTTTGGACTCATCTTATGCATGAGAGTTGATAATAGATATATTTTGGACATCTAGATTCTATGATTCTATTGATATCTTTTAGGCATCTATTGATATCTTGCAGTGTATGGACATGGTTGTTTTGAATATCTATAATTTTTTTTTTTAATTCAAAATAGAGGTATATATCTAATTTTTTGTATTTGCCGATTTTTTCCCGATCCGATTCAAACTCTTCGCTCTTTTGCCTCGCCGATTTATTGCCGATTCCGAGTCTGGTAAGTATGCTCTAGAGCCTAGTATGAGGGAGTGTTGTCATGTTACTAACGTTATGCTACCAAAAATAAAAAATAGTTCAAAAAATTCATGTCGGCTCATAAAATAAAAAAATAAAACCAAATAAAAAATAGGCTCATAAAATAAAAATTTAAAACCAAATAAAAAGTTATTAAAAAAATTCATGTTGGCTCATAAAATAAAAAAATGAAAAGCATAGATCAATCTTAAACATGGATCTATCAATCTTAAAAATGAAAAGCATAGATGGATCTTAAACATGGTTTCGCACTCCCAGTTTGTATCATCACTTATGTACTGAGCAGTCCCATGGACCTAGTTTGGTCATTTTTGGACATTAATAAACTTATCTTAAGGATCAATTAACAAAATTCTACTGAGTGTGGCTAGAAAAGGCAACAGTTAGTTACTAATCCATGGTTGACAGAATGAGATACAACTAGGAAAGACATCAGCCGTTGTGACCTATCAGAGATGACTTTGTTATACATGAGGGTTAAGAAGATCATGTACCAATGGTGTAACAAGTATAAAAAGGCAGGCAAGATAACGTTTAAAAGATCTTTAAATGTTAGGAAGATCATGCACCGATAGTGTAACAAGTGTGAAAAGGTAGGCAACACAGCCTTTGAAAGTTTTTTAAATGTTTCTAATTGAAGAATAGATTAAGAAAGAGATGCAGAGTGGTTAAGCCTTATAGTATAGGGCTTGGGTGATTTGTTGAATATGTGGTACATGTAAAGATTCCCTGATTGCTCCGAGAGGAGTGAGGTGCTCTACAGCCCAGCAGGGTAATTTTTAGGGGCGAAATTTCGTCAATTAGCTATTTTTTGGGTTTATTTTTTCAAAAAATAAATTCGCTATTTGGTCATTTTTAGTGTCTCATATCGCCTATATTTACATCAAATGTTTTTTTATCAAAATATTCGCCAAAATTTACACATTTCAGTGTTAATTTTATGTTTCATATTTAATATTCGCCTACCTATCTATAAACATGTTTTCTTCAATCCAAAACAATCACCTAGAATACTATACTTAAGTATAATATTAGAAACCTTAAAAAATACCCTGCAGCCCAGTATGGGGGAGATGTTGTCACGTAACTTAACATAACACTACATTACCAAATATGAAAAATAATTAAAAAAATACATGTCGGCTAATAAAATAAAAAAAATTAGGAGAAGTAATTTAAAAAATCCACGTCATCCTAAAAATAAAAAAATTAAAACTTAAACCCGAATCTATCAAGCAAGAGAGGGATCAAATTTCTTGAGTTTAAGATTAAAAAAAATTACACCTCAAGAAGTTGGATCCCTCTCGGTGCTTGATAGATCCAGGTTTAAGATGGATCTATGCTGGTTGCATGGAAACACTGTTAGGATATAGGCCCAAAATAAATAATGTTACAGCAGTGATGAAAGTGAAAAAATATGCTTTTTGTTGAACAATATGCCATCTAATTTTTTCTGCTTGTTGTCTAAGATGGATCCTAACATCAGCAAAGGGTTAATGCCTCTGTCATTTAATTTTGTCAGTCTGCTCTCTTATGGTGGCCAAAGATTTTGGTTATGATCTTGAAGCTACAAAATGTACTTTTCAAAAGAGGCCAAGCATATCATAAATGATTTCCAAAGTTCCGTAGAACATTTGTTAAATCCTAAATGTTTTTAGGTAGCCTTTACCTGAGGCATTGCCGCATTACACTATCATCCAGTTTCTTATGGTATTCAAGTGGATTATTATTTGACGAGAAAGTACAGGCAGTCAAGAATGAGAGTGCTTAGACTTGCCGGGTGTTGATTCTATAATATTTCACCGTTTAATTTTCAGTGTTTTCTTCTATATTTTGTCTTCTGATTTTGTGGGTTTGCAAGGTCAGGTTTTTGTTTGATTTCTTTCATTATTTTTTAATATCATGTCTTAAACTATTAAAATCAGTGAAAATATATTTTTCATACAATATCTATCTACAGGAAAAGCCTGCTTTTATCTTATTGTACCCACAAAATTGGTATTATGGGATTAATTTTGAATGAGCTTTCTTTCTTGACAGGATGAATTGCCTTTACATGGAGCAAAATATTTTGACATTGATGCACTTAGTCAAATGCTCTTAGTTTCTCAGAAGGCTTCTGACCTGTGTAGTCAGCACTTTCTCACAAAAGTATGTTTTATTTTTTGGCATTTTGCCGATCAAATAATTTCTTTTCAATCTGATCCTGGTTATTGAGGAAACAATTTAATGTCAAAAATGTTTCCAACTATTCTGGTTAGTTTATTGTTTGTATTTTGTGCCTTTCAAAATGCAGATTAGCCTTTTGGCTTTATCAGGAGGTGAACACATACATCTTCCTAATGAAACAGGAGCAATTCGTGATATACATATTGCACCTATTGGGACAAAAGATCCTGGTAGACTGGCCCTAGTAGCTTCTACGGGTAAGAAGCTATCGGTTGTCAGGTACATCTTCTAGCACCTGCCAAGGTTGTTATAGTCTTGGATTTACATAAAAGTTTTCGTTGAATGGATGGAATTTGTCTGAAGAGAGGTTGTTATTGTATTTATCTGTCAGCCTTTCTGAACACTGATTGCATTGGTTTTTGTTGTATGGCAGCTACATCAGTAACAATGTTGTGCTAACCTATAATTTACAGGTATATATTGCTATTAAATTTCTCATTTCAAGTGAAACCTGAGCTTTCCCAATTCTCAACTCTGCTTAAGGAATTGTTGTAGTTTCAAATTAAGTTTTTTTCGGAACAAGGATCTATCCAGAAGCATTACTTTTTAGAAACAAGCTACAAACACAGAGGAATCACACTAATGTAAATCCTAATTTGTTTTCAGGATACATTCCTCTTATTATAGTAGATATCATACATATTTACACATGAAACTGGGCCAGTGAGACAATTACTATATCCCAAGAGATTAAAACGAACCGTCACATGCAGTTACATTACAGGGAAATGACCACTAGAACATTGTTGGATGCGCTGTTGTCATTGTTAATATTCCCCTACAGCCAACTTCTAACTTCTAATGGAAATGTCCACTCCCTCTCCAAGTATGCTCTTAATAAACTATTGATGAAGAATCATTCTCGGAACTGCATTTAATTTCCTTCTTGGGCATATGCTGGAACTACTTTTATGTGCTAGTACAACATGTTTTACCATCTCTTTCACTAATGAAAGTGAAATTCATAACTTGACGAGGGCTATGAATTCACCTAAGCAAGACGTTTAAGGAGCCCCCATATGTTCCATAACACTTGGAGGCTGTCAAAGAATGTTTGTTCAGGCTGCTTATGTTGTTGCCTTGAAAAAAGACACTACTGTCAGCAGTAGCCACACACTTATCCTCATTCATGATTCATAAGTATTCCTCTTTTTATCAGAGGCGTTCCTTTTAAGTAGGTTTCTAGTCCATACTCTACAATTCTAGATAGTGTGTCCTCGCTTTCCTATAACAGAAGCATTTTGCATGAATTATTTTTTCTGTTTGACTTCCTGCTAGAATCTCTGTTGCTTTCCTTCTTACCAGGAAATAGTAGTCTGGTTCACAATCATAAACATGCTGTTTAAGAGCTGTGAATCATGATTACTCATGCTTCACATGGTTTAGTCTAGCAGACACAAATACACGTTCCATTCCTTCATATTCTTGCTCACCAAGGACAGGATGATCAACTGTAAATATTATCAACAAAGATCTATGACGAATTATATATAACAATTTTGAATTGATGAACTGGTAGGCGTTGTCTTGAGTTGGAGCCTTGTGATTCTAGACAGTCGTGGATTGCTTCTACACTTGAATAAACTGGCCATCATTTCCCACCAACAGTTTTGGCCATTTGGTTCAATGTAATCAGATCATGTAATTACCTACTCTTCACAGAATCTCTTTACTGATCTCTGTATTTTGCATGGTTAGATAATGAGCATCTCCTAATTAATTACAAATGTGAGCTCGAAAAAGATGTCAAGACAAAGTAGCATGTCCAGGAGTTAACTATATATCTCGGTAACAACAGATAATGACTTATGGCATAGCGTGGCAATTAGTTGACATGCCTTCAAAGAATGATGTGAATATTGATCTGAAGTAATTAAATTGAACCAAAGTAGTTTGGAAGTAAAACCCTTAGGTCGTTTTATCTTGTACGAGCTGCATCACGTCCTTGAAGCCTGCAGAAGGACCTGCATATGGATGAGGTCCCATAAGAAATAGCAATGTAAGCGTTGTCACTGTCAAGGATTGATTATTCAAGAGGTGTAGCAAGTCACTTTGAAAGTGAACTCTAGGTCCTTAATAAATTCCCAGGTCCAGAATGTAGTTGGTGTGATAATTTCTTTCAATGTCTTGGGTAAATTTTGGGCCAACTTATGCATGTTTAATTGCATTGCATATTTTTGTCTCAATTCAGTTTATAATCACAGAAGGCAATGGGAAAATGTTAGGGTAAAACTTTAAAAGTCAACCTTCCTGATTTGTAAAATTTATTAGATGATGGTCTTAACTGCTATTAGACTATGTTACCAGGATATGGATACGGATCCGGACACAGATTCACCAGATTTTGAAATGTTGGGATCCGGAAACTGTGGGGAAATGACAAGTACACATATATAAAAATATTCTTATAATAAATAAAAAACAGATGGATGTGAATATTGATCTGAAGTATTTAAATTGAACCAAAGTGTTTTGGAAGTAAAACCCTTAGATGGTTTTATCTTGTACAAGCTGCATCACGTCCTTGAAGCCTGCAGAAGGACCTGCATATGGATGAGGCCCCAAAAGAAATAGCAATGAAAGCGTTGTCACCGTCAAGGATTGATATTTCAAGAGGTGTAGCAAGTCACTTTGAAAGTGAACCCTGGGTCCTTAATAAATTCCCAGGTCCAGAAAGTAGTTGGTGTGATAATTTTTCTTAATGTATTGGGTAAATTTTGGGCAATTTTATGCATGTTTAACTGCATTGCATATTTTTGTCTCAATTCAGTTTATAATCACAAAAGGCAATGGGACAATGTTAGGGTAAAAGTCAACCTTGCTGATTTGTAAACTTTTGTAGATGATGGTCTTAACTGCACTCAGCCTATGTTACCAGCATATGGATATGGATCCGGACACAGATTCGCCAGATTTTGAAATGTTAGGATCTGGATACTGTAGGGAAATGCCAAGTACACAAATACAAAAAAATAATTTTATAATAAATAAAATAACAGAGTGAAAAATCAAAACTATTCGCAAAACACAAGAGTAGAACTATAAGTTATGGCCAAAAAGAGAGTTTTCATGCATATTAGTATATTACTATTAGGCATTCCTGTACCATGGTCTATAACTGGTAATTTTATAAGTTATAATCATGATTGATATTGATAATTTTGAAGACCATCTCGGCATGAACATGAAGTGTTAATTTCAGAGCAGCATTGAGAGCCATTCTACGAGAGAATGGAGGCACCTAGTCAGTTACCGGGAGTTGATCAACATAATTCAATCTGGGACTGAAGCTTAGCCTAGGGCTGAGAGCCATTCTTTAAGAATGGAGGCACTTGGTCAGTTACCAAGATGTTTGCAGCTACGAGACCCATTCTCAGGGAGGATGGTACCCTAGTCAGTTAACTAGGGCAAAGTAAGACCCTAGAGGGTACCTTAGGGCCCCCAACAGTCTCCTGGGGTTCTAGGACTAAGCAAGTTGATGCCATGGCAAAGTCCCTAACATATGGTTAGGCCCCCTATATGTCTCTAGGGTATTCTGGTTTGGGACCACACAGTTTCTTGGACACGATGTCCATGCAGATTCTGCAGGTTGAGACAAAGACTTCCTGGTTTGGGACCAGGCTTATTCTTGGTCTAGGACCAAGCAGTTTTTGCAGGAGCATTCCTAGTCAGTTAACTAGGTGGATCTTGGTCATGTTGACCAAGATGATGATGTGTGATGTCCTCTCTCCTAATCGGTTATTGCTAGGTTGTTTCTCAAGGGACTGGCCACCCCTTGATGATGTCACTAGCAACTAACCCTTAGGAGCAGTATTGAAGACCAAATGATCACATCATCTAGTTTGGATCTTCCCCTTATACCATGATGATAAAATATATGAAACAATGTACCTTGAGAGAGAGACAAGATTAAAGTCCTTGGTCTTGTTGGTCCTTTGGGTAAATTGGGTTGTTTATCCACCTTTATGGTACACCTTGGTTTTGTGGGTATGAGGGTTACCTTGTCTTCTTATTGTAACCACCTATGGTTGATTTATGGTCCTTTATCTTTTACTTGGTTCTAGTGTCCTTATGGTGGGTGCCTTTGGTATGTTAACTTTTATCTTATGGTTTTTATTTTTGGACCATTTGTAATGTTCCAAAGTATGGTATGCAGACCTGAACACTAACTACTGTTGCAAATTGAATAAAATTTCTGATATAAATTTACAAACACTCAATGAAATTTCAGACTAGGTAATTCAAGGAGTTGTGCTGGGAAATTTGCAGGCAGGGGAGCAGGCTGAGGGAGGCAACCAAGGGTAAGTTACATAACAGTGAATTCATTTCCCCTAAACATTTAGATTGAGGACCATTCAGGTTTCAGAGTCCGCTATACGAAAACCTACTCCCACCCTTTTGGGTCACCCAACCGTGAAACTAGGGAAATTTATTCAGTCCCGCCAACCAGGGGCATGAGGAAAAGCAAAGAGGTGTTACAGGCCTTCAGATATCAGAAAATATGGTTTGGGACAGTTCATAACATATCTAGAGAGTTCTGGAGAGTTTAGGAAAGAACTGGGGTTTTTAGGCAATTTTGGCCTAGGGAAGTTTTGCGCAATGGAGGCTCCCAAAACATAGTACGACCTCAAGGAATTTTTGATTTGGATGTATTTATGGGTAGGTGGGTCTGTCAGTGACACACGACAACTTACAGAATAAAAAATGTTTGAATATAACTCTTTGAATTGAAAGAACAACTAGACTAATCAAATTTGACTAGTAATCTAGCTACAATGTGTAAATAAACTTGGAATTTGTAAGAGAACTATATTAGACCTGATAAATGCATTTGACTGAACCTAATACATCTTATTACAACATATTAAACCATCCAAACTCATGCCCATGAACAAGACTTAGTTATTACTGCAGTAGGAAGCTCAAATCCCTCATTTCAATGACTAGTTACGCTTATACATGGAAAATTGAGTATGCAAACTTAATGAACATAGTTATTGCGACTTGAAAGAGATAAATAATAGTATTTATCAACTGATACACATTAGAAAGAAATATATTGACTGACCATTACATCAAAGGACTTAAAATGATGTGTAGGAGGCCCAAAATTGGACATGAGAGAGACTGAGAGCGTAGGTGAAGCTTGGGCTTCACTGGAGCTCAACTTGACTGAGATGGAGGCTGCAAAATATGACTGATAAGAATTCATTGGCTGAACATTATGCACTCCACACCTGCAAAGAGAAGGGAATGGGAATGAAGGAACGGGGAAAGGAAGGTTTGGGGCTCATCTCCCAACGCTCTGAGGTGCATCACTTAGAAAACTATGCTCACATAGCATCAAACAATCAATTCATCAACCAAATTGAGTAAATGAGCTCTAATTCTTCTTTAATAGATCTTTGGGTGACTTGCTTAGCAAGTAAAGGCAATAGGTGACCTGCGAGCGCAAATCATCCACCTAGAATCCCTAACCCTAGCCACATATGTGCCCTCCTTGAGCAAATTGGAATGTAGGACCATGTGGAGATGTTTCCTTGTCCAAGTCATCCATATGACTTAGCAACTGCGTCCTCCTTTGCCAAAACTTTCTAGCTTTTGTTCTGACAACTTTTCTGAGTCTCCAAAAGGAAACTGCGGCCCTCCTTTACCAAAACTTTCTTGCTTTTGTTATGACAGCTTTTCTGAGTCTCCGAAAGGAAACTGCTCCCTCCTTTGCCAAAACTTTCCTGCTTTTGTTATGACAACTTTTGTCATAGCTTTTGGGCACTTTCCCTTTTCTCTCTGACTGCTTTTGTCATAGAGTTTCTACCTTCTTAATCTTCTCTCTTGGCAAGTTGGCTTGCCAATTGTGCCTGAGATGGAAAGCTCAATTCCACATGTTATTTGCACAATAATTAATTAATGGAAATGATTAAAATCAAGTACATGCCTTAATAATAATTATTTAGCAAAATTTCCCTAGGCTAATTAATTAATGCCTTATAAATTATATTTGGACAAAATTCCCTAGTTGAGGTAATTAATGCATCTTTGACCCCCAATATGTTGGGCATGGTCAACACTTTTATGTCCAAAAATATGGGGACATGACACCATTGCAACCCTATCCTACGTCAACTTAATTTTATGTTTTTATTTTTTGGACCATTGGTCAAATTAATTTTATGGTTTTATTTTGTAAGACCATTGGACCATTTTATTTTATGGTTTTTTATTTTACCATTGCACCTTTGGTACCTATTCTAAGTCAACCTATTTTTTATTTTTTGTTTTATTGATATTCACCCTAAAATCTAGGGTTTAAGAAGGTCCCTTCTAGATTTCCTTCCAAGTTATAAAAGCAAGTTTTATCCTTCATTGTGATAATCGATCAAGACATATCTCAGCTTTGCCTATGGCTCACGTCTAAGTCTTTTTTGCTGCTGCTAGGGTTTCACTGCCTTATTTTATGGGTTTCCAAATCTCTTTCTTTTTGTTAAGGGCTGTTAATTGATGCTGCTAAAATCGTGAGTCTCTTGTTCAGCTTGGACTGTGTGTCCCCCAGCGTGACCGTGAGTCTGTTGTTTAGCGTGGACCGTGTCTTTCAGCGTGGACTGTTTGTCTCCGAACGTGACCGTGAGTCTCTTGTTTAGCGTGGATTGTGTGTCTCCCATTGTGATCGTGAGTCTCTTGTTCAGCGTGGACTGTGTGTCTTTCAACGTGAACTATGTGTCTCCCAGCGTGACCGTGAGTATCTTGTTCAGCGTGGATTGCGTGTCTTTCAACGTGGACTGTGTCTTTCAGTGTAGACTGTCTCCCCGTGTGATTGTGAGATTGTGAGTCTCTTGTTCAACATGGACTGTGTCTTTCAGCGTGGACTTTGTGTCTCCCAGTGCGACTGTGAATCTCTTGTTCAGCATGGACTTTGTTTCTTTCAGCGTGGACTATGTGTTTCCTAGTGTGTTCGTGAGTCTCTTGTTCAACGTGGACTGTGTCTTTCAATGTGGACTATGTGTCTCCCAGCGTGACCGTGAGTCTCTTGTTCAGCATGGATTGCATGTCTTCCAGCGTGGACTGCGTGTCTTCCAACCGACCGTGAGTCTCTTGTTCAGCGTGGACTATGTGTCTTTCAACGTGGATTGTGTGTCTTTCAGCGTAGACTGTGTCTCGTAGGGTAACTGTGAGTCTCTTGTTTAGCGTGGACGGTGTATTTCAGTGTAGACTATGTGTCTTTCAGTGTGGACTGTGTGTCTGTGTCTTTCACCGTGGACTATGTGTCTCCCAGCGTGACCGTGAGTCTCTTGTTCAGCGTGGACTGCGTGTCTTTCAGCGTGGACTGCGTGTCTTTCAGCGTGATTGTATGACCGTGCCTAATGTGACTGTGTGTCCACTTGACAGCGTGACTGTGTACCTACTCAGCGTGACTGTTTGCCCACCCGCCAGCGTGAATGTGACACCTGGTCAGCGTGACTGTTTGCCCACCCGCCAGCGTGAATGTGACACCTAATCAGCGTGACTGTTTGTCCACCCGCCAATGTGACTGTCCACCTGTCGGCATGATTGTGTGTCCCTTCTGAACCGTGACTGTGTTGTCCACTTGCCAGCGTGACTGTGTGTCCCTGTAGAACCGTGACTGTGTGTCCACCTGCCAGCATGACTGCGTCCACCTGCCAGCATAACTGTGTCCTTGTTTAGCATGATTGTGTGTCAATGCTCAACGTGACTGTGTATCCCTGTCAGCGCGACTGTGTGTCAATGCTCAACGCGACTGTGTATCCCTGTCAGCGCGACTGTGTGTCTCTTTCTCAGCTGATTATGTGCTAGCATGACTGTGTCTTCTCTGCTATTGTGATTGTGCTGGGCATGGCTATGTCTCTTTGGCGCTCTGCTGCTAAAACCTGAGTAAATGATTGAAGTTTCTCTTTCTTTTGACTAAGACTTTGAGGTTTTTATGCTTACTGCTATAAACCTCTTAAGCTCTCTCTCTCTCTCTCTTAAGGTACGTCATTTGTTCATCTAGGTGACTTGACCCTTCCCTGACAACATCAGAATCTAAAAGTGTCCGAGTATAAGAATGATCTAAAACAATCCTAGATTAGTATTGTTGTTCTTTACTGTTGTTATTTCCTGTATATTATTATTGTTTTATCAGTTATAATATTGTTACTGTACATGGCATTTGGTAAATCATTTCAAGGACCAACTTTAACGCAGTGACCTGTTGCAGTTTATGTAACTTCGCAAGACATTCTTTATTTGTACCTCCTACGAGTGTTGAACTTGTTTTAATCAATCATGTAAACCCTAAAAAGAACAATGTAACCTTGGGGAGAAAAGCAAGCATAAGAAAAAAATAAAAATTAAATTATAAAATGTATTTATTGCTCCCCCAAAAGAAGTCGGCGCTAGTGGATTTTCCTAGTGGAAAATCAGTATAAATAAGAGGCGCCCCCTCATTATACACACAGTTACACAAGTGAAGTTCGCATTTTCTGGGCGAGAGAAGTTCACATCTATTGGAGGAGAAGACTGTTTTAGGGTTTATATTTTTGGAAAGCATTTCCATATTTTCTCTTTCTTCATTGTACACTGTTCTCAGAATTATCATCTCTAGATGAAGGTTGTTGGGTTTTCTCCCATTTGGGTTTACCAGGATAAAAATACTTGTGTTATTGTTTTGTGCTTTGTTTACCTTCTAGTGATCCTATTGATAAATGATATACTGATATAATCCTAAGAAAATCTAACATGGTATCAGACCAGTGCTAGAAGAAGCCATTGTCGAAACTTTGTCGGAAACCGGTCGGAACGAGGGTTTCATCTTTCAAAGCCTTCACTCAATTTTTTTGCAGAAAAAGAGCCTTGGGAATTTCACTCTAAGGAGGGCGGATCTTTTGGTGAAGGCAGAATTCAATTTTGAGAATTTTCAAATTTTGACAAAATTGTGGAGCTGCAACAGAAATTAGGGTTTCAGTTTTTGACTTACTTCCTCCACAGTTTTGGATCGACTCTACCTCGTCTCAACTCACCTCTCTAAAGCGCATTTATCTATGGAGTTAGCTATCCGAAACTCCAACCTTTAGTTTTGACTAGGTCTTTACTGGGGTTTCAGATCCAGATCTACACTCAAGATGATCAACATTGAAGGTTGAAGATCGTCTGGAAGGGGCTTCCAACTTCATCCCCTGGAAATCTAGGGTTCTTCTTCTACTAGAAGAAAATGACCTATTACAGTTTGTAAATGCAAACGTCCCAGAACCAGAAGCCGAAGAAGACAAACCTTGCTGGAGGAAGAATGATGCCAACGCAAGAAGGATTTTGGTGGACTCAGTAAGAGACCACTTGGTTCCTCAAATCTTAGAAAAGATGACAACGAGGAAGATGTTTAAAACCTTGAAGAAGTTATTTGAACACAGTAACATCAATGTGACTCTCACATTGAGGAATAAACTGTCGAATTTGAAGATGACGAAGTCCGAGAATATTGCCTCATATTTCATGAGGATCACCGAGCTCTGGGACAAGCTAAAGTCCAGTGGAGACAACATTGAAGAAAATGATCTCGTTATGACCACCTTAAATGGTCTCCCGCCATCTTGGGAGTCTTTCATCAAACTATAAGTGGTCGAACCAGGTTTCCCAAATTTGATAAGCTATGGGAAGAATGCACTCATGAAGAAATGAGAATAGCAGCACGCCAAAGACTTCATGGCACTCAACTTGAGGAAAATCAAGCGTTCGTATCTCATGCCAAGAAAGGCAAGGGAAGGGGAAGTAAGTCGTAAATCACAAGTGCCAAGATAAGAGATCAAGTCCTCCCCTAGATCAGAAGAAACAAACGAAGGATCTATCTCAGATCCAATACTACAGGTGCAAAAAATACGGTCATTTTGCCAGTAGCTGTCGTAGTTCACATAAAAGGAAGCATGAAGCTTCCACTACTGATGTAGAAGAAGATCATCATCACAAGAAACAAAGGAATGAAGATTGTACAAAATTCTTCTTCATATTAGCTCTATCAGGTACGGTTCCCACCACTAGTGATACTTGGGTCATAGATAGTGTTGCATCTAGACACATGATAGGTTATAAAGAAATTTTCTCAGAGGTAGATGAGAAAGATTCTCATCTCCGTGTTGTACTTGGAGATGATGCTAACTACACTGTGAAGGGATCTCGGGCTACCTCCCTTCAGCTAGAGTCTAATGATACTCTACACTTAAGTGATTTTCTCTATGTACTTGGTATGAAGAGAAATCTTTGTTTCCATCTCAACCTTAGAAGACGAAGGATACTAAGTAGCATTTTCAGATGGAAAAGTACTTTATTGAGAGAACCACTCAAGCATGAATACAACCAAAGTAATTGGTATAAGAGAAGAGAGCTTGTACCGACTGAACACTCTACCGGTTGAAGCCCTAGTCCATGAATCTACAAGTATGGGTGAGCTATGGCATAAAAGACTAGCTCATTTAAATTATAGAGCCCTCCAAGCCGTAAAGAATATTGTTACAGGTACACCAGTGCTACAAGTAGACCATGATGGAACATGTAGAGGATGTGCACTTGGCAAGAATGCCAAGAAATTCTTCCCAGATAGTGAGAGCAGATCCAAAGAAATCTTGGATCTAGTGCACTCTGACTTGTGCGGCCCAATGACAGTTTCTTCATTAGGAGGATATCATTACTATGTAACATTCATTGATGACTACTCACGGAAGACTTGGATATACTTTCGCAAGACCAAGGAAACCAAGGATGTACTCAACAAGTTCAAAGAATTCAAAGCACAAGTCGAGAATTTGTCAGGGAAGAGGATCAAGATTCTAAGATCAGATAGTGGTGGAGAATACACCTCTGTAAAATTCAGTGATTTTTGCAAGGAAGCAGGAATTATGAGGGAGCTCACAGTTCCTTACAACCCCCAACAAAACGGGGTTGCTGAAAGAAAGAACAAAACAATTGTCGAGGTAGCCAAAGCCATGATACATGACCAAAGTCTACCTATGTTCTTATGGGTAGAAGCATCTAGAACAACTGTATATGTACATAACAGATGCCCACATAAGGTAGTAGAGAACATGACCCCAGAAGAAGCTTTCACAGGAGTAAAACCAAAAGTGGGTCACCTTCGAATCTTTGGCTGTCTAGTCTACATCCACGTTCCGAAGGAGAAAAGGACAAAGTTAGAACCTTCAGGCAAGAAGGGAACTTTCGTGGGATATAATGAATCTTCAAAGGCCTACATAATTTATATCTGAGGATCCAAGCAGATTGAAGTTAGTAGGGATGTGACCTTTGAAGAAGAGATGGCTGTCAAGAAAGGCAGAGGATCAAACATGTAGATCGATGATGAAGAGATGCTAGGAACAGAGGAGATGAGATCAAATCCCCCTCAAGCTCTGAGGGAGTTAGCATAGAAAGATGAACCCATTGATCCCATTGATCCCATTGATCCAGTCGTGACAGTTGATATTCCCGAAGATATGGAAGTAAGCCAAAAAGACCTAGATGGGCACAACATACCTTACAGGATGCAGAGGGGCATGAAGCTCCACATGGCACTTTTTGAGAAAGCAAAAGAACTCAGAGGTTCTCCAGTTATGTTGCATTGATCAGTCACAACATTGACTCAACCCACCACTTATGAAGAAGCATCTAGACACCAAGTTTGGGAAGATGCCATGGTGGAAGAATATCAATCCATCATGAAGAATGATGTGTGGGAGATTCTATCGAGACCTGAGAGGAACTTAGTTGTATCTTCCAGATGGCTATACAAAATCAAACATGGAGCAGATGGTAGTATTGAGAAAATACAAAGCTAGATTTGTTGCGAGAGGGTTCTCTTAGAAAGAGGGAGTTGATTATGATGAGACATTTGCTCCTATGGCTCGATACACTTCCATCAGATCGATCATTACTATTGCTTTAGCTATGGGATGGAAGTTACATCAGATGGATGCCAAGACAACCTTTCTTAATGGTATTATTGAGGAAGAAGTATATATTGCATAACTAGAAGGGTTTGTTGTCAATGGAAAGGAGTCTCATGTATGCAAGTTGAAAAAGGATTTATATGGACTCAAGCAAGCACCTCGTGCTTGGTATGGATGAATAGACGGAGTTTTGGAGAGTCTGGGATTCACCAAGAGTGATCCAGATACCAACCTTACTACAAGGTTGTGAATGATGAGCCATTGATTTTGGTACTATATGTTGATGACCCGTCTCTCACTGGATATGAGAAACTTATTGTATGGTGTAAGAAGAAACTCGCCTCTGAGTTTGAAATGAAGGATCTTGGATTGATACATTACTTCTTGGGATTAGAAGTATGGTAGAGGAAGGAGATTTTCCTAGGTCGAGGAAAATACACCATAGATATACTGAAGAGATTTGGAATGTTGGACTGCAAGTCCATAGCTACTCCAATGGATGCAAATTTGAAGAAGCTGAGAGATTCTGCTTCAGATTCAAATTTGATTGATCCTACTATGTATCGCCAGTTGATTGGGTCTTTGATGTATCTAACAAACAACAGACCAGATATTTGTTTTGCTGTGAATGCCCTCAGTCAATTCATGTGCGAACCGAAGCAGATAGACTGGATTGCTTTAAAACATGTGCTCAGATACTTACGTGGCATTGTGGGATATGGTCTACGATATGATTTGGAATGTGACTTGAAATTGCAAGGGTTTATAGATTCGGATTGGGCCGGATGCACTACAGATAGGAAGAGTACTTCAGGATGCTGTTTCAGTCTGGGTTCTACAGTAACTTCCTGGTGTAGTAGGACGCAGAACTCGGTAGCTCTCAGAACTATAGAGGTCGAGTATATGGATGCTAGTTCAACAACTCGAGAAGCAGTTTGGCTTCGTAAACCTCTTGCAGGATTGTTTGCCCAAATTCCAGAGCCAACTGTGATAACCAGAGTTGTGTGCAGATGTCAGTGAACCCCGTTTTTCACGACAAGTCGAAGCATATAGAACTTGATACGTGATATGGTGCAGTAAGGTGCTGTAGAGCTACAGTATATTTCGATAGATGGCCAGACTGCAGATGTTCTCACCAAGCCTCTTTCTAGGGTGAAGTTTGAATACTTTCGCGGGAGACTTGGAGTAGAAGAGAACGATTCCCTACTTGAGAGGGAGAGTTTAATGAGAGACATTTACCTTATTGTTGCCCAGGTAACTTTTCTTGTCCAGGTTCTCAACCAGGTATTGGAGAAATCTCATTAGCAGATGAGACAGACAAGTAGTAGATGGTCGGGTTCACACAAGGGCCTCTGCTCGTCCATGTGCTCAACCAGGTATAGGAGAAATCCAATCTGCAGATGAGTCGGACAAGTAGCAGATGGCGTTGTGATTGCACACGTACCTCTACTTGTTCAGGTTCTCAGCCAGGTATGGGAGTATCCCATCGGCAGATGAGACGAACATGTAGTAGATGGCGGTGCACATTTACTTGTTTAGTTTCTCATCTAGGTATCAGAATACCCCGTCGACAGATGAGATGAACAAGTAGTAGATGGTCATACACATTTGCTCATCCAGGATTCTCTAGCCAGGTATGGAAGTTTCCCATTAGCAGTGGAGACAGACATGTAGCTGAAGATTTTCTCTAAGACATCATAATAGAACTAATTCATGAAGACAACTCTCGAAGGGAAAAGATCATGCATACAACCTTCAGTATGTATAGAGATGATGGAGACAGTATAGATGTACAGATGAAACCTAGATGATTGTGATGTAGATGAAGATCGAAGAATACCTTCCTTGTTGAGAGGGAGTGTTAGAGTTTATGTAACTTTGGAAGACATTCTTTATTTGTACCTCTTATGGGAGTTGAACTTGTTGTAATCAATCATGTTAACCCTAGAAAGAACAATGTAACCTTGGGGAGAAGAGCAAGCATAAGAAAGAAATAATAATTAAATTATAAAATGTATTTATTGCTCCCCAAGAGAATTCTGCCCTAGTGGATTTTCCTACTGGAAAATCAATATAAATAAGAGGCACCCCCTCCTCATTATACACACAGTCACACAAGTGAAGTTCGCATTTTCTGGGAGAGTGAAGCTCATTATAGTATGTAAGGAAGATATGGTACTTAAGTTCGAGATGAAGGTCTTTGTCTAGATGCATTACTTCTCGAAGTTGGAGGTTTGGCTGAGACTAGGGGAGATTTTTCTTGCGCAGGGTAAGTATGTATTTGATATTTTGAAGAGATTCCAGATGGATGACTATAGGCCCATGGCCACACCTTTGATCACTAATCTAAGGAAGGTCACTACTTTAGATTCAAATATGGTGGATCCCACGTTGTACAGACAACTGATAGGTTCCTTGATGTATCTGGTGAACACTAGGATTGATATATGTTTTGCAGTAAACACCTTGAGCCAGCTTATGTCGGAGCCAAGGAAAGAACATTGGGTAGTTGCAACACAGGTGCTCAGATACTTGAGGGGCTTGGTGGAGTATGGGCTGAGATATCTTGGAGATGGTGGAGTGAAGTTACATGGGTATACAAACTTAGATTGGGAAGGCAGTGCATCATATAGGAAGAGCACCTCAAGGTGTTGCTTCAACTTGGGATCAGGAATGACATCTGGGTTTAGTTGGAAGCAGATTTCCCTGGCACTCAGTTCAATAGATGCAAGGTAACATGGCAGCAAGTACAACTAGTTGTGAAGCCATCTGGATTGGCAAGTTGCTAGTAGGTTTATTTGAACAAGAGTTGGGTACTACATTGATTTATTATGATAACAAGAGTAGCATCAAACTCTTTGAGATTCTAGTTTTTCATGATATATCCAAGCACATTGAGATTGGGTATCACCTCATTTGAGACGGGTTTCAAAAGGGAACAATGAAGCTCTAGTATGTACTCAAAGATTAGCAGGTTGTAGATATGTTGACCAAGCCCTTAACAAAAGGGATGTTTGACGCATTTAGAGACAAACTTGGATTGGTGCAGAATACCTTCCTTTCTAAGAAGGATTGTTGATGTTTGTAGGTCAGAGCTTTCACCAGGTTTAGTGTCAAACATTCCTGAAGTCATCCAAGCCAAATCTATTTTGTAATTCATTTTTAATACATTAGTGATTTAGACTAATCTCAACCGTCGATCTCACCAAGAGATTAGGGTTTTGGTGGATTAGGATTATTGTTGAAGTATAAGGGCGACTCATAGTAGAGGGTAAAGAAACATTCGTTAATTATGGTCGGAAGGTGAAGAAACTCATTCAGAGAGCGAACTTAGAGCACTGAAGGCAAGGCCAGTCAATAACGAGGCAACAACAGGGATAGATCTGTACAGTTGTATGGAGCTGGTAAAACAGATTCTTATAGTTGTACAGATACATGCAATAGGTCTGTACAGTCGTACTGGTTTGTATATGCCTGCAATAGTCCTGTACAATTACTAGCAACTGTTGTGATGATTTCTCGGTTGTTTGAGGGCAATTTTCCTCAATAAGTTTGCGGATTTTTGCCTCATTTTGAGTACTGTACAACTGTAAGTTTCTACCACTATGGAAGTTTCCTTGTAAGCCTTGATCTATTAATGAAAAGATGATATGAAGGTGTAAATCATCTGTGTATTGTGTTTTTCTTTTGCTGTTTGTATTTTCCAGCTATCATTGTGATTGATGCGTGCTTAGATTTTATTTCTATTATTGAGTAAATTGAAGATCTGATTTATTTAATAAAGAGCATAGGACGTTAGTCACCCAGGGCTTGAAAATTTAGGAGATGCTCCTCCATAAAGATCATTTATTCCCCCATAATGCCAATGCAGCAGGTTTTGACCATGTCAAGGTGTGTTTAGGCTCATTATGTTAAAGTAGTAGCAACAAGGAAGGTCTTCCTGCATGCATGTGTTCTTGCATGCAGAAGAGATTAATTAGGAAACCGGTTGTATTTAATTTACTTTTCCTAAGTTTACTTTGGAAAATAAATTAAAGTGATCTAAATTAACTTTAGTGAACCACTAGTTAAAGTGAAAGTGAACTTAGGGTTTTTGCTTTACCACTAGTTAAAGTGAAAGTGAAATTAGGGTTTTTGCTTTACCACTAGTTAAAGTGAAATTAGGTTTTTGCTTTACCTAAAGTTATAAAAGAGAGATCAATTGGTGGAGAGAACACACTTGTATTTCGACAAAGACAAGATACAGATAAGGAGAGAAAGTAAGACAGAGGATTTAGCTGAGAAGACGGAGGAGCGAGCAGCAGGATCATTGAGCTTCGTACAGCTAGGTCGTACACTCACACAGGAGGGTGTTGAGGTTTAGCTAGGATTTTCCCAGTGATTTTGTCGGGTACTGCATTCGCTTTACCTAAAATGAAATTAGGGTTTTCGCTTTACCTAAAGTTATAAAAGAGAGATCAATTGGTGGAGAGAACACACACATTTGTATTCTGATAGAGACAGGATACAGACAAGGAGAGAAAGTCAGACAGAGGATTTAGCTTAGAAGACGGAGGAGCGAGCAGCAGGATCATTGAGCTTCGTACAGTTAGGCCGTACACTCACACAGGAGGGTGTTGAGGTTTAGCTAGGATTTTCCCAGTGATTTTGTCAGGTACTGCATTCGCTTTACCTAAAGTGAAATTAGGGTTTTCGCTTTACCTAAAGTTATAAAAGAGAGATCAATTGGTGGAGAGAACACAAACATTTGTATTCCGATAGAGACAGGATACAGACAAGGAGAGAAAGTCAGATAGAGGATTTAGCTGAGAAGACAGAGGAGCGAGCAGCAGGATCATTGAGCTTCGTACAGCTAGGCCGTACACTCACACAGGAGGGTGTTGAGGTTTAGCTAGGATTTTCCCAGTGATTTTGTCGGGTACTGCATTCGCTTTACCTAAAGTGAAATTAGGGTTTTCACTTTACCTAAAGTTATAAAAGAGAGATCAATTGGTGGAAAGAACACACACATTTGTATTTCGACAGAGACAGGATACAAACAAGGAGAGAAAGTCAGACAGAGGATTTAGCTGAGAAGACGGAGGAGGGAGCAGCAGGATCATTGAGCTCCGTATAGCTAGGCCGTACACTCACACAGGAGGGTGTTGACGTTTAGCTAGGATTTTCCCAGTGATTTTGTCGGGTACTGCATTCGCCAGGTTTGGGTGAATTTGCAGTGATTGTAAAAGTTCCATATTTTCTCATAATAAAATCTATATTTGACTGTTGCACTGGTTTTCCCATCTTGGGTTTTTCTGGGGGTTTCCATACCCAAAATAATAGTGTCAATATTGTGATGTGATGTTGTGATTTATTTCTCAGTTTTATATTCCGTTGCATACTGTAAAAGATATTCATGTGTGGTTATCAGTTGAGAGATTTGCATGCACTGTTTAGCCCTAGTTGAATATGAAAGCAAAATTTACATGGTATCAGAGCTCTGGTGAACTAAAGCTGAGAGATTTGCAGCAACAGTGATAGATCAGGGGCAGATCTATAGGAAGTCACAAACCTAGACTTCCAGATCTAGGGCTTGACGGGTACACTTCACTATGGCCATGCAATTGAGAGTTGAAGATAGACTCCAGGGTGCTTAGAACTTTCCTACATGGGAAAAGAGGATCACAAGGATCTTGGACGTCAATGATGTTGAGGAGCACATTGACTTCACAAAAGTTACACCCACAGATCCGACAGATCTGATAGCCTGGAAGAAGATTGATTCCAGAGCCATGCTGATTATCATGGATGGCGTGAAGGACCATATATTCCCTCACCTTTCTGGTAAGAAGACTGCATTGGAGATGTGGAAGGCTTTGGAAAGTCTATACCAGAGCAAGAACGAGAACCAGAGGATGGTGTTGCAAGAGAGGATGCGCAACACCAAGATAACCCAGGGAGAAGGAGTGTTCCCTTATCTCACAAGGCTCACACAGATCAAGGATGAGCTTGGAGCTGTTGGGTTTTAGATTGATGATGAGGAGCTAGTTCAGATAGCCCTCAATGGCTTCTTTAAGCCATGGGACACCTTTGTCAAAGGTGTTGTGGCTAGGGAGAAGCTGCTTGATTGTTAGAGACTATGGGATGACTTTGTGCAGGAGGAGACCTGCATGGGTCAAGGATCAGGCTCATCCAACAGTGCCCCACAGATTGTGGATGAGGAGGCTCTAACCCTTACAGGGAAGAGCAAGGGGAAGGCAAAGAGGAAGAATGACGGTAAGAAGAACCTTGACGTGTCAAAGGTCAAGTGTTTTATCTACCATAAGCAGGGACACTTTTCCTGTAAGTGCTCATACAAGAAGAAGAAGAGTAACACTTAGATGGCTGGATCTGCAGAGGTGGATGAGTTCAGTAGGAACTTCGATGAGGAGTTTTGCTTGATAGCTTGCATGGCAAGCACCACAAGGAGCAGCATATGATACATTGACAGTGGAGCATGTAGTCACATGACTGGACATAAGAGATTCTTGAGAGACTTGCAGGAGGGTGGAACAGGGCTCCACGTTGAGCTGGGTGATGATGCGCGGTATCAAGCGTAGGGAGTTGGCACTGTTTCATTTGAGAGGGAGTCTGGCAAACTCCTCAGTTTTGCTGATGTGTTATATGTTTCAAGACTGACCAAGAACCTTATATTAGTCTCCACTCTGGAGAACAAGGGATATCAGGTGAAGTTTTGTGACCATAGAGTGTATATCAGGCCCAAGGGGTCAGATAGGAGCTTGGATCGGGTGATTGGCAGAAGGAGAGGGAAAGTGTACAGATTACACTTTGAGTCTGCAAAGGCTCTAGTCAGCAGCAGCAGCAGCAGTCAGGGTCGGTTGTGGCATAGGAGGATGGCACACTTACACCCTGGAGCAGTGAAGCATTTGAGACAAGAAGTCATTGGAGTTCCTCTGGTATAGGAGGAAAGCATAACCACTGCAAGGGTTGTGCTTTGGGGAAGAACATTAGGAAGCCTTTCCCACAGAGTGAGCACAAGTCTAAGGAGCCCTTGGACTTGGTGCATTCTGATGTATGCGGACCTATGACTGTCCATTCGTTCAGTGGTTACAGTTATTACATAACCTTCATTGATGACTATTCCAGGAAAACTTGGATCTATTTCTTGAAGGCCAAGTTAGAGGTCTTTGAGAGGTTTCCGAGAGTTCAAGACTCTTGTGGAGAACCAAACAGGAAAGAAGATTCGAGTGTTGAGGACAGACAACAGGGGTGAGTACACTTCCAATGAGTTTATGGAGTATTGTTCAGTTGAGGGGATCAAGAAGGAGCACACTGAGCCGCATACCCCACAATAGAATGGAGTTGCAGAGTGGAAGAACAAGATTGTGGTTGGAGCAGCCAAAGCCATGCTATTTGACCCGTGATCACCACTATTCCTGTGGGCCGAGGCATACAGGACTACAATGTACATTTAGAACAGGTGTCCCCACGCAGCCTTGGGGAAGAAGACACCAGAGGAGGTCTTCACAGGCACTAGGCCAGATGTTGAGTCACATTCGCATGTTTGGCAGTGTCTGCTATTGTCATGTTCATGCTGACAATGGGAAGAAGCTGGACCCTTCTGGAGAGAAGGGGTTACTTGTTGGTTATAGCGAGATTTCGAAGGTATATAGAGTTTACATTCCTGCTCGCTGGAGGAACATTGTGAGCAGGGATCTCCAATTCAATGAGGATAGGGCCTTGCGGAGATCTCTGGACTTACCGGCAGAGCAGGAGCCAACACAGGAGGCAGGAGTCAATTTGGAGGAGCCAGATGTACAGGTACAGGTACAGACACAGAGCATAGGTTCTAGTGGTCAGAGGGAGTTAGGTGGACAAGATCCTTCAGTGATTGACTTGAAGGATGAGCTGCAGCAGGAGACGGATATCCAGCAGCCGCAGAAGGTTGACAGTAGGCCAAGGCCTAAGTGGTTTAGATCCGCAGTGCTGGAGGATCTACCATGGATGGGGTAGATCCTCCACAGACATCTTTTAGACGGAGTGTGCCACTGGAGAGGCTTAGTTATATGGCATTGATGACAGAGTTGATTAACTCTGAACCTTCTAGCTTTGGGGAGGCTGCACAACATGATGTGTGGCAAGAAGCTATGGTTGAGGATTATGTCTCCATTATGAAAAACTAGGTATGGGAGGTTGTGCCGAGGCCACAAGGGAAAAAAGTTTTGGGATCTAGATGGATCTACAAGGTGAAGCATGCAGCAGACGGAAGCGTGGAGAAGTACAAGGCGTGCTTCGTGGCAAAGGGGTTTTCACAGAAGGAGGGCATTGACTATGAGGAGACCTTCGCCCTTGTTGCGAGGTATTCTTCCATTTGGACCATTATCTCACTAGCAACTGAGATGGGTTGGCGTGTCCATTAGATGGACGTCAAGACTGCCTTCCTCAACGGAGTGATAGAGGAGGAGGTGTACATTGAGCAGCTAGAGGGGTTTGATGTGGAGAACAAGGAGACACATGTATACAGATTGCATTGAGCTCTTTACGGGCTCAAGCAGGCACCTCGAGCATGGTACTCGAGGATTGACAGTTATCTACGGGAGATGGGATTTCAGCGGAGTGAGGCTGACTACAACCTGAACTTCTTGACAGGTGAGGTGCCTCTCATACTGGTCTTATATGTGGATGATTTCTTTTTGACAAGAGATGAGAGGCTGATTGGAGACTGTAAGTCCAACCTTGTAGTAGAGTTTGAGATGAAAGACCTTGGGTTGATGCATTAATTTTTGGGCTTGGAGGTTTGGCAGAGGGATGGATGCTTCTTCATCGGAGAGGGGAAGTATGTGGTAGAGATCCTGAAGAGATTCAGGATGGAGGATTGCAAGCCTATGGCCATACCTCTAGTTTCCAACTGGAGGAAGATTGATGCATCAGGGTCAGATGGATTTGATCCTACCTTGTATCGTCAGCTTATCAGATCGCTTATGTATCTGGTCAACACTCGACTAGACATCAACTTTGCAGTCAACTCTTTGAGTTAGTGCATGGTGGACCCTCGGAGAGTGCATTGGACGACTGCGAAGCACATACTTTGCTACATTAGAGGTACAATGGAGCATGGATTGGTCTATGAGCGCAGGGGGCGTGTATAGTTAGCAGGTTTCACAGATGCTGACTGGGCAGGATGTGTAGAGGATCGAAAGAGCACTTTAGGTTGCTGTTTCAGCATTGGATCAGGGGTTGTCTCTTGGTTTAGCAGGAAGCAGAAGTCAGTTGCATTGAGCTCGACAGAGGCTGTACATGGAAGCCAGCATGGCTGCTTGTGAGGGTATGTGGCTGAGGAAGTTACTTGCAGGGTTGTTCGAGTGTGAGCTAGAGACTACAGTAGTTCACTGTGACAATCAGAATGGCATTAGGCTATCTGAGAATCCAGTGTTCCATGACCGGAGCAGACACATAGACATCAGATACCACTTCTTGAGAGATTGTGTTTAGAGGGGAACCATTCGGTTGGAGTACATACAGACAGATGAGCAGGTGGCGGACATTTTCACCAAGGCACTTTGCAGACAGAGTTTTGTGAAGTTCAGGGATAAGTTGGGGTTGCTACCGAATCCCTTCCTCGTTGAGAGGGAGTGTTAAACTAGTAGCAACAAGGAAGGTCTTCTTGCATGCAGAAGACTTAAATTAGGAAACCAGTTGTATTTAATTTACTTTTCCTAAGTTTACTTTGGAAAATAAATTAAAGTGATCTAAATCAACTTTAGTGAACCACTAGTTAAAGTGAAAGTGAAATTAGGGTTTTGCAAAATTAGGGTTTTTGCTTTACCACTAGTTAAAGTGAAATTAGGGTTTCGCTTTACCTAAAGTTATAAAAGAGAGATCAATTGGTGGAGAGAACACACTTGTATTCCGACAGAGACAAGATACAGACAAGGAGAGAAAGTAAGACAGAGGATTTAGCTGAGAAGACGGAGGAGCGAGCAGCAGGATTACCGAGCTTCGTATAGCTAGGTCGTACACTCACATAGGAGGGTGTTGAGGTTTAGCTAGGATTTTCCCAGTGATTCTGTAGGGTACTACATTCACTAGGTTTGGGTGAATTTGCAGTGATTGTAGAAGTTCCATATTTTCTCATAATAAAATCTATATCTGACTGCTGCACCGGTTTTCCCATCTTGGGTTTTTCCAGGGGTTTCCATACCCAAAATAATAGTGTCAATATTATGATGTGATGTTGTGATTTATTTCTCAGTTTTATATTCTGCTGCATACTGTAAAAGATATTCATGTGTGGTTATCAGTTGAGAGATTTGCATGCACTGTTTAGCCCTAGTTGAATATTAAAGGAAAATTTACACATTACAACAAGGGCCTTCTTTAAATTTCCACATCAGAAGATCCAGCGGTAACATGACCAAAACTAGGCGATCTTGATTGAAACTTGATGAATTTGACCAAAAATGTCAACTTGTCTTGTGAAATCTACAAAGCCAATTTGATTTAATGAAACTCATCAATTTATGGTGAGCCTTGCGAATATGAATCAATGTTAAAAAAGTCGGCCATGGCAAAAAGTCGGCAATTTTCTCGAATACAACTTCTTGGCAACATCGGCGAAAAAATCGGGAAAAATCGGTAAAAGCTTGCAAACATTAAAAAATAGAAAATACATTCATTTTTTTGAATTTTAAACATATAAAGCAACAATATCATCATAAAAACATATTGGAACATAAATATGAAGAAAGCACTGATATATATCATCATCATGTAGTCATGCCAAATATAAAACGATACATGAAAGTCGATACTAAAACATCATAGTTGTCCAATCAAGGACTCAAAAGTGTATAAAGTTTAAAGAATACAAAATGACATCACATATATAAATGTATCTGAGGAAAACTAGCATCTAGCTATCTAATATCAATGCCCTCTTCCCCTTTGACGGGAAAATAGCATGGGTCATTTGTCAGGCCTGCCCCTAGCACTAGAAGTAGCAGCAGAAGGCCTTGGCCCTGCATCTAATACTAGACATTGAGTGATGGATGGAATACTAGATGTATCAATTGGTGTAGAAGGTGGTCGCGATGCTAGCACATCACCCTCCATGGTGTCTCCAACCTCTTCCTCCTCCTCCTGCCCCTCTTCTAGCCATGCAGGTTTTCAACTCCGGTTTATCTTTTATCAAGGTTTATAACAGCCGCATCATCATCTTCGTTCATCTTTGTTTGAACCAGGGTGTATTATTTTATCCATTTGACTTATTGGATTTTACCTTCGAGCAGCAAAAACGTATCTAAATTCCAATTTTTTCTCCATGCAAATGCTTAGTGGCATTCAAATTGCTTACATGTTACTTTCCTGCTATATTCTTTTGAATAGTTATATGTCATGAAATGAATTCTAGTTTCTTTTTGAGATCTTTTAAATTTTTAGGCAGGTTAGTCAAATTCACATCATCACCTTTCTTCATTACCGTTTGAACCAGGGTGTATAATTTTACCCATTTGAATTATAGGATTTTACTTTTGAGCAGCATGAATTAATTTGCATTCCAATTTCTTCATTCAATTCGTTACTGGATTTCGCATTGCTTACATGTTAATGACGAAATGACCAATTTGCATGCCAAATGACAAAAAAAAACCGATTTTTCCCTTTTAAAAACGTGGATTGAAGGCCTGGGCGCTTTTTTGTGTCTACTCGTGACTTTTCCTAACCAAAAGTCACGCCTCCACGCTTTTTTTAAAAGAAGGTGAATTTTACTCGTCGAAAAATCGGCTTGGAGTAAAGTCACGACTTTTCCGACTTCTCGCGAAAAATTGCCGAGGTTTTCAACACTGATATGAATGGATCCATAAGATGGAATCATATTTGCCGGACTCAACTAAGCACAAGATTTGTCTTGGCCCATTGGTGAAATTTCACTCATTACTTGACAAAAATTTGCCAGTCAATTCTGCATATTTGTCACATAGAATAATACAAGTAATACATAATTAATAAAAATATAAATTTTGTGCATTGAAATTAGGTTAGGCTTGAAAGATCACAATATAATGCAAATATAACCCATGTATTTTTAAATCCCAGAATTGTATTTGTATAACTAAGTATATCATATGATCATATGTGAAAATCGCTTTGGACTCAGATGAACAAAGAATCCAATGTCAAATTTGAAATCACATGACATCTTATATAAGAGTATAATACATATATCATCCAAGGTTTGAGGGCCAAGCCTAGGTCCCAATCTCATTGTACTTAAAAAACTCTCGTAGGCTATTGCACAAACCTGGTAAAAATCCAGGAGAAACAAGTGAAAAATGAAAGTGAAATGGCCTTATGGTCCTTGATAAACAAGGCCCAGGAGTTGACCTGTCAGGCCTATCTGAGTTTCTCAAGAACTAACTTGTTAAACTCTGGTCTGATTTGTTTCACTGGACTTTGCTAGGTCTGGTTTGTTCCGAATGAACCCGACTCTGTTTAGTCAAACTGACCTGGTTTATGGGTCTAGTCTAGTTAAATTGGTAATTCCTAGTCATCTTGGCCCTGTTCTGTAACTATGTATGGATTTTTGTCATTGGTTTTGTCAAGATTTCAAATTATTAGGATGTTGGGCCCTTTGTTTCATTTTTATTGCCAATTAGCAGAATCATAACATGGAATTGTGAGCATCTTGTGGTTGGACATGTTGGGCAATTTCAAGTGCATATCTTATCAGAGATCAATGCTCTCATGTATGTATGCATGTGTGTGTGTGTGTGTGTTATATGAAAAATATACAACGTAATGAGATATATAAACATATATAAAAATTAAATATCAATATTAATTATTAATATTAATATATATTATTATTAATAATCAATAAATAAGAAATGATTAATTAAATTAATTAATTAGAAAATAGAAAGAGATGCACCCTTTCATTTGAAAATGTACGATAAGGCTTATATAAATCCCTACCAAAGTAATTGTAAAATCATTATTCATATTCATTTTTACTCTTATATAAGTATACAACATGGAACTATTTTCTATTGGACTATTCAATTGAGATAGCTTTCGAGAATATCCGGATACGGATATTACACAGTGTGTGTGTGTTATAATTGTTATGATACAGAGGTAGGTGGGATGGGAGGGGGTGATGTTATAACTTGTAAATGTATTTGATACACCATCAGTGTTTTTAATGATGGGAATTACTGGTAGGATGGTTCTGTCATCTATGATTATTAAATAAACTGGCAATCAAAAATTGGTATTAACTTCAGATTCTTTTATGATTTGGCTGTTTATAGAGTCCAGCATGGTCGTGTGCATGGGAATCCAGTGATCCAAACATAGTTTATGCTGGTTTACAGGTCTGGATAACAATTCCATTATGCTTTTATTGGAAGATGTTTGAATATCAACAAACAATAAATGAATGAAATGATTTAGCTTGACATTTCTTTCATATTGTGAAATGATCTTTTGCCAAAATGTCCACTATGATAATAGATAGCAATTGCCTATATGATAACATCACCAATTAATTTTACCAATGCATGAAATGCAGAATGGAATGCTCTTACTTTTTGATTTACGAATGACATCATCCCCAGTAAATTTTATCAATGGCTTGGGCCCGCAGCCAATTCATACATTGCACTCAGTTGCATGCTCCAGGGTCCTGAACAATGAGTATAGTGGAAGGGCAATTCTGAGTGCATCTTGTTCTGGGCCTGCACTCTGGCATGTTGATGATCAGCATTGCAGGTATGATTTCGCTAGTTTCAGATTTGGCTTTGTGCAGTGATTTTTATACTCCCTCTTTACTGTTCAGTGTTGGTGTGCTTCAGCAGGTGCTGTGTATTGCAACTTGCAAGCTTAACCATTTTGCTATTTTTCTTTAATTGATGTTAACAATCACTTTAATTTGAAAATGAATTTATATGCTCATTTATGGTAAATCTCCAAGCATTCTTCTACCTCTGGAGTCTGCTTCTATTACGCATATTTTGTATGGATGGCTTTAACATAGATCTGCATTACATATTCTTTTCTGATCTCCTATGCCAATCATTTTGGATTCTTAAGTACTCTGGAGTTCAATAATAACCTATTTAAGATTTTTCCAGTGCATTTTGGCACTGAAACCCAGGCAGGAACGAATGTTTACTTCATTGTTATTATATCTACAGAATAGTAAAATAAGTAATAGTGTAAATAGACATGTTCACATAAAGCTGATGTGCAGTTTTGTTTTGGGGTGTTCATCATTTACATTCAAGCTGGGTGTTTGAATTTCCACCGGGCAGTTGCTGTTAAACAGACTTGGTTATCAGCATTTCACAAACGTTCTTTCTACTTGTTAAACAAAAAAGCTTCAAACAGTCAGCAAATCAACCACCGGTTTCTATTCAGTGGACCAACTATACCTGGTTTGAATTTTTCTGTATGCTATGGTACGATAGTTTATTATGCTTCACATTGATATGTGAGCTTTGTGGTAATATCTTGATTGGATTGCCTTCGATTTTGGCACGTCCTTCTGGGATTGAGTTTGGAATTGTGTGCAGTGGAGTCACAAACGATGGAGATATCTCTGCAAGGTTGCTGCAAAGACCCCTTTGACCAGTCAACACATATAAGTATACCCTCACAAAGCTTATTGTAATCATCTTATCAATCATTATTCAATATATTTGCAAAAATATTCCTGTCTATCCGTAATAAACTGGAACTGTCTACTACATCTGGTATGAGTCAGATTCTTTGCCAATTTATACTAGACTGATAAAATTGAAGAGCCCATACACAGCCTTCAATAATTGCTGGCCATACAAATCTGCATCACCCGGTCCATACAATTAGCTGTTCTGTACAGTGCCACTGCTGCCTACAATCATTTAATTCTTACTTAGGACATTTGTACAGCTCTGTGATGCATACAGTCACCAAATCTGTACAGCCGACTATCTGTATGTGTTGAAAACCCTTGTTTCACAGTAAGCTGGTTTAATGAACAATTCTTTATGAAATTCTTGAACAATTTAAACACACTGTAAACAATTAACAGGCTGG
>LPNX010888897.1:94670-113202 GCA_001517045.1 Pseudotsuga menziesii | reverse complement strand
ACATTCAGAAGAATGGATATGATCATACACCTCTTCATTCAGCAAGAGACAAAGATTACATTTCTCCTTCCTCTCATCATCATTTCTGGAGAAGAAAGAGAAGTCTACATGCCAGGCCCCAGAATACATGTGCACAACACACCATGCATGCTGCTTCAATACCTCACAGAGATGAAGATTGCAGCAACATATTTTCAAGTTTTTCAAACTTGAGACTTGATTCTACTTGCTTAACTAGAAGGAGGGATTTTTTCCCATGTGGTTTTTTCCCTAGGTCCTTGTATTGAGCAGTTACTTTATCTTACTTGATGTAATGGGTGACCTATGGTCTTAGTTACCAGGGCCCACAGTTTGTCCAAGTTAGCATTCAGGGGGGGTGTTAGGATTATTAATCCTCCCTTGTCCAAATTTGGTCATATGTCTAAATCGGGAGTCATGTCTAAGTCGGGAGTCCATCCAGTCTATTTATAGTCATTAGCACCATTGGGTAAACTTGACCTAATTGGGGCACATGTTTCAGTTACTAAAGTGTGGGGAACACTAATTGAGGCTCACTGCCACTTATTGCACTTGATTGCATAAGTTTAGGAGTCTCCTAGATCAATCCCTAAAATTTAGGAAGCCACTGGGAGTGCTGAAACCAACCAAGGTTAGTTCACTTCAGTTAATGACTATTCAAGCTAAGTTAGGAGTCAGTTACTTTCAGTTCAAGTCCTCCACATTCAGTTAGCGCTAGGTTTACTTGACTGCACACATGTGGGGCACATTTCTCACCTACCACAGTTAGTTAACCATTGGTCAACACTGAATGTAACACTTGAGTTGTGTTTTAGAGCTCCGATGAACTCCGGTTATGGTTTAGACAAGGACAGATAACTATTGGGTCCTCCGATAGTGATTTAGACAAGTCTTGGTTACCTACATTCAAGTAGAGTCTAATCAATTTGAACTTCCTCATGTGGATTCGAATTGCTTGTGGCTATTAAATCCATTTTACTTCATTGTAATTATCATCTGAATTACTTTTTTGATTAATGAAAGCATTCACAGCTGCAAGCCTTTTGCACTATTTCATTCTTCAATTGCTGAGTAAATTGTGAGATCTTCTTTGTGAGTTGTGTATTTGTCTACAGATCTATATGCTCAAATTTACAATCCCAACCATAAAAGCATATATTCTAAAAAGTGGGAAATGTTGAAAGATAATGGTACCAATGTGATCAAATCTCCAAACGATAAATCAATGTGGAATGCCAATAATCCACAACAAATCAATTTGGGATTGATTGATTTGTCCACATATCGAAAGTTGTGTTCAACTCTTAGTAGTTTGTATCGACATGTTTCATCAGTTGCGACACCACAAAAATGATACAGAAACATTATAAGGATTTGAGGACAAAGCCTTTCTAAGGGAGTAGCAATGTAACGAACATAAATAGGATAATAATTAAATAAAATAATAATTGTTAATTATTATAGTAGTTAGCTATTAATGTGAAGGGACATAACTCTTCATTATGAAATTCTCAAGCCATATTAAAGCCGAGCTATGTTGTAATATCCTATGATCAATCAACATGTCTATTTTTATCAACTCATGGATTATTTGTATTTTAGAAAGTGGAAGTTCGAGAATTTACAGTAAAACAGTTTTTTACCATTACAACACCCATACAAGAGAACAAGAATGACAAGAGTTTCAAAGAGGAATTTCTTTTTATCCCACATCACAAGGCTTGTTCATTTACAATTGTTTTCAAGACCAAAATAAGTTGTTCACCCTCCATTGATCCTTTTCTTGATACAGTAGTTCTAGTTAAGCTTGTGATGGATATTAATCCCAATGTATTTGTAGGAAGCTGCTATTATCATACAAAAAATGAGATGAAGTGACCTTCTTAGATTTTATAAACATAAGTTTGGTTTTGTCGGTATTGAGAGTCATGCCTATACCAAAGTAGAAATCCTTGAGAACTCTTGATCACTTATCAAGACCAAAGGGGCATATTGTTAAAAGAACAATATCATCCACTCAAGAAGGAGGATGATGACAGTTCCTACTAATGTTGTACCAATGCATCCTATCTCTATTAAACAAACTTCTAACTTATCAATGCATATACCAAAAAGGGTAGGTAGAGGAGGAATCCTTTCTTAACAACTACATTAAATTTAATATCTTCCAACCAACCCTTAGTGTCATTAAACTTGGAAATGACATTCCCATACAACCTTATTGCAACAACTCTCAACTTGAAAGGAACCTTTAACTCTTCTAATATTTTCCGCAATCTATTTCTAGGCATTGTATCAAAAGATTTCCTAAAGTCCACAAAGTGATAAATGAGATTGATCTTATTATTTCAACATTCCTCTACAATAATCCTAAGAATAATGAGGTATTTTACATTGGAATGATATCTTCTAAAATGACTTATCTTTTAGCACTTTAACCTTGACTTTCTAGTCATACGTTGATCTTATTGTCCAAAATAATAGCATATAAATTGGCTAAGAGAGGTCTAATCATAACGGTCCTATAAATAGAGGGGTTATTTTTATCGCCAATTTTAAAAATGGGTACAATAAGGCTCCGATTCCAAGTTTTAGGGAATCCTTGCTTGAGTACTATATTTAAGATCTTATGCATGTGAGGGATGAGGATATACCCCCAAATTTTTAGGATTTTTCTTGGCATCCTTCATTGTCCTTAGATTTCCCATTCATGAGGTGCTTAATCCCAAAATATGCATCTCCTAAAGAAAACCTTCA
Organism: Pseudotsuga menziesii; assembly: GCA_001517045.1. NCBI lineage: Eukaryota > Viridiplantae > Streptophyta > Pinopsida > Pinales > Pinaceae > Pseudotsuga > Pseudotsuga menziesii. The sequence continues at coordinate 110,427 of LPNX010888897.1, read as the reverse complement.
TCCTCCATGAAAAGGGGTTGAATGTTGTCCACAACATCATTTTATTCATAAAGCATCTTAAGATAACAATTCCAACCTTTCAATATAATCATGTTATTCTCTTTATATTTGCAAGGTAGAATTTGTCTCCAAAATTTCTTAGGATCCATGTTAAAGAAGTGTAGAAGCTTCTCCTGCTTATTATTCATATAGGCATTACTTTTAATGAAAGTTTTGAACTTTTTTATCTTGTCAAATTTTAGGGACTCATTAATAAGTTCTTTTATTTTTCTTCTTGTGATTATACATTCTTTATCATACCAAGGTTTGGTCATTCTATTTCTATTTTTGTATGTGTTATCCCTAAGCCTTCTACATTGGATTTCTACATGGAAAATCTAGGGAAGTTTAGATATGGGTATCAAATAGGTTATGGTTTTGAGTTTGAAGGTAGTGGGTTTTAAAAATAGTAATCCACTTAGGTCCAGGTGGAATTATCAATAGAACAAAATAAAGAAAAATAATACAACATAAATTTAAAGGATTATTAGTTTAAAATCAAGCACGAGCCCAAAATTTATCACAAATTCTAGTATGCAAATATATGCAAGGAAAGCTTCCCATTCCTGTCACATTCACATATGTTTTCTCCATGAAATAATAGCATTATTATAGGAATCTAATGAAAACAAGGAATCTACAAAAGCAATGTGCACTTAAATCTTAAATTCCATTAGATCTGGGTTTTATTGCTTATGCAGTGCATGAATAGTTCTGTTTTCAAAATACAATTAGCAATAAAACAAAAAAGAGGCACAATGCTGAAACATAACTTAAAATGATATTCAAACACACATAGATTATTGTATATTTAAAATAAATCTTACATATGTTCCACCAACCTTGTCTTCCAAAATCGAACCTCTCCACTCAGCTTCCTGAAGGAAGAAGAACCCCTCCTTATTTTTAATTCATAATTTGTATAGAAAGTTTTACAAAGATGAGTTCCAAAAATAATGGATCTATAATGAACACATAATACTCTAATGGATGAATCTTGAACCAAATCATTTCTCTTTCATGTGTTGGTTGCAATTATTAAAAGAGATGATAAATCTAATGTATAAGTCGAACTAAAGAGGTGCCTTTTAAACTTCCTAAATGTGCATATTGTTGTTGTGATTGTAACTTCGGAAGATATTCTGATGTATATTATCATTGTATATTGTTGCACCCCTTTCAAGGATGTTTTCCCTCCGTTCGTGATGTCATTATTGTGTATTTCTATTTAGTTAAACCCTTGGTTGTAAGTTGGGGAAATAGTCCCCAAAATAAATAAAGGAAAACATATTTTGAAGTATTCCCAGGTAGGTTGGCCCTAATTAGGTAACTTGGCCGACCTAGTTAGTTAGTTGAGTCACACAACTGATGTGTATAAATAGGGAGGTGTCCTCCCTCATTTGATATACACTCGCACACTCTCTCATGTGCGCATTAGGAGAGATATGACAAGTTTGCTAGAGGAGAAAGAGAGAGAGTTTAAGAAGACATCTTATTCTTGGGGTTTTCCATCTTGTGATATTGTATTAATGGTATATCTTATTGTGCTCATTATTCTTTCATATAAAGATCCCAATCAATTTGAATTAAAGTAGACAAACTAACATGGTATCATATCCACCCTAAAAGAAGGCACTATGCGGCTGAAATACTACTACAATTGCAACTATTGGAGATTAGGGTTTCATTCTTGAAAACCCTAGAAGACAAAATATAGAAATAATGGGATTTTTTTCTATAACTCGAGTTGGGAGATGGCTTGGGAGATGAAACTCATACAAAACAGAGATGAAAATTTTCTATATGTTTTGTGATATTTTCATCCTCAAATTAACTATACTTTAGGAGATATGATTCCTCCAAATCAGGGTTCTAGCCTCTTCCAAAATCTAGTCTTAAATAGGTGACGTAGGGATAATTCCTATATCTTGAGCTAGAAAGGTCCAAATAAAATTTTGCAAGATGTTGCAGATACGAAAAATATTTTATTTTATGTGTTGTAATTTTCAGACCCCGAAGTTGAAATAGCGACATGTGGAAGTCTGTACAAGTTCAATATACTGAACCAGTCCTAAAACAAGTCACCTTGGGAAACTTATCATAAGTTCCACTTGGGGAATCCAATTATGCACTAACCTGTCGGGTTGGAAATAATACATATCATGATATCTTATGACAATGTTTTAGACCTTGAAGAGTATTAATTTCAGAAATACAACAAAATCAAGATCGGATAATTTTGTAGAAGAAATTGGAGAAACTAGGGTTTCTTATTCTGAGCACTTGCCTCCATATTAGAATTGGTGTGCCATTCGATCATCAAGCAATGAGTGCAATCTGATTCTTAATTATTATGCAGTGAAAAGGAATGAACAGTACACACTAAACAAATCAAATCTCACAGGAAATAGACAAGTATTTCTCGGTAATTACAGTATTATCTTCATTAAAGAATCAAGTGTTACAATGGTGTTACATAAGGAGGAATTCGAATCATTAGGGATGAATTCGAATCCACCAACTAGATATAACTGTATATGAATGCATGGATAGAAAACTATTTCTAAATCACTATCGAAGTCCAAGATACTAACTACAGATGTCTAATTCAGTCTATCCATTAGTTACAATCAATCAAACTAGTCTAATTGTAGTTGTAGGTCAGAAGTAGATGAGATTGGGTGCCTTCCCATATGTATCCAGGAATAACTGGAGATAACTGAATTGGATAATATCTAACTGAATGTAACTGAAGCATAACTAAGTTTAACTAGTTACCAACTGCCAAAAAATGAAGGAGGTTGGTGTCGACACTCCTAGTGGCTCCTAAAATGTAGGGATTGGTCAAGGAGGCACCTAAAATTATGCATGCAAGTGCATTCAGTATCAGTTAGCCTATATCAGTGTTCCCCACACTCTAGTGATTGGTATATGTGGCCCCATTAGGCCAAGTGGACCCAATGGTACTAGTGGACCCAAATAATAATCAAAGACTCCTAAGTTTGGGAAATATAATCTAATAGACAGTTTGGTATAGGGAAGATTATAAATCCTAAAACTAACCTGTTGGGTTGGAAATAATACATATCAATATATATTATGACAATGTTTCAAACCTTGAGGAGTATTAATTTCAGAGATATAATAGAATCAATATCGAACAATTTTGTAGAAGAAATTAGAGAAACTAGGGTTTCCTATTCCTGGCACTTCCCTCCACTGATCAGTTGAAAAAGGAGGACCATCAAACTCACACTATGATGGTGCATATTTATATTGAATAATTTTCTCATTATGTGGATTTTCAAATTTTGTCCTAACACCACTATCGGGGAAAACTAGGGCATCCAAATTTTTGTAGTTTTGTCCACGGTTTTGGGGAAATGAGTATGATGCTTAGCTTGACTTGAGGAGGCACATATTTCTTTCCAATCAAATATGAAAGATACCTGATTTTAAAAATTAGTTTTTCTCTATCAAAACTTAGGTCCACCCAAAGATGTCTTCCAGAAAATATTTTAAGCAAGCATTAAGTTGAAGCAATCTCATTGGTAAGTTCTATCCTCTCTATTTCCATCTGAGGTTCTCATTTTTATCATAATTCCACACAGTACCAAGCTTGAGGAAAATATTAAAGGATTTGATAACTTCTGAGCATGGAATTAAAGAGTGATTCTCATACTTGAAGAAGCATCACTTGGAGAACTATATCAAAAAATAAGTTGCATAGCACAAGAATGACCTAGTCAAATCCAAGAGGGTTATTTCCATCTCCATTGTATCTCACACGTATCATCCTTGAATAATCCCAAGGATATGTTCAGTGCAATGACTAGCTTGTACGAAGGAAACAACATCAACAAGAAAATGACCTTGAGAAATTAACTCAAGGATGTGAATATGCAAATGTCAGAAATATAACTCCAGCATGCTGTAGAAAGTGTTGATGTATTTGTAACTTCAGAATGTATTCACTTGTATATATTATGTATTGTACCCCGATGTTTATTTCGAGAAGTATCTGTAATGTAATTGAGTCATGTCATGCCCGAATGTTTTGATCGGGAGATTCAATAATGTAAATAAGTCATGTAAAGTCATAGAGTATAACCCTCCTTATTGATCAAGGGTTAAAGTCCCCACAGTTGTGGGGCCCTAGGGTTATTAGACTCTCCTAGAGAATTCAGCCCTAGTGAGTTATTGTCAAGTCAAGAATTAGTATAAATAGAGAGGGAGCCTCTCTATTTAACACAAATTAATACACATTCACTCACACTCACTTGTAGCGCATAACTGAGAGAGAGAGAAGAAGCTGGGACAAGAGAGAGAGAGAGAGACTACTACTGTTGGGAGATCATCTTATTGTCTTTGGGTTTTACTTTTGGTGTTGATTCTATATCTGAGGAAGTTGAGGGGTTTTATCCTTTATGGTTTCCCCGAGGAAAATATTTGTGTTCATTGTCTCTTGTGATTGATTGCTATGCTTTTTATTTTCTCAGATAAGATCCTAAGATCATATAGCTTAAATATTAAAAATCTAACATGGTATTAGAGCTAACCTGAGAAGAAGACATTGTGCAGCTACTGAAGCTAAGGATTCCCAATTTTTGGATCTATCTCCACATATTTTCAGCAAAAGGAGGTTGGGATGAATCTCCTCTCTAGGGCACATATTTTTGTCGAAGCAGAATCTAATTATGAGCATTTTCAGTTTTTTACACGACACTGCTGCCAAAAATTAGGACTTTCAATAGAAGTAAAATTTTTGAGTGAGCCCAGGAATGGATTGATCTCCTCCCCAAAATCGAAGTTTAGAGATCAAGATCAAAGTTTTTGGTTGGGTAGAACTCTGGGAAAGTCAAACCGTAATCTGCTCCTGAACCAGAAAACCAACTCTGCAGAAATTCAGCTCCAGATCTAGTTCCGACATCTTAACCTGGTAAGATATAAATATTTTGCATTTCCATTTGAGTATCTCTGTTAATATGTCTCATTATACAAATATTGATGAAAAGATTGAGGGAGATGATAAATTCTGAGCTTGGAAGTATAGGATCTCCTTGGTCCTGGAAGAAAATGAGTTGGACTCTTACATCAATGAAGAGGTTCCAGTCCCAGAGGGAGATGAGGCTAAGGCCTTACACAAGAATAAATTGGTCATTGCTAATAGGATTATTGCTGATTCAATTAAGGATCACCTCATACCATAGGTGTCCTCTCCAAAGACACCTAAAGAGATGTTTGATGCCTTGACCAAGTTATTTGAAGGGAAGAACATAAACCAAAAGATGACTCTAAGAAAACAATTGAAGAATGTAAAGATCCAGAATGCGGAGACCATCTAGTCTTACTTTACATGGGTCTCTCAGATCAAGGAACATCTGGAACCGGTAGATGAAGAAGTAGAGAATGCAAAAATTGTGATGACCACCTTGAATGGTCTCCTTAGGGCATGAGACTCTTTCATTCAAGGGATCTGTGCCAAAAGGAAGCTAGTCAAGTTTAGCAGACTGTGGGAGGATATTTCACAAGAAGAAGCTTGAATATCAGCTTGAGAAGAAAAGATGGGAAGTGAAGATCAAGCTCTCACGGTATGATCCAAGAAAATTAGATCATACCATCACAAAGGTAATCACTCTCACCAAAATAAAAACACTAGAAAGTCTAACAAAGATATGTCCAAGTACATCTTCTTTACATGTGATGAAAGAGGAAACCTTAGAAGAGATTGTCCTAGAAACAAAGATAGATCTCACAAGAGGAATGGAAACAAGAAAACACATCATGCTCATGATGTAGAATATGATTAGCCTTCCAAGAAAAGAATCAAACAAGACAGTGATGAAGAATATGTTTTAATTTCCTCTCTCACGGGAAACATTAGACATGGAAGCAATGATTGGATTATAGACAGTGGGGATTTCAAACACATGACAAGATTCAAAGAATCATTTTTGAAACTATCAGAACATGAATCACCCCACAAGGTGAAACTTGGGGATGACTACCAGTATCCAATAAAAGGTAGTGGAGAATCCTCCTACAAATCAGACTCTAGAAAGTCTATGAAAATGAAGGATGTCCTATTGGTACCAGGACTAAAGAAGAACCTTCTCTCCATCTCTGCATTAGATGCAAAAGGCATAAGAGTTACATTTATAGATGGCCAAGTCATCATGTGGCCAAAATGAAATACTATTGACGATGTAGTAGTAATTGGAGAACAAGAGGGAGGACTATATAGATTAAAGGGCCAACCAGAACAAGCTTTGGTTCATGACTCAGTAGAACCAAATGAAATTTGGCATAGAAGGCTTGCACATGTACACTATAGGGCACTACCACTTGCAAGCAAAGCTGTTGAAGGTCTTCCAGAAATACAAGAAAAACATGAAGGACTATGCAAGGGATGTGCGAAAGGAAAGAACACAAAGAAGACATTTCCAAGTAGCGAAAGCAAGGATAAAGGAATATTGGAAATTATTCACTTCGATGTATGCGGTCCGATGTCATCCAGTTCATTAAGCGAGTATGTATCCTATGTTTCTTTCATTGATGATTTTTCTAGGAAGACATGGATATACTTCATGAAGAGCAAAGATGAAGTATTTAGCAAGTTCAAGGAATTCAAAGCCTTGATCGAAAACTACACAAAGAAGAAGATCAAGAATTTTTTATCAAACAATGGCAGAGAATTCACATCAAATGAATTCAAGGAATTATGCAAAGATTCATGGATTAAGAGGGAGTTGACCACTCCATATAATCCACAACAGAATGGTGTTGTAGAAAGAAAGAATAGAATGATCATGGAAGCTACAAGGGAAATGCTTCATGATCAAGATCTTCCCATGCATCTATGGGCAGAAGTGGCTAGAATAGTTGTGTATGTACAGAACCACACTCCACATAGAGTACCCAAGAACAAGACACCTAAAGAATATTTATACACAATGAGCCAACTGAGTTTTACCCTAATCAAGTCAGCCCCACTAAACTGTTTGGGCCGACTTCACCTAGGAAGACTGAAAACAGTATATTATATTATTCATTAGGGTACTATTGGCCCGACTAACAATGAAGGCTTTACCTCATGACTCTATGATGAAAAAATACAATAGTAACAACCCATCGAAGTAATAATAACATCTCCCTTGGGTTACATCAGTAAAATACATTTAGAATATCCTTTGAAGTTACAATAATCAACACTCCCCCTTAACGATAAGGTTATTCTACTAACAACATCATCATAGACAATATGGGCATAGAGATACAATATCTTCAGCAATACATCGAGGTAATACATATGTACATCATAGGAAGTTTTCACAATCAATAACTGTAACATTTACTCTTCATCTTTTGCATCACATGATCACTTGATCTTTTTGCAGCAATGCTTCTCTCTTTCAATACTTCATAGCAACATTTTGATCTTCTGATCCTTTGCAGTACTTTGATCCTTCGCAGCAGCACTTCAATCTTCTTGATCCTTTACATCAGCACTTTGATCTTCTCGATCCTTTGCAGAAGCACTTCAATCTTCTTAATCCTTTGCAATAGCACTTCGATCTTCTGCAGCAGCCTTCTAATCTTCTCGATCCTTTGTGGCAGCACTTCCATCCGTTCAATACTTTTGATCCTTTTGTAGAAGCACTTCAATCCTATGATCCTTTGCAGCCACACTTCTATCTACTTAACCCTTGGTTTCTATACTTAAATATACTTGATCATTCACCGCCACGCTACTTGCAGTACACATTATCTATTTGCGAGATGATAAATCCTGATCACTTTAGGACATAAGTCCAAGGAAGATGCAATTCTCCATTAGCATGATCCTTGATATCAATCAACTAAATCATCTACAACTAAATGTACATTTCGTTTGCACCCGGTGCAGGCCCTATCATCTGCGAGGAATCATCATAGACCATCCATACCACTGAGGTTAGGAACTTAGGACCACCCCCAAGTGATTGTTATACTAAGGTATCTACACTCACATGTAGCAAACAATCGTTATTTTTTACTTCAAATATGACAAGAATTTAGTGGAAATTTTAGGCATGATTTATATTCTACCATAATTCAAGTTTGTGTATGGTGGAACAATGCCCACTCTATGGTTTTTTCCTAATTTTGAATTGATTTAGATCATAAAATATTCAACAAAAATTCCAGATCTATGAAGACTCTATATATTACCAAATTTCAACAACCAAAAGAAAGTTTTCTACAAAATTAGATTGCTCCTACTTAAGCTCCTACTAATATGTTTTCTTCTTCTCAAGATTGTGTGTCTTGAATTTCTACACCAATTAGTCAATTGAATTTTCACTTTGTAATTATTTCACTTGATCAACACTTTCTTATCCTTGTACCTTTGACCTACCGCTCCTTACATTTTAACCATCAAATTTGATACACTGAAAGTATAACATTAGATATTTCATGTACCATTCCTTAACTTTTTACATAGTATGTAAATTTGTTGTATTTGCATAACACTTTGCAAACTTACTGGCTTTCCATGATATTGCACAATTTAATTTTTTCATGGTTTCCAACATGGTCTACGAAGCATTAATGATAATTGTAGACTAAACTATGTACAATGAAATTTGTGTAACTTTAGTGTCTATTATACTTATTTTTCTTCACTGCATGGCTTAACTTAAGAGAGCTGGTGATATGCCTCTATCAATAGTCATTTCTCCCGAACTATGTTATATGGTTATATTTTTGAAAAAAAAATAGAATGTTATGACCTGTAAATGCTTTCAACAAGATAATAGACCAAACCTTGTTATGCTCAATTCCTTGTCTTAGTTATAACAACATTTATTCCTTAGAATTAAATGAATGGAGAAAATTAAAAGGAACTAAATAAACATTCTCTCAAAAGTTCTGTACAATTATTCTTTGATCTTAATCAAAACTACTTAATTTTGGGCCAAAGTTGATTAAAAAACCCTTAAGTGACTTTTTGTACCCTTTCAAGTTTACTTACTACAAGACCAAAGTGAATATGATCATCATGGACATATAAAATGCTTTAGCTAATATATGAAAATGTATACCATGTTTTTTAATGGTTTGTCAATAACTTAGTGCATCACACAATGAATGTGAAGAATTAAGTCTTAGTAATTAAACAACAAAGTAGTCTTTGTCATAAAATGTAATGTCCCCATTCCTCAATCTAACTAGTAGGAGGGGACATTAACCAGGTCGATGCTTCTAAATTTCACCCCATAACCGTAATTACAAATTTATAAAATTAAAATGCATACACATATATGTAATAAAAACACACACAATGGAAAATAAATCAATCCACACACACACAACATGCAATTACAAACATAATTATCAAAGTCAATTTCACATCAAATACAAAAGAGTACTTATCTTTAAACATAGAAGATCCAACCAACTCGTTGCGTAAGAGCGATTTTCCACCCAAACGCAAGCACTTTGTCCAATATATACTCTTTTTGCTGAGAATCCACCCTCAAGCTGGGCTATGAGGCCACTAGAGTGAAGGAAGCACCTAAAGGCTTCTCTCGCTCATCCCAACTCCTGTTTTTCTCATTATTCTTAGCCAAAAGCTTGTCCAAATCTCTACAAGGATCTCAATAAGGCATCACAACCATGACACTCCTTCCAGCATCCCCACACAACACAAGGATGCATTTCCATTTAATGATCCACAGTTCCCTTAGGAAATCAAACCCTTATAATTATTACTAGTGTGTACAATAAGAGTCCAACCTATTCTATGATATTGGAGAACCTCTTTCAAAGAATTCATGGATTATAAAGCATCCACTAGTAGAAAAACTCAATGGGTAATGGGTCCTAGCTTTCCCAACCTCTATTATCACATGTATCCATATATTTTTCTTCAAATTTGCATCTCTATATCTCAATTCAAATTTATGTTTTAAACACAGTCTGGTAATGGTCATGAACAACCATGGGAAACTCTACGTAGTGTAGAAACATGCATGAGAGAATGATCGAAATATTATTGACTGCAAGGAATACGACGGTGAAACGATAATTGACATATATTTTGACCATAGAAGAAAATGACAGCTGACAACTGACATAACTATCACAACCCCCATGCTTCAATAACTACACGAACTGGATTTTCCCACCAACCTCAAGCATGCATTCAATGATTTGGTTTAATAGTCAAGAGAAGGTAATTGGTTCATTTAAAGCACATGACAAATTTTGGATGAGTTCTAAGGTTAATACTTGGCAACATAGGATTTTTTTCCTCGAAGGCCCCCCCTTCCCTCTTCCCCTTTAGTGGAATCATAGCCCCTCTAATGCTCTTTATACAACCATCTTGGACCATTTTTTTATTTCCCAACATAATATTTACATACATTTCGAATTGGCATGATAATCCAACCATATGGTCTAAATAAAAGTATATAAACCATACATTTCTAGACATTCACTAGTCGGACCTTGGCCTAAAGCTCTGCACTATGAATCCATACTAGCATACTTACGTCATTTACATAATTCTGATTAAATACATTCCAACTAAAAAATGGTGGTATTACAATACCATCCCCCTTAGAATAATAATGTCCTCGCTTTTTTCTCAAAATCAGAACAAAAATGGGTATGCCTCTTTCATGGCATCCTCCAACTCCCACATAGCCTCATTAGTACTAAAGTGCTTCCATTGTACCTTTACTTGTTTGATGGATACGTTCTGAAGCAATGCTACTTTGTTGTCTAGGTCTAATGGCTTAGTTTGGAACTCTCCCTAGGATTCCACCTAAATCACATACCAATCAATCTCATTGTTAGAATCATATACATTTCTTAAACAAAGAAACATGAAAAACATTATGATCTTTAGCATTAGCACATAATTTAATTCTATATCCAACTAGCCCTATTATTTCAAGCACTTCAAATGGCCCACAATATCTTGGTGATACCTTGGCACAACTTCGAATCTTCAAGGAAGTCTTCATTGGCCTCATTCTAAGGTAAACATGATCCGTAATACTAAATTTTCTATGCATTCTATTCTTATCTGCATAGGTTTTCTATCTATATTAGGCCTCCGTCAATTTTTGTCTAATTTTTGCAACCTCCTTTTCCATTTCCTTAAGCAATTATTTCCCAAGTACAATTATGTTTACTATATTATTCCATATCATTGGTGTCCTGCACTTTCTACCATACAAAACCTTAAATGGACTTGTTCCCAACTCAATTTGTCCTCAACTCAATTTTTTTTCCCATTAGATAATGCCTCCACAATTTTAAAACTTGCACTATGGAGGAATGTTCCAGATCATGGGTGACATAACTATTTTAATGCTCTTTCAATTTCCTAGACTCATAACACACCATATGATTTTCTTGCATAAGAACTCCTCCAAGTCCTTGTTTACATGCATCTGTACATACCACAAAGTATTTTTATGGGTCTGCAATTTTTAGGATTGGAGCACTTGTGAGAAACTTCTTCAATAGTTGGAATCTTTCTTCACATTCCTATGTACACTCAAATTTTATTCACTTTTTATGTAAGAAAGTGATTGGATTTGTTACCTTGGAGAATCCTTCAATGACCCTCCTATAATAACCAACATTCCCCATAAAATATCTCACATCTATTACATTCTTTGGAGTTGGCGAATTCATAATGGCTTCAATCTTTTACGAATCCACTGATATTCCTTCCTCTAAAATAATGTGACTGAAATAATGAAAAGCATGATATATACTAAGTGTTAGGAATACTCTAGAATATATAAATCCAATATGTATAAATTGAAGAAACTACATCAATGGATAAATAACATTAATAGTTACACACATATAATGGATGGAAAATGGGTATTTCTATTGATTATAAACGTAGATACAAGTTACAAACTCTATCGACACTTCATCGAAACAGAGAAACCAGGTCCTCCACCTGGCCTCCAAAACTTCAATCCTCCTTCTCAATGGAAATCTCACAAGAAAAGGGAAATCTTGGCAAGAGCATCAATAGCTTCTCAAAAGGACAAAGGGATGCATACTCAAGCATGTATGAATGGGGCACAAATCCACTATAGTTTCCTTGATCTCATAAGTTATCCTCCTCTAATGCATACAAGAGGATAAATATATATCCCTTCAATTGGAAGTGAAGGGTTGAGTCGGAGAGTTTCCAGGCATATGGAAGGCCAATAGTCAAGTTATTCATGACTCATTGAGGAAAACTCTAAAATATTTTATTTTTGGGCACACTTTCTAATGTACGCAGGTCATAGTGGGACAAGCTGCATGTACATGTGATATGTAAGTGTGTGACCCATGTATAGAAATAAATAGGGATTTTTTAAGGGATTTATTAGAACATTAAAGTTTATTTTGAGCAAAGGGGGTCCAAATAATTTGCATAGGTACATGGAAGGTCATAAAAACATGATCTATCAAGTGTGGTAAAATCAACTATAATAGTGTGCATGAATCCAAGAGGAGTTAATGACTGAAAATTTGTTAAAGTGGTGAAAATTTGTTAAAGTGAAATAATTTGAAATATGTGTTATATACTGATTCACCCCCACTCTCAGTATATAATATAAATCCAACAATTTAATTGTCATTGAAGCACTAAGAAAAAAATCAAACAGTTCCATGAGAAACATATATCTACCAGGCATTTCAATCACCAGGGACATTAAGGATGCAAATCACATACAATTTTCCCTTGGTTGGTGCATATTTAATCATTTCCTCTTGGTTCAAGAATTTATTGAATTCATTTATGGAAGCCTTTGGTGGTGAAATTAATGTCAGGAAAAATAGAGTCTATAGTTGGAACAACTCTCTCAGGCTCCATCAAATATTAAATATCGTTGGGTTTGGAATCTAATCCAATTGGTATTCCTTTAAATATTTGGGGGTTCCCATTTCCTTAGAAAATGCTCAAGTTACATAATGGAAATATTTCACCTACAAAATCAAGTCCAAAATCCAAGCTGTGGGGATTTGATTTCTCAACCTTGCTGGTAAGCTTGTTTTAATAAATTACATGATCTATTATTACCTTCTGATTCTATTCTCATCAATGCTTTCCCCTATACAGGTAAGGATCAGTATTAGAAAACAAATCAGTTTATTTGTATGGAAATGAGGGAAGACAAACCAACAAAAATTTCATCAAATAAACTGGGAAATTGTCTAGATTCCTTGGGGTAACAAAGGCTTAGGTATTTGAGAATCATGTCTCATAAATATAGCAATGGGAGACAAAATTTTGTGGAGAATTGTCTTAAGGAAAAGGGAATGCGGGAAGGACATCTTAAGAAAGAAGTACATTGGCAAGTATTGACTGAGATTCCTCAATGATTTTCCACTAGAGGGAAGAGGAATTGGTATTTGGTAAGTTTGCAATGAAGTTGGGAACTTGATATAGGATAATTTGTATTAGATTCAAGGTAATGGGAAGTAGATCAAGATGCGGGAATACAAAATCCTAGGGAGGGATCCCTTATCTAGTCGAGGAGGACATCATGAAATTAAAGATTGGATCACCTCACAAGAATTTTGATCGCTCTTTGATATATATGAATGGACATAGTATGGTCTTTGGAAAGGATGGAAAGATATTGTTGTTCGTAAGCACTTATTCTATGGCTATGGGTTACTCCTCTTGACCCTTCTTCAAGGTCTTTTCCCAATTCACAAAAAATACATTTAAGAGGATGGGATGTGCTCAAACACTACAAAGTTAAGGAATGTTACGAAAGGATCATGAGAAGTCAGCCTCGTCCCATGTTTTCTAATGTGTGGAGAAAAATTGTGGCATCAAGACAAATTTCCCAAGAGAAATATGTGTTGTTGGATTCTTTCCCACAAATAGACACACATAATAGAAAATTTATGGAAAAGGAAGATTTAAGGCCCTTCCATATGATTCCTATGTAAGAAGGAAGAGGAGAGTTCAAGGCACTTCTTTATGGAATGTCACTATGTAAATAAGGTATGGGAAAGTATTCTTAGTGATATTCAATTTTCCCCTATCCTTCCTACTTTGGAGTGATTTCTTTCTCAGGTGGAAAGAATTTTATCAAGGTTCTCTCTTCAATAAGCCTTTTTTATCAAGTATCTAGAATAGGGATATTTTTTATAACAAATATCTCCTTCCTTATTTCACGGTGTTTAAATCCAAGGCATTGATTTGGGATTTTCTCCTATCAAGGGGAATCTTAAGTCTATATTTGAAGCCTTTAATCCATTTGAAGAAGATTCAAGCCTCTGATATCATACCCAAGAGCCCCCTTCAATCCAATTTACATCTTCCAAATTCATCCTCTCCAAATTGGTAGTTGAATATAGATCAAGAAGAATTTCAAGTGTGGCAAGTGTAGGAGGGGACTTGTTTGACCCTAAGGGAATAATTGTGAACAGCCTGTCCTGTGGGATAGAAATAACAACAAATTGACATGCATCACGGTTAGCATTGATGTGGGAGCAAAAATCGTTGCAGGGAATCAAGTGGGGAAAATTATTGTTTTTGGTGGCTCTTTACTTGTCATTCACTTGGTCATGAAAGGTCTAGGAAAGGATAATGCAATTTAGGGATGGACATCAAAAATATCTTTTGGTATCTCAAATATATAAAGGATTTTCACCTAATTCATATGCGAAGGAATAACATTTCCACTACAAATACCTTGACAAATCAAGGATATCTCTTGGAAAAAGGGGTATTTGTAAATATGGATGATTTACCTCAACAAAAGTGGATCCCATAGCCATATAAATCAATGAAATATTTTTTGGGTCTAATGGCTCAATTTTTGGTTCTAATGTATCAACTTTTCGCAATAAATTTTGTCAATGTTTGCATGGAAAGCCTAGGCCATCTAGCCCACTCAAGCCTCTTGAGGGATATATCATGGCTTAAAATTCCTTTAGTTGAGGTTTATTCATACCGCTTATCTTGTTCTTGCATGTAGAGATTAATGGTTGATATTACTCCCCTTTGGGAGGATGATGCATCTCACAAAGTATGGAAACTTCCTCTTGTACTTTTTCCTCACCATGGTTTCATCCCTATGCCTTTTCATGGTTCGATTCTTGGTGTTTGGAGTGAATTACAGGTGCAAAGGAATATTTCAAGGATCATGTTTTCTGTTGGGATCCTTTTAAGGGTACTTTTAGGAGTATCCTTGGGCACATAGTGTCTGGTATTCTGTATCGGTGATTTGTTATGTGTGGTTAGGATTACTAGTAAAAAGGTATCTTTCTTAATCCTTAGAGAAAGATCTCCCTATAGATCCGATTTTCTTCAAATTCCTCTCTTAGTACCCTCCGTTAGGTGCTAAGAAGTTTGATTCTTTGGACAAATTGGTTTCAGGAAAGAGGAAATTGTAGAGCGCATAACGTCATCGTGGAAAGAATAATTGCAATCTATTTGGGTTGAGATTAGTGACATAAAATACATGCTTCTAATCATACGATCTCATTGGGATGATTTATTGAATCCATGCAACATATTTCTTAACATATATTTCTTCTAGATACACAAATGGACGGGGTTGAATATCATGTTCGAGTGTAGGTTGGGAATATTGAAAAGTTAATGGAAGATATGGACAAGTTGTTGAACCTAGCTTAGAAATGTCACTGCCAAGATGATTCCCTTGCATCTCTTTGAGTTTAGGATGAA
>LPNX010888897.1:74509-86111 GCA_001517045.1 Pseudotsuga menziesii | reverse complement strand
CTAAAGTTCAACTATGTACCCAAATATGTAAAAATATTTTTCAAGAAATTTGAAGTAAACTTGGTATCCATGTATGAAATTATTGCCTTTGACAATCCATGCAATCTGAAAATTTCCCTCATAAAAATATTTGCAATGGAATTCGTTTTATATGTAAATTTAATTGGTATAAAGTGTGTTTATTTGACAATTTATGCACCACAACCATGATAGAATCATGTTGTTTTTATATGTAAATTTTATTGATATTAAGTGTGTTTATCTTTACAATTTATCCACATCAACCATGATATAAATATGTTGTTGCGCCGAAAAGGTGCATTCTACAACCTGGTACAGGGGATATGTGTAACTCTTTCCATTCTCATTCTAGAACAGACACATGTTCTTTATAAAAATAGTAAAATATTATAAAAGTAACATGTCAGCCCAAATCAAATTTAAAATATTTAGAATGTAATTTATATAAAAGTACACAAATTAGATAAAACCATAAACATCACATTACACACTTCCTCAACATTTCCACTCTAAAAAGGGGTTTTCACATCAAGAGATTTGATCCCTCTCGAAGCTTGGTAGATCCCCTTTTAACATGTCTCTATATTAGTTTCATAGTCATTGCAAATCTTGTAATAAAATCCATGGAAATTATTTTCCATTCTCATTTCGTATTTGTCAAAGGATGCAACAAACCTACTCAGTGTTGATGCGTTGCTTTTGACTTGCTGACATTTCATACATCTTGAGATATACTCAACAATATAACTTTTCATTTCTGGCCAAAAATATTGTTTCATGGATGTACTAATTGTTTTTAGGTATCTTGGGTGACTAAAATATGGCATTTGATGAATTTCATCCATACAAATTCTTTTAAAGTATGTATCAGTTGGAATGTAAATTTTGTTTTATAAATGAGAATTCCATCCTCTTCCAAATGATAACCATCATGCCTCTTTTCCAAAATCTGCTGCTGCAATTTTTCTTTTATTTGCACATACATACCATCTTCAACAAGATAATTTACAATCTAGTTCCTTAAATTTGATTGACAAGTGACGATGGCCACCACATGCATTTCATGCATCCTTTTTTAAAGTGCATCAACCACATTATTATCTTTTCCTTTTATGTGTTTGATTTCAAAATCAAACTCACATAAAAATTCCATCCATCTAGCTTGCCTGGAATTTAATGTTGGTTGCTCATATAAATATTTTGGACCATAGTTCTCTTTCCTCAACTCATTTTTCCTTCCATTAGATAGTGCCTCCACAATTTTGAAACTTGCACTATGGAGGAAAGTTCTAGATCATGGGTGACATAACTCTTTTCATGCTCTTTCAATTTCCTAGACTCATAACACACCACATTATTTTATTACATAATAACTCCTCCAAGTCCTTGTTTACAAGGATTTGTACATACGACAAAGTCTTTTTATAGGTCTGCAATTTTTAGAATTGGAGCACTTGTGAGAAAATTATTCAATAATTAGAATCTTTCTTCACATTCCAATGTCTACTCAAATTTTATTCCCTTCTTTTTTAAGGAAGTGATTGGATTTTATACCTTAGAGAATCGTTCAGTGTCCCTCCTATAGTGGGCCTAATGGTTAAGAGCATGTGTTTCCTCTTAGGAGGTCACGGGTTCAAATCCATAGGGGGGTAGTGTATGTACACCTCTATAGGCATTAACAGTTAAATCATTGCTCATAGGGGAGTCCATTGTTCAACAAACAAGGGGGTCTCATGCACCAAATTGGTGTCTCGCTTGGCAGTGACCTTAAAAATAGATTATTATTATTATTATTATAACCAACAAGACCCATAAAATATTTCACATCTATTATATTATTTGGATTTGGAAAATTCATAATGGCTTCAATCTTTTAGAAATCCACTGATATTATTTCCTCTAAAATAATGTGACCAAAATAATGAATTTTATTTTTGTAAAAGTCACATTTGCTTATCAGTTGCAAACAGAATTTCAAGTGTTCTTCATGCTCCTCTTAATTCTTAGAGTAAGTAATAATGTCATCTAGAAAAAAAACAACAAACTTGTCCAAATATCTGTTGAAAACACTACTCATGTGACAAATGAATGTAGTTGTGTTAATCTTTCATAAGTTAGACTATATTCATTAGTGTTCAATTCAAAAATCATAGTAGTAGCATATCCAAATTCACTGATAGAAAATAAAATCACAAGATAGACACAATATTTATCCTAGGAAACCTTAAAGGTGAAGAAAACCCAACA
The DNA here is from genome assembly GCA_001517045.1 of Pseudotsuga menziesii. Lineage (NCBI taxonomy): Eukaryota > Viridiplantae > Streptophyta > Pinopsida > Pinales > Pinaceae > Pseudotsuga > Pseudotsuga menziesii. The sequence continues at coordinate 83,843 of LPNX010888897.1, read as the reverse complement.
AAACTTCCTCTGTATAAGATGTATAAGATATAACCCCAAAAATAGTTATCCTCCTCTTGTTGTTTTGCCTCTGTCTGTCTCCTATGCGCTACACAAGTGAGATTCAGTGTGTCCAAATAATAACCACATCTCTTATATTTATACACAATGAGCCAACTAACTTTTACCCTAATCAAGTCGACCCCACTAAACTGTTTGGGTCAACTTCACGTAGGAAGATTGAAAACAATATATTATATTATTCATTAGGGTACTATTGTCCCGGCTTACAATGAAGGCTTTACCTCATGACTCTATGATGACAAAATACAATAGTAACAACCCATTGAAGTAATAATAACATCTCCCTTGGGTTACATCAGTAAAATACATTTAGAATATCCTTTGAAGTTACAATATTCAACACTCCCCCTTAACGATAAGGTTATTGTACTGACAACATCATCATAGACAATAGGGGCATAGAGATACAATATCTTCAGCAATACATCGAGGTAATACACATGTACATCATAGGAATTTTTCACAATCAGTAACTGTAACATTTACTCTTCATCTTCTGCTTCACACGATCACTTGATCCTTTTGCAGCAACGCTTCTCCCTTTCAATCCTTCATAGCATCATTTTGATCTTTTGATCCTTTGCAGTACTTTGAATCTTCGCAGCAGCACTTCGATCTTCCCGATCCTTTACAGCAGCACTTTGATCTTCTTGATCCTTTGCAGAAGCACTTCAATCTTCTTGATCCTTTGCAATAGCACTTTGATCTTCTGCAGCATCCTTCTAATCTTCTTGAACCTTTGTGGAAACACTTCGATCCTTTTGATACTTTTTATCCTTTTGTAGAAGCACTTCAATCCTATGATCCTTTGCATCCACACTTCTATCTACTTAACCCTTGGTTTCTATACTTAGATATACTTGATCCTTCACCACCACGCTACCTATAGTACACATTATCTATTTGCAGGATGATAAATCCTGATCACTTTAGGACATAAGTCCAAGGATGATGCAATTCTTCATCAGCATGATCCATGATATCGATCAACTAAATCGTCTACAACTAAATGTAGATTTCATCTGCACTCGGTGCAGGCCCTATTGTCCATGAGGAATCATCATAGACCATCCATACCACTGAGGTGAGGAACTTAGGACCACCCCCAAGTGATTGTTATACTAAGGTATCTACACTCACATGTAGCAAACAATCACTATTTTTTACTACAAATATGACAAGAATTTGGTGGAAATTTTAGGCATGATTTGTATTCTACCATAATTCAAGTTTGTGTATGGTGGAACAATGCCCACTCTATGATTTTTTCCCAATTTTGAATTGATTTAGATCATAAAATATTCAACAAAAATTCTAGATCTATGAAGACTCTATATCTTACCAAATTTCAACAACCAAAAGAAAGTTTTCTACAAAATTAGATTGCTCCTACTTAAATTCCTGCTAATCTGTTTTCTTCTTCTCAGGATTGTGTGTCTTGAATTTCTACACCAATTAGACAATTGAATTTTCACTTTGTAATTATTTCTCTTGATCAACACTTTCTTATCCTTGTATCTTTGACCTACCGCTCCTTACATTTTAACCATCAAATTTGATACACTGAAAGTACAACATTAGATCTTTCATGTACCATTCCTTAACTCTTTACATAGTATGTAAATATGTTGTATTTGCATAACACTTTGCAAACTTACTAGCTTTCCATCATATTGCAAAATTTCATTTTTTCATGGCTTCCAACATGGTCTATAAAGCATTAATGATAATTGTAGACTAAACCATGTACAATGAAATTTGTGTAACGTTAGTGTCTATTATACTTATTTTTGTTCATTGCATGGCTTAACTTAAGAGAGCTGGTGATATTCCTCTATCAATAGTCATTTCTCCCTAAGTGTGTTATATAGTTATATTTTTGAAAAAAAAAATAGAATGTTATGACCTGTAAATGCGTTCAACATGATAATAGACCAAACCTACGGTTATGCACAATTCCTTCTCTTAGTTATAACAAAATTTCTTCCTTAGAATTAAATGAATGGAGATAATTAAAAGGAACTAAATAAACATTCTCTCAAAAGTTTCGTACAATTATTCTTTCATCTTAATCAAAACTACTTAATTTTGGGCCGAAGTTGATTAAAAAACCCTTAAGTGACTTTGTGTACCCTTTCAAGTTTACTTACTACAATACCAAAGTGAATATGATCATCATGACATATAAAATGCTTTAGCTAATATATGAAAATGTATACCATGTTTTTTAATGGTTTGTCAATAACTTAGTGCATCACACAGTGAATGTGAAGAATTAAGTCTTAGTAATGAAACAACAAAGTGGTCTTTGTCATAAAATGTAATGTCCCCATTCCTCAATCTAAGTAGTAGGAGGGGGCATTAACTAGGTCGCGGCCTCTAAATTTCACCCCATAACCGTAATTACAAATTTATAAAATTAAAATGCATACAAATATATGTAATAAAAACACACACAATGGAAATTAAATCAATCCACACACACACAACATGCAATTACAAACATAATTATCATAGTCAATTTCACATCAAATACAAAAGAGTACTTATCTTTAAACATAGAAGATCCAACCAACTGGTTGCGTAAGAGTGATTTTCCACCCAAATGCAAGAACTTTGTCCAATATATACCCTATTTGCTGAGAAGCAACCCTTAAGCTCGGATATGAGGCCACCAGAGTGAAGGAAGCACCTACAGGCTTCTCTCGCTCATCGCAACACCCGGTTTTCTCATTATTCTTAGCCAAAAGCTCGTCCAAATCTCTACAAGGATCTCACTAAGGCATCACAACCATGACACTCCTTCCAACTTCCCCACACAACATAAGGAGGCATTTCCATTTAATGATCCACAGTTCCCTTAGAAAATCGAACTCTTATAATTATTACTAGTCTGTATAATAAGAGTCCAACTTATTGTATGCTATTGGAGAACCTCTTTCAAATAATTCATGGATTATAAAGCATCCACTAGTAGAAAAACTCAATGGGTAATGTGTCCTAGCTTTCCCAACCTCTATTATCACATGTATCCATTAATTTTTCTTCAAATTTGCATCTCTATATCTCAATTCAACTTTATGTTTTAAACACGGTCTGGTAATGGTCATGAACAACCATGGGAAACTCTACGTAGTGTAGAAACATGCATGAGAGAATGATCAAAATATTATTGACTATAAGGAATACGAAGTTGAAACGATAATTGACATATATTTTTACCATAGAAGAAAATGACAGCTAACAACTGACATAACTATCACAACCCCCATGCTTCAATAACTACACGAACTAAATTTTCCCACCAACCTCAAGGATGTATTAAATGATTGGGTTTAATAGTCAATAGAAGGTAATTGGTTCATTTAAAGCACATGACAAATTTTAAATGAGTTCTAAGGTTAATACTTGGCAACATAGGATTTTTTTCCCCAAAGGGCCCCCCTTTCCTCTTCCCCTCTGGTGGAATCATAGCCCCTCTAATGCTTTTTATACAACCATCTTGGACCATTTTATCATTTCCCAACATAATAATTACATACATTTCAAATTGGCATGATAATCCAAACATATGGTCTAGATAAAAATATATAAACCATACATTCCTAGTCATTCACTAGTTGGACCTTGGCCTAAAGCTCTGCACTATGAATCCATACTAACATATTTACATCATTTACATAATTTTTATTAAATACATTCCAACTAAAAAATGGTGGTATTACAATACCCTCCCCCTTAGAATAATAATGTCCTCGTTTTTTGCTCAAAATCAGAACAAAAATGGGTATGCCTTTTTCATGGCATCCTCCAACTCCCACGTAGCATCATCACCTTTTTCATGGCATCCTCCAACTCCCACGTAGCATCATCAGTGCTAAAGTGCTTCCACTGTACCTTTACTTGTTTGATGGATACATTCTGAAGCAATGTTACCTTCTTGTATAGGTCTAATGGCTTAGTTTGGAACTCTCCCTAGGATTCCACCTAAATCACATACCAATCAATCTCATTGTTAGAATCATATACATTTCTTAAACAAAGAAACATTAAAAACATTATGATATTTAGCATTAGCACACAATTCAATTCTATACGCAACTAGCCCTATTCTTTCAAGCACTTGAAATGGCCCACAATATCTTGGTGATAGCTTGGCACAACTTCGAATCTTCAAGGAACTCTTCATTGGCCTCATTCTAAGGTAAACATGATCCCTAATACTAAATTTTCTATGCATTCTATTCTTATCTGCATAGCTTTTCCATCTATCTTAGGCCGCCTTCAATTTTTGTCTAATTTTTGCAACCTCCTTTTCCATTCCCTTAAGCAATTCTTTCCCAAGTACAATTATGTTTACTGGATTATTCCATATCATTGGTGTCCTGCACTTTCTACCATACAAAACCTTAAATGGACTTGTTCCCAACAATGCTTGTTTCCCATTGTTATATACATACTCCACCAAGTTTATATAATCTTCCCACTTTGATAGTTTGTCCATCACATAGATGTGAAGCATGTCCTAAAGAACATGATTTACTCTCTTTTTTTGTCTATCTATTTGTGGATGGTAGGTAGCACAAAAGTTCAAATATGTACCCAAATATGCAAAAATAATTTTCAAGAAATTTGAAGTAAACTTGGTATCCATGTATGAAATTATTTCCTTTGACAATCCATGCAATATGAAAGTTTCCCTCATTAAAATATTTGCAATGGCATTTGTTTTATATGTAAATTTAATTCGTATAAAGTGTGTTTATTTGACAATTTATCCACCACAACCATGATAGAATCATGTTGTTGAGCCAAAGAGGTGCGTTCTACAACCCAGTAGAGGGGAGATGTGTAACTATTTCCATGCTCATTCTAGATCTGACACATGTTCTTTATAAAAGATAATAAAATATTATAAAAATAACATGTCAGCCCAAATCAAATTTAAAATATTTAGAATGGAATTTATATAAAACTACACAAATTAGATAAAACCATTAATATTGCATTACATACTTCCTAAAGATTTACACTCTAAAAAGGGGTTTTCACATCGAGATATTTGATACCTCTTGGCACTTGGTAGACCCCCTTTTAAGATGGATCTAAATTAGTTTGATAGTCATTGGCAAACCTGTAATAAAATCCATGGGAATTATTTTCCATTCTCATTCTGTATTTGTCAAAGGATGCAACAAACCGATTGGGTGTTGATGCTCAACTTTCACTTGCTGACATTTTGTACAACTTGAGATATACTCAACAATATCACTTTTCAATCATGGCCAAAAATATTGTTTCCTGGATGTAGTAATTGTTTTTTGGTATCCCGAGTGACTAGAATATGGCATTTGATAAATTTCATCCATAACAGTTCTCCTAAAGTTTGTTACATTTGGAATATAAATTCTGTTTTTATAAAAGAGAAGTCCATCCTCTTCGAAATGATAACCATCATACCTCTTTTCCAAAATCTTTTGCTGCATTTTTTCTTTTATTTGTACATACAAACCATCTTCAGCAAGATAATTCACAAGTTACTGCATTAAATATGATTGACAAGCGATGACGGCTACAACATGCATTTCATGCATATTTTTGTTGAGTGTATCAACCACTTTATTCTCTTTTCCTTTTATGTGTTTGATTTCAAAATCAAAATCACATAAAAGTTCCATCCATCTAGATTTCCTGTAATTTAATGTTGGCTACTCAAATAAATATTTTAGACCATAGTTGTTTGTCCTCAACTCAATTTTTCTTCGCATTAGATAATGCCTCCACAATTTTAAAACTTGCACTATGGATGAATGTTCCAGATCATGGGTGACATAACTCTTTTCATGCTCTTTCAATTTCCTAGACTCATAAAACACCACATGATTTTCTTGCATAAGAACTCCTCCAAGTCCTTGTTTACATGCATATGTACATACCACAAAGTATTTTTATGGGTTTGCAATTTTTAGGATTGGAGCACTTGAGAGAAACATTAGAGGAAATTTGGGGTCTAAAATGGGCCTTATAAGAAAATGCACCAACAATAAGTTCTTGTGAGTTGGAATTCGATAACCAATAGAATTCCAATAAAATAAGTCAGCCATAATGGTTGAATTGACATATTTGTCATAAAAAAAACTACTTTTTTTGTTCATATTTTCGACATATCTCCCTGTGTTTTTACTCAAATTTCTATCGGGAGAGCTTGTTGGATGTGGAATTTGATTCCACATCCAACGAGTACCCACACTGCATACTTTTGATGGACCCTGCTACCCCAAAAACAAGAAATACCTGAAAAAACGTGATGATGACATCTCTCCCAATAGAAATTTGAGTAAAAATACAGGGAGATATGTCGAAAATATAAACACAAAAGGTAGTCTTTTTCTTTTTTCCTCCAAAATTAATAAATATTATTTTATTATTTTAACTATTATTTTATTATTTTCCTTAGGAGGCCCATTTTATACCTCAAAATTCCTCTAATGCTTCTTCAATAGTTGGAATCTTTCTTCACATTCCTACGTACACTCAAATTTTAGTCACTTCTTATGTAAGGAAGTGATTGGATTTGATACCTTGGAGAATCCTTCAATGACCCTCCTATAATAACCAACATTCCCCATAAAATATCTCACATCTATTACATTCTTTGGAGTTGGTGAATTCATAATGGCTTCAATCTTTTACGAATCCACTGATATTCCTTCCATTAAAATAATGTGACCGAAATAATGAAAAACATGATATATATTAAGTGTTAGGACTACTCTAGAATATATAAATCCAATATGTACAAATTGAAGAAACTACATCAATGGATAAATAACATTCATAGTTACACACATACAATGGACGAGAAATGGGTATTTCTATTGATTATAAATAGAGATACAAGTGACAAACTCTATCGGCACTTCGTCAAAATAGAGAAACCAGGTCTCCCATCTAGCCTCCAAAACTTCAATCCTCCATCTCAATGGAAATCTCACAAGATAATGGAAATCTTGGTAAGAGCATCAGTAGCTTCTCAAAAGGACAAAGGGATGCAGACTCAAGCATGTATGAATGGGGCACAAATCCACTATAGTTTCCTTGATCTCATAAGTTATCCTCCTCTAATGCATCCAAGAGGATCAATATATATCCCTTCATTAGGAAGTGAAAGGTTGAGTCGGAGAGTTTCCAGGAATATGGAAGGCCAATAGCCAAGTTATTCATGACACATTGAGGAAAACTCCAAAATATTTTATTTTTGGGCACACTTTCTGATGTATGCAGGTCATAGTGGGACAAGCTGCATGTACATGTGATATGTACGTGTGTGAACCGCATATATAAATAAATAGGGATTTTTTAAAAGATTTATTAGAACATTAGTTTATTTTGAGCAAAGGGGGTCCAAAGAATCTACATAGGTACATGGAAGGTCATAAAAACATGATCTATGAATTGTGGTAAAATCAACTATAAGAGTGTGCATGAATCTAGGAGGAGTTAATGACTACAAATTTGTTAAAGTGGTGAAAATTTATTAAAGTGAGATAATTTGAAATATGTGTTATATACTGATTCACCCCCACTCTCAGTATATGATATAAATCCAACAATTTAATTACATTGAAGCACTAAGAAAAAATTTGAACACTTCCATGAGAAACATATATCTACCAAGCATTTCAATCACTAGGGAAGGATGCAAATCACATACAATTTTCCCTTGGTTGGTGAATATTTAATCATTTCCTGTTGTTTCAAGAATTTATTGAATTCATTTATGGAACCCTTTGGTGGTGAAATTAGTGTCAGAAAAAATAGAATCTATAGTTGGAACAACTCTCTCAGGCTCCATCAAATATTAATTGCCCTTGGGTTTAGAAGCTAATCCAATTGGTATTCCTTTCAATATTTGGGGGTTCCCATTTCCTTATAAAAGGCTCAAGTTACATAATGGAAAGATTTCACCTACAAAATCAAGTCCAAAATCCAAGCTGTGGGGATTTGATTTCTCAACCTTGCTCGTAAGCTTGTTTTAATAAATTATGTGATCTTTTCTTACCTTCTAATTCTATTCTCATCCATGCTTTCCCCTATACAGGTAAGGATCAGTATCATAAAACAAATCAGTTTCTTTGTATGGAAAGGAGGGAAGACAAACCAACAAAAATTTCATCAAATAAACTGGGAAATTGTCCAGATTCCTTGGGGTAGTAAAGGATTAGGTATTTGAGAATCATGTCTCATAAATATAGCAATGGGATACAAAATTTTGTGGAGAATTTTATTAAGGAAAATGGAATGGGGGAAGGACATCTTAAGAAAGAAGTACATTGGCAAGGATCGACTGAGATCCTCAATGATTTTCCACTAGAGGAAAGAGGAATTGGTATTTGGTAAGTTTGCAACGAAGTTGGGAATTTGATATAGGACAATTTGTATTAGATTCAAGGTAATGGGAAGTAGATCAAGATGTGGGAATACAAAATCCTAGGGAGGGATCCCTTATCTAGTCGAGGAGGACATCATGAAATGAAAGATTGGATCACCTCACAAGAATTTTGATCCCTCTTTGATATATCTGAATAGACATAGTATGGTCTTTGGAAAGGATGGAAATACATTGTTTTTCGTAAGAACTTAGTCTATGGCTATGGGTTACTCCTCTTGACCCTTCTTCAACGTCTTTTCCCGATTCACAAAAAATACATTTAAGAGGATGGGATGTGCTCAAACACTACAACGTTAAGGAAGGTTACAAAAGGATCATGAGAAGTCAGCCTCGTCCCATGTTTTATTATGTGTGGAGGAAAATGTGGCATCAAGACAAGTTTCCCAAGAGAAATATGTTGTGTTGGATTCTTTCCCATGAATAGACACACATAATAGAAAATTTATGGAAAAGGAAGATTTAAGGCCCTTCCATATGATTCCTATGTAAGAAGGAAGAGGAGAGTTCAAGGCACTTCTTTATGGAATCTCACTATGTAAATAAGGTATGGGAAAGTATTCTTAGTGATATTCCATTTTTCCCTATCCTTCCTACTTTGGAGTGATTTCTTTCTTAGGTGGAAAGAATTTTATCAGGGTTCTCTCTTCAATAAGCCTTTTTTATCAAGTATCTAGAATACGGGTTTTTTTAATAACATATATCTCCTTCCTTACTTCACGGTGTTTAAATCCAAGGCATGCTTTGGGATTTTCTCCTATCAAGGGGAATCTTAAGTCTAGATTTGAAGCCTTTAATCCATTTGAAGAATATTCGAGTCTC